>OZ018314.1:8466244-8507223 GCA_963969455.1 Arge pagana | reverse complement strand
ATTTGTTTTCTCTTTTGGACAAAAAAAATTGAATGCTTTAAAATCATTCGCACGGGTCGATCCTGCTCACATCGTGACGATGATAACAACTTAGCTGTGGGATCAAAATTACTAATCGTCTGCTCGGGGAACATAAGATATTTCGATGAGTCCATTTTGTCATCATAGCCGAAAAATACTCGCATGGGACGAAAATCATCGGTAAAGTCGTTTTGGTCGGATCGGAAGAAATATTTTGTTTCGAAATGCGGAATCTCATGGTCGAAATGAAATTCTGACACGACGGAGTTGTCGAAGTCGGAAGGAAAATTAAACTATGCGAGTGCCTTATCGATATATCGCGGCGCCTGTTATCAGAGGATTATCGTATCATCATCAGAAGAGAAACGCGGAGCTTCATGCGCACTTGAGATGATACGTGCGCGTCGCTCTGTCAATCCACAAATTTTGATAACGTATTCGAGCCTAGAATATCCGTTATCCGTTACGTTGCACTACGATAACGGTTTCGGAACTGCGTGTCCCGCGAATCAAGCAGCAACGATTCCGCCAATATTTTCAAAAATAACCTTGTTCCATTACCCGACATCGCTCCGATCTTTCATGACTGTTATTAATGATTTGCGAATTTTATTTAGCAATCGGTCGTAATGTAACTCATTGTCGTTTGGGAACGTGATTTTAATTATTGGACTTGTGCCTGGAGAAAAATGATTCACGAAAAATGGAGCTATTTTACGTGTTGAAATTGTTTATTTTGGATGGTTTCATGAAGCATAAAAGTATGAAAAAAGAACTTCAACGGCATTAAAAAAAGACACGGTTCGCTCGAGTATTTTGCAGCTCAAATAACGCCCAATTTCTTGTCTCCAAAATACCTGTCCAATGGACCATGTTCGTAGCGTTCATACATTATTGATCCAACTTGCAACATCAGAATACACGAACAATATTCGTAGAAGCAGATTCATCCCGATTTTTCAGATTTTTTTTGCTGCAAATTGTCGATTTGTTGAGTGTCTGAGAACGAATTTTGTCGAATACTAAAACAAATTGAATGTTTATTTCCGTCACGCGCCGAGCTATTGTACGACGGTTCCGCAACTCAGCACAATAGTCAACAAACTGTCAGGTTTCAATCTCGTTGCGTATTGTCATATTTCAAAACCAACAACCTTGTTACGAGGATGGTATTTTGAGTCAGTCGGTAAACCATCGCCGTAGAAAAAATTCGAGGACTTCTCTCGTTTAGAGGATACAGATCGAATGCCTGTCGCAATATGGAATAACGTCCTCGCAATAAACCATGAAAATAAGAAAACATTTAATATGCGAAAGGTATAACAATACTCCAATCTAATGGAAGCTGTGAGAACTTTTATTTCAATGATATCGGATCAACTAATTTCAAAAACAAGCTAGCATCGTTGTCTGTTCGGAATTTTCATTGCGTCGGTCGTGTTTTCAGGAAAAAATCCAAGCTCGAGATTTGTGTAGATTGAGATGATAAAAAACGACGGTGATCCTCTCTCTAGTGGGTAGTAATTTGTAAGTGCCTGAAATCACAGCGGCAAGCACGATGTCATGTCCTACGCGTACCGTGTATCGTCAAACGTTGATGTATCGGTTCGTCGTTGATGTACCGAGCAAGTGTCGGATGTTGCAGAGCTTCGAAGAGACGATGGACATTATTGCGTGATAAAAAAATATGACTTATCGTAGGCTATTGATAATGCTGCGGCACGACGATATCGCCAATGTGGATATCGCATGGCGCCAACACAACTCAAATATGCCAAACATACGAACCAGGAATTAATTGTAAGATAAAACGGAAGCAGAACCGAAGAGAAATTGTCAATTTTCTAGCAGCTGCTACGAGAAGCGGAACGCGTCACGCGAATGCATTCGTGATTTGTCACGGCCACGGACAGCTCTGCCCGCACTTGGTACCTCGACGATACAAAATTCATTTATAATTTTGTAGCGGTTACGATTTCGCGATGAATTGGTTCACTTCTTCGATTTCGCGAGCACGCGCCATGATCGCACTGTCTTGGCAGCGGTTAAATAGTGTTATAATAAAAGCGAAAACACAACTCTGTTGTGATATCATTCGTGGATTGTACGGTAAATTTCCAAATTATTAAGATGGAATAGTTTTTTTTTTTTTTTTTTTTTTTTTTTGGTACATGATTTATTGGTATTTTTCTCATAAAAGAGCATCCGAAACAATAATTTGTGCGCGCGACACTTCATAATTCTTCTTCGAAAATAGAACAGAAATTAAAATCTGAACTTTATATATTCCGTTACAAAAGTACGCAAAATTAATTTATTGAAAAACGAAATTTACTTGTTAAATATTATGATTTTCGAATGAGAGGCCATTCAAGTATTACGTAAGCGCTAAATGGGGGTGGGCGGTCTGTGCTTTGCTCATTTTTTATGACAGGGGGATGGAACGTCTGGATGGTGATCACGTCGGCAATACTTATTTTTTTTACCTTTTTGGATTTTCTACAAACTTTCGTCAAATTTGATTTGAACACGTATGGCAACCCTGCTTATCTGTACTCGATAGCGAACGAAACGCACCTTCAGGGATTTTCCGAATAATATGGATATGCTTACGCTCTTAGGAGCGAGTGAAAGAACCAAGTAGGGGAATTACCGCCAATAATTCGCTTGAATAAATATATGTGAAATTTCTCTACCCTAAGCTTATTTCTAGTCTTAAATAACTGCTGCTCACGAATCAATAAAGAAACCAGAACAGATTTAAAAATATATGTACTCATGGTCATGAAAGCATGGAGGGGGGGGGGGGGGGGATACGGGCTCGCTTTTTCTGACACGGGGAGGGGGGTAATAATTGTAAAAAAATTACTTTCGTAATACTTGAACGGCCCCATATTCGTTCAACACCTCGCTAAAACGGCTATTTTTAACAAATAATACGTAAATAACGCTGATAGAGAAGTAATCTCAGCTACATTGGCCAAGGTGAACTTGGACCCCCAACATATGACAAAACGAAACGTTTTCAAATTCTTGAAAATTCGGTGAACCAACTTTTCCGGGTTTTGGAAGTTGACCCTTCTGGATGTGATTTTTTTCGGAAAAAATATGGCATTCGGTCGCCCATAGTATGCCTAGGGACAATTTTCCGTTTGCCCACCCTTCAAACATTTTTTAAGCGAATGCGCATTAAACATTGTAGGTTTGTGTACATTGGTTTTTTGCTAACAAAAACATGTTATACGAAGATATTTGAAGCTCCTCCGACTGATGATCATTATTGGAAATGCCTGTTATCTGATTAGAGGGGAAAGAAAATGTTATCACCGTTTTTCGGAAAAGTGGAGCTTCTGAATATTCACCAAGCTTTTCAAAGGAGGAAAATTCGGAAGACTGCTCCGGAACAAATCGAAAAAATCACTGAGCACAGAGGCGTATAAGAGACGTCTTCTGACACAATGTGGTGAATAGTAAAAAACATCATTTTAGTTATCTTTGTCTGTTAAAAATCCGCTTTCAACTTGGAAATTATACCAAAAATATTTTTTCCCGTCTTTTGCCTGTTAGTATTTGGAAAATAATCGTCACGAATTAATTTCAAATTTTACGATGAGAAAAAAATAAAAACTCAAATAAAGATTTTCTTTCTACCTCGAAAACTATTTGAGACTAAGAGCTGAAACTTTTGCAGAACTAGGCTCATTTGGTTGGTTTGCCGAATTTTCGAAAATAGAGAACCCTAAAAATTAGAAGGGGGCAAACGAAATTAAATATATGTCAAGCAAAAGACAATGGATGGCAAAAATGTTTTGTTTCGTCATGTGTCGGGGGGCCAAGTTCACCTTGGTGACGTTTGGGCAAACGACGCGGATCACCGCTACTCCTACTCGTGAAAATTTATAATAATGCTACCAGCATCGGATACCACACGAATGCGTTTCATGAAAACCAATTTGTTAGCTCCAGTGATTGATTTAATGAAATCAGTCACGCGTACGACCACTCCTGTGACAACCACAAGCGAATCCGAACAGCTAGATTTTGCTACGATCTTCCTCCTCTCTTCGCTCGTTCTGCGGTTCGATCGGCTGATTTCCCCACTTTTCCACGCTTGCGTAAGGTATATCCAATCCATTCGACGTCACAGATTTATAGGCGGTATTATTACGTAGTTTCTCTCAACGCGCGACCTGATTTTGAGCTGGTGAAGATGGTTCGTTTATTTATTGCTCCCTCGAACTCGAGGAAGTCTCGAACGGTGTGCATTCTGTTTTCACCGAGCACTCGACACGTTGCTCGTTTTTTCTTCAGATGAACACGCAACAAGTCAAACGCAACCGCTCAATTGGCGAGAATCAGCGTACGCGAATGATCCACAAGCCTCGAACATTTTTCTCTCAAACCTCGTCTAAAAAGAAAGGCTCCTCCATGACGTTGTAATATTCCGAATAATTGTTAATAAGCGATAAAATTATCAAGTCTCTTCGAAGTTCTTCGTCAGCAAAAAGTCCCATTTTTTGCTTACGTTTGTCATATTTCCATGAACAATTTTCTCATCAATTCTTGTCCAATAAATTCTTGCTACAGAGGCTTCAACCGCATTTCCTTGTACATGTTCAGTCGACATTTTGTCAGGACTTTGGATCTGCGAAAATCAATTGCATTGGCCGTTATATTCTTGCCAGGGTGCAACACATCCACGAGGACTGAATATAGCCTGATGGTAGTACATTGTACATGCATAAACGAACTATTTTTTCGATCACGGAGCAGATTGTGGGCCTGTGACGCTCAGTGTACTCCTCACGGTTTCATTTACGAAAAGAGCGACTCTTCTAACGAAAATTCTAATTTTTACCTTAGTTTTCATTGCAAAAATCCTGGAAAAATCCATTTTTTCCCTTTGTTTCCGAAAAAGACCCGCATTTTCTTTATTAGGCATGAAAATTGACAATTGTAGTTTGGTTCGCAGCTACAGCTATACCTTATCTGATAATATTTGATTTTTATGCGTCGGATGATTTGTTGCAGAGAAATCGACAACGTAAGTTACCCGCGTGATTTTTGAAGAGTTGCCTTGTCTGTTTTCATGTTATTAAATATTGCGTCAAATGAATGGATTGTTTTTACGATTCAGTTCAGAAGTGTATTTATTGAGTTCAATGAATAGTAATATTATCGAGCGTCAAAAGTAGATCGATCCCTTGAGTAATTCAATTACTTCGGAAGTTGACAAGGGTGTGGTACAGAAAATCCTTAGTGATCGTGACGTTCGCGCAGAGAATGACTCGACGCGAAGGCAAAGGATCGAATGAGAGAGTTTCATTGTACTTTTTGCCCCTTTAATATAAAGGTACGATTGACTCTCAATATACGATACGAGAAAGAATTTTATGCCATTGGTGGTAACTTTATTTCCTATAGAGTCGTCTTTAATTTGGATCGAGCAAACCTCAAAGAGAGTCGTAAATCCAGAAATTCATCTGGCCAATTCACGATCTGGTTATGCGTCTGTATATTCAGGAATATTATTACACACGTCTGCTAAATATTGTTTTTTCGGAGATGTTTCACTAAAGTGTTAATATTTGTAACAGTGGTCCCAAGCGTAATCTAAAACTGTATACGAAAGTAATTCAACACGTTACATTTAGTAGATAGAGGTGACGGTATTTCTGAAAGAAAAGTTTGTCATTACGGAAATGAAAACATACATTTTAATGTTTTTTTTCAAATTATTTTATTAAAATAACAACAGAATAACCTGTTAGGGTAAATGTAAGTTGATACAATGCATCTTTGACAAAAGAATATTTTTTTTCGACTCAGATTCGAGAGAAGTGAATATATCCCTTCCGTTGTGGAGATATCAAAAATAGTTGGATGAATTAACTTTTGCACGGTTAACATGAAAGTAATGCTTGAATTTATAAACTGGCGAAAAATAATCCGATCATTTTAATATGATTTTCACGTTAAAAATTTCAGAAACGGTTCATATTTACTTGTAAAAATGAAAAACAAAATGACGTCGTGATAAGTGAAAACGATGTTTATATTTGGAATGAGCGAGTCAAAATCTGTATGTTCCGTGTGCGAGAGTATTTAAGAAAAATTCTTTATCACTGAATTGTGCTATTATGCACAGTTGTAGAATTTTTCAAAAGGTTCGCCTCCAACGAATCAGCACTCGACGAATTTTGTCGATCGTAATATAAATAGCATTTACAAATTTTATTCTTGTATCGAGACTGACAGTTTCGTTGATTTGGTGCAATATTGTTCCAGGTCCAAAGAATTGGTTGATATCGATACTCGGAAGAAAACGATATCGGCGTTTGAATAAATAGGAGACAGAATGTGGGCACTATTGATACTGCAGGTTGTCCTTGCTCAAGCGACTCTTAACACGAATCATCGCATGGTTAGAGGTGAGTGCTGACAATTCGGTAAGACTCTTCATTCAATAAAATGGACGAGCGGATGCTGTTCGTTGCTTTTTTCATAATTTACATGCCATTTTCCGGTTGTGCGAGCGTGAAAATTGAAAAAATTTGGTAGAAGTTGGTTTTTACAATCGACTGGTCGTGGATGGTGTTCGAAACGAATGCCCTCGGATCATTTGGGAGGATCAGGTGGGCGGTAGTACCGACCGCTCGACTGAAGCTAATCATGCTAATCATACATACTAATCGAAGAACACCCATCGATCGAGCCGTGTCGTTCGTATTTTTGGTTGACCGTGAAAAATGGATAATTTTCTGTAGAATATTTATTGCTATGCACAAGAGCTAAGGATACCGCGTATCCGAGATTCGACAAATCCTCGATTTATAAACGAGAACAAGTCGAATGATACGATGCATCGTAAGAGCCGGAACCGTTTGAGTTACGATCGAAACGAATGATTATATCTTCTCGCTTACGAGCGCAGAAGCGCGTTTGTCATTTACGTACATATCTCAATTGAAACGGTTGTCTTTCACTTGCAAGAAAAGTAGGTATCATTCTCGCGGTTCATAGATCTTAAGGAGATTGTCGTCGTGATTGATCGTACCCAACACTGGTTTCGCATAACTCATCCCGGCGGATCTAAGGATATTGCAAAGATACGCGCGCGTGTCTGTACGTATGCATTCCGGGTGTGCGAATAGCTTTGATATTCGACCCGTTTCAATAGTTCGAACTATTTGAAGAATTCGAACTTTTCGAATAGTTGAAATTATTCGAATCTTTTCAAATAGCTAATTTTGTTGGTGAATAATTCATTTTTCGAAAAACTCTGAAATATTGGTGAAAACCAGAAAACGACGTTTCTTTACAACATTAATTTGATAAAAAGAGTTTTCGATCGTTAAGGGGGCGGAGCAGTCCGAGCGCCGTCAATTGACGTCAATATTTACTATTTTTTCTTCCGTACGGAATTTTTTTATTTACAACTGGGTTTTACCATCGTTTCCCACCATTCTTTGCGTATAATTGATATTTTTTTCAACTGAAAATATTCAGAATTGTGAGAATGGTGGCCATCGTCGTACCGCGTGTCGCTCGCGGTATGAAATGTTTTATAACAATAAAGATACCTGAAATTTTTAGGAATCACCATTATGCGCATTATCAATTCAACTTATTGATATGAGAACCAAAAAATTGTAGCTCAATAATTGAATTATTCCATTTAATTGTTCCATTTAATTTTGGCATACGCATACTTATACGGCTGCTCAACAACTTTTTCGTTTGTTTTTTCATACCAATAAGTCGAATTGTTGATGCGTATAATGGTGATTCATAAAAATTTCAGGTATCTTTATTGTTATAAAATTTTGTATAGTAGTTCGCCAAAAAAACGACCCAATTCATTTTGTATAAGCTGTCGATTTATATATTTTTGAAAGCAAGTTAACCCACATGTTATGCGATAGATTTACCATTGCACGGTACATGTTTACGATAAATCCGAAAAATATATGTGCGCAATCCACTTGGGCTCAAGTAGCTGGTGCGACTTAAGAGACATATAGACAGGAGACTCCGTAGTAAGCGAAGCGCACAATTTCAAATACTCATAGTTTGCTCAAAAATTGATTGAATGTTATTACAATTTTGTGTACGGATACTTTGGGACAACGACTACGTATCAACGAGTTTGGCCGAAAAACGGCTCCAGTAGACTTGGGTCGTTCTTCGAGCGAAAGGCTGGTGTATTATTCGTCTATTCTTAAATGTTGGGTGCCAGGTTCACACCTCGAGATCGTCTGCACATCGATTTGGTATCGACGCGTATAGGGGGAAATGATATCATTGGAACGGTTTTTAGCGCGTAAGATGCGGAAACGTATCAGTAGCGGTGTATAGTGATCTCGAGGCGCTTCATCCGATCCTGGTCCATTCATGAACGAAACCGGCTCGATGAAAAATACTCCGACGCCGACTCGTGGCCGACGACGACGACGAGTCGCCGCGTGGGCGTAATGTTAGTAAATAACGTATAATCGAGAGGAGAGGCGCCAATACGTACGAGACGTAGCCAGGAACAGAGATCGCATCTCTTTCTTTTCCACGCGCGTAGGTACCGTCTACCTCTGACTCTCGTCGCTCGATTCTCCGTCCGTCTGACTCCGCGCCTACGCGTCTCGGGGAGCATCTTTTATCCTTTCACGGAGAGAAGTGGAGAAATGGAGCCTTGTTTTCATTCGCAGTTCACGCGCGTACAATTTTTCTGTCATCGCATTTTTGACCGCACCGTTTTCAAAGCTGGTACGTCGTTGGTACGTTGGACAAATAAATTTCGCCGAGGTTTACCAAATCTACGACGTAGAATCAAATTTCTGGAAGTTTCCTGGTATTGCTGACACCTCGTCTACTCTTTTTTTACCACTACTTTTTTCACGCGACGAAGCTGCGATGCAGATTTTATTGAAAGTTGTTATTCGACTGGTTTCCAAGAGTTGCGAAGAATAAAAATCATTTCGGCCTGCATCTACTGCGGAGTAACGCCTCGGCGGTCAATTTTATTACCTTTCATCACTCTCGGTTCGATTTGCACTCCAAATCCCGATAGAAAAATCATTATTGTAGCTCAGATTCGAGAACTCTTTGAATTTTTATTCCAACTGGCTTCAATTTTTCCTACATATTTTTTGATGGTACCTACTGTCGTCTGTTCTAGATTTTAGCATCAATTCTCAAATTTGAGGAGGTTGATCAACTTTTGGATGTCTTGTCCAAACTCGAAGGAGAAGAAATACGAATTACAAAAAATAATTATATTCCGTCAGTTTTGTTATTATCGTTTTGATGATGCGTGCAGTTTTTGGGTGTAATTTTTTCAAAGATACTGCTTTTCGGGTGGTTCTACTCACGAGGGACGAAAATTACATTATTTTCGGAACAACATTTTTGTTCGCATCTGCGGTTACACGAGTAGCTCGAGTACTCGCTCGGGTCTTTTTTTTACTTATATGAAACGAACCAGTCAAAAGAATAAGAAACAAGAATAACCAGTAGTGCGGATCCAAGCGAACGCTCAGGTCTCCTGTCCGTTGAGTTTCCAAGATACTGTGAACAGGATACTAAGAATTTTTTATTTTTCAGATCATAAATCGTCATTACAGCGTTTAACGATGAAATGATGCAATGCTAGGCTCAAATTTTCAGCGTTGTAGCCTATACTTGTACTAATCAATACCTACAAAATATATTACTCGCATATTCTATTTTATTTCTGTTTTCATTAGAATTATATCGTTGTTTCGTGAAAGTCACCTGTGAAAACCGGAGCTTTCAATTTTAATCTTTAGAGGTCACGCATCGAGGATTTCTATTTTTCATTTAAATAACATGGGAATTTTTTGTTAGTGCAATTTTCAAGCTCACAAACCAATTATCGGACTTTCATGCGGGATATATATTTGTATAGGAAATTGAATACCTTACAAAAATGTCTTTTACCATTTTTCGATAAACCAAACGAGTTCGAAAGTTATTCAAACTCAAAAGTTTGATTTACGTCATAATTGCATTTTTTATTTCGATTTAGGCAAAATCGTTCAAGTTATTATCAAGTATAAAAATAACAATCATTTCCAAATTCAAAACTACTAGGTTCAATTTTTGGTAGCGCGTTCAATTTTCTGCAAAAATATATATCGCGCATGGAAATCCGTTGATTGGTTTGTGAGCTAGAAAATTGTGAAACAAAAAGATTTTTTCTCCCGTGTTATTTAAATGGAAAATAGAAAACCCCCACCCGCGCAACCTCTAATTATCAAAATTAAGTGATCCGGTTTTCACAGACGTCTTTTTTCAGTACCTCGAAGATTTTTCATTGCCGGCTTTCACAAAATAAAATAGTCGATTTTTTTGTGCATCTACCTATCTATTTCGTCGAGAGACAGAAAGACCAGTGTTCGACCAAAGTCTGTTTTTTTGCCGAAATCGCACTTCGGTTTTGATTCTAGTTTCGGCCAAAAACCGAAACCGAAACTTTTAGAAATGTGTTAAAATCGTTGAATATTATTAATAAATAAAATCAGTGGACCGTCATTTCTAGAAATATGAACGATAAACCACTTGTAAGTCGTGTAGGTGCTATAAAATAAAACAATTTCTCTCATAAAAGGCAGAAAAAAATGTATTCTGAGTTTTAATTTTAACAAAGGACAATCCGGCAGCCTCAAGATACTACTACTAATGACGTATGATCACGAGTCATCTTCCCTATTTTATTCACGTGTCAAATAAAAAAAAGACAACAATTATGATGTAGGAAACATTTTTCTAACATCAATCAATACTTCTGATCGCGCTTGGAAGGGGACCACTTTGTAGATAGGTAACCCTTTCGAACACACATTTTTCTTTGCGTGCAATCGACTTGAAATATTATACTCGGTAGTTTTTGGAATCACTGATAACGAATCTGCACTCCAAATTAGCAAATTCAAAATGGTGGGTCCAATATGGCGGACAAAAATGCAAACGGTCGTTTCACGAGAGTGAAAGTTGGTATTCGTGGGTTTTCGGCGTTGCTCATAACGAATGTGAGCTCAAAATTAGATCCGCCATTTTGAATTTCGAAACATTGAGTGCACATTCGTTATCAGTAACACCGAAAGCCCACGAATACCAACTTGCACTCTCGTCCAACGACGAGAAACTTTGCATTTTTGATCCGCCTTCTTGAATTCCTCGAATCCCCAAATACAAACTGAGGCATGGAAACTAACAACCTTCAGAGATAAGGAAAACAGATTATCTTTTTCCGGTAAAATGGCTATTTTTCAACATTCATATATTGGTTTCAGCAAAATCACCAATTATTGAAAACTATTTCACGTCGATTTTCATTCTTAAACATATATTTGATATCAGAATACACAAAAAAGTTTGAGAATCGAACGAAAACTACGCTAATCACTCGGAAAATGGTTGTGGAAGCGGTGGAATCGCACAATCCCACCGTGCTTAAAAGAGTTACGAATACAATTTTCTTATCGATAGGTTTGAATAGTTATGCCAGACGTGCCTTATTGAAAACCAAAAATCTGGTCCCTTTTTACAAGCACGATAATATTTTCAAATAAGTCTCTCATAAATGATGAGATTTCACTGGACAAATGCTACGCTACGACCTACGCCGTTATCGGCTGAGCCACACGAGATCCGAAAGTACGGGTAAGTAGGTATGGGTTTGGGCGCGACCGAAAAGTTCGGAGCTTTTTTGACCGAAACCGAACGTTCGGTCGGAACGTGTTGTTTTTTTTTTTTGCCGAAACCTTCCAAAACCGAAACTTTGGTCGGATGCTAGGAAAGATTTAATTGGCATCGCGCAAGATGCGACGTGACCCTGAAGACATTATGCACGGCGCTGCGTCTGGTCCCACAATGCAGAGATGCGGGGGAGAGTGTCTCCGTCGCTGAAGTCGTCGTCGAGAAGTCTGAAAGATGTCTTAGTCAACTCGCGTTCCGAACGATTAGTCGCGACAACGATACGCGTCTTCGCGTGAAATCCGAAGGCTTTTAACTTTGAACCGACGTCCCGATATAATTACCGCGATGCGCGTTCCCGTTACAGTCGGGATAAAATACGAGCAGCCCGTATCCTGGTAACTTGCGAAATACGTCATCTCCGTAGGTGGGAAGCGGAAGGAAAGCAGGAAAAAAAGGAAGGGAAAGAAAAGGTCGCGGTAAAGGAATGGTGGGCGGTCATTTTTCTTCCTCACGTGTCGTTCGCGCGAAGAGATTTATCGGGAACCGATTTTTTCGTGTAATCTCATATTAACGAGCGCAGGCTACGTATCTCCTCCCGAGATTATAAATCTATGCAATCAGTCTCGATGCTGTGACCACGTAACGTTTGGTGGGATGACGCTGCGCCACGTCGCGGCGCCATCCTCTTGGGAAGCTCGGCGTCTGTGTGCGAGCGTCGGATGCAAATGCTGCAATAAATAAGCAACTTACATCGAACAACGCGACAGAAAGCCACGGCATAGCCGTCGGGATGGTGCGTCGTCGTTATAACTCATCACGCGCGATAGGAATAATCATAATCAAAAATGTCGTATATCCGCGTGTCGTATGCCACTATAGATACGCGTTCGGAAACACTGCCGAGCGAATATCTCCTCCAGCATCGCGACGCGGTAATCTCTGGCGTTTTCCTCCACCATCTCGCGACTCGAGCTCGTTCGCCATTTAATTGAAGTAACTTTCCTCGTAGCCTCGAATCTTAGATGCACCTAGGCTCAAAGACCGTCTAAATATTCATCTGGAATAGACATTCGAAACCGCACCGACCTGCGAGACGGAGAAACTATTAATCAGCGCGAAACAAAAACGTGTGAAATATCAAAAAATAATGTGGTCATTTTCGTATTTTTTCACATTTGATAATTTTTATGCGGTGCGTATTTATGAAAGTGACAAAAAATTGTTGACGTGATACGTTGACATGGAGTTTATATTTGGCTCCAGCAAGTCAAAATCTGTATGTTTCTTTGGAGAGTATTCAAAAAAAATTTGTCAGCGCAGACGCGTGTAATTAGCCTTCGTGGTACACGATAATTTGCCTGTTTAAGTTTTCTATTTTTTGACCATTTCATCCAACCTCGCGCGTATACAAGATGTTTCTTACGCGACTTCTGCGAGTAAAAAGAACTCGTTTGTTATTCGAAACGTGGAAAACTGTTTCGGACCACTGTTATTTGGTTTTGAGAGCCCAACCACTTGCGCGATTCACGATTACGACTGTGGATTCGCGAGAGGATACGTGGTTCTGCGAACGGGACAGCGTATCGTACCATTCAGTTTGTAGCCAAGTATTCGTCACGCGGTGATCGTCACGGAGCGTTTTAGGTGGAGTCTAAAATATGCGAATAATAGGATATTGCGAAAAAAATGTATTGCGAAATTTGCGTAATTCGATATTCGAAACTATAGTGTTTCGTTATAGTTTCATTATATACCTTTGGTATAGTTGAATTAGCCAATTTAGCAGGTGCGGACTTGGACGGGTTGAATCGTGGCGCAAGCTCAACTCCTTTACTACTCTATTTGGGATGGTTTTCTTTGATTTTTTCCCATTTCATTGGAACCTGCCGGGTTGGAAGGATGGATAAGAAGCAAATAAATAAACAACGCGTTGCGCGACGGAGGCTAACGATACATTAATTATAAAAAAAATCTCATAGTACGAAATCAATCCTATCGCAGGCAATGATCAAAGTAATTTAAATACGAAGAACTCCCTAGAGAAAACGGGGTACGTTTGCTGCGTCGGAATATTCGAATGTTATCAGATTGATCGAAAGCTGCTCGATTAGGAGCCCGATTCATCGGATACTAGCTGATCCGGCAAACGTTGTCCTGCCGTATAAATTATTTCGTTCTGTTTGGAATAGGAACGCCGGTTAAATTATTTGGACATTGTTTGCGCCAAAATACTGAAATCGCCATTGAAAAATGGGAGGGTGAGAGTAGCGGGGATGGGGGGGTGAAAGTTTGGTGTTGTAGTTTTGTTTCGATGCCGAATTGAAAAAACTACAAAAAAAATGTTGTCAAAAAATTATAAACAATTTTCTGGATAGTGACACCCGAATCGCCTAGCGGTATGACGTATACTTTAGGACCCATTATCACACCTACGGAGTAGTGCGACCACAAACACCGTGACACGAGATTGCTATGCATAGGTTTTTATACACGTATGTAGATTGATCGTTCCCAAAAGACACACTTCTGCACCGACTTCTCTGGCATGCCGAATCAAGTAGTAACTCGTGAAATAGGTGGCTCAAAATCACCACGATGGTAACCTTACATTTGATTTCACGAATGAGAATTTGTACACAGTACGATTATGAAAATTAACTTGAATTTTCACTCACCTTGCGAACTAATTTTTTCTGGTTTTTTCGTTACAATCTGGTTGCCGAAAATAGTAATTCCGGAAACGATTTTGTAAACTCAATTTAAATCTGAAGAACGCGTGAAAATTATACTTTTTAGTTTGAACATCTCAGTTTAAATGTTTGAACCGGGATATAATTGACAGTATTTAACAAAAATGAAATTGTGAAATATTACTGGCGAAATCGTTTTGCAGCAAAATACCTCGCAAATAAGTAAAGTTTACATTATTTCGGGAACGTGTCGTCATTCCGGAACTTTTCCAAAATGACCGTTCACGAAATGATGTTTTCAAATAAACACGCGATTAAACCTCCGTAGTCACACTCGGTCAATTTGACCCATACGCGAACTTTGGGCTTAAGTATCTCGAATATTTCCCACCGTGAATGAGATTTCTGGACGTTTACCTCGACTTTTTCTGAACGTGGCATTTTTCTGTATTATAACGTCCAAATTTGGCGAAAATCATCGGAAATTGACAAAGTTATGGCCTTTCAAGCGACGAAACACCTAACTTGCATTTTCACTCCTTCATGATTTTTTTTCAGTAAGTTGCACCATTTTTTTGTTCGAAAATCAATTTTTCATTCGCAATTCAGAAAGTTTGATGCGTGTTCTGTAATTTTTCTAGATACTTTGGAGTGATAGTTTGATCGCAATGGCTTTTTCGAAACTGACTGGGCCAAATTGACCATATGCGACTATCGTGATATTATTTGGTAGTGTGACTACGGAGGGTTAATTCTCTTGGCACTCATCTTAGTTAGACGTAGTCTGGCATGGTATGCGTAAGACGCTTAGTGTTATTGTGTTTAAATTGTGTTTTATGAGGATTTCTTTTGATAATCTCAAGTAATAAACGCGTTCCCACAATAATGAACAAATTCATGCATGCTCCGCAAATAATGAACTGGAATGCGTATCGACCACTTCATTATAATTAATTTTGCGAAAGACCCCTATGATTTCCTATTACAATAACATTTCCTATCACAACTGCGCTCTAGCAACGAAAGACTGTATTCAATATGAACGATTTTGGACGAGTTACAACTGCGTGCACTAAAATGATGCACGTATTCCACAACAAAATATTTTTGCACAAATCTATTGACATTAATCTCGTTCTAACGTCACTTTATCGTACTAGGGATGTAAAGTAAAATTTCAACGAGAAACGCGAGAGAGAGAGTGCGTCCTCAACGTCTAGGATTTTTTCGGAGATACGTTCTAGTGAAAAAAAGATGATATAGCGATGATAGAAATTGATCAATTGTTCAAATATGAACATTATATTCAAAGACTGAACATCAACAATTTTTTCTTCCTGAATTCCTTTACTTTTTTTTTCAAGAGCAAATAATGTTCTTTCCAACTAAATCATTTCCCACGCACTATGAAATTTCCGTTTTAAGGGGAGTTAAATTTGATAATCTTCTTCGTTTTTTCGATTCGGATTAGTTTTCCAGAAACGCCAGTGGGTACAGTAAACGAAGATTTTTTTACGACGCTCCAAAAATCATACAATATCCTTGGATATTTTTGATATTTACACTTAAAAAAAAATTGAACATATTCCCAAATATGTGTAATCTCAGATATTCTAACTCCAAATCCGTAATACCTGATAGTTTTCCTTAATTTTTTTTTACAAAAATGACCTTTTTTTTGGCTCTTAGGTGTACATCTCCCCTTAAATTATTCTCGTTCAATAATTTTTCAAATTGTACGATCACCTATTCGTACGATAATTCGTGGTTGAATTCGAAAATTGTACACGAGGATTTAAAATATAACGTATATGGGGCATTTCACGCCAACTCGACCAGTGTTCAACCCTGACCATCTCAAAATAATTTCACTCCAGTTAGTAAAAAGTATCCACTCCTATATCGAGAGAGCGTATCGAGTTTAATGATTTCATGATCATGTTCGATATTTGTCGGCTGCACGGACATAGAGCTTGGCGACAGCCATATTCTCAATTCCCAAGATCATTAATCACCGTGCGATATTTGGACTGTCCCACTCCCATTCAAGAAGAGCAGGAATTCGCTGAAATAAAGATAAAGTATCGTATGTATCACAGCAGTGAGGTTTTTTATGCTCGGATGCAGTCTTACCGTCCTGGCCTTTGGCTCGGACAGCAAAACTATGCATCCTATCACGAATTACAAATTTACCGCTCAGGTACATCATGTACTATTATTTGAATAGATTTTGGGTTTTGGCTTTCAAGGGTTGTTACCTCAGAACACGTTCCCAAAAACACTTTTCACGGGGTTTATGCGAAAACAATATTGATTTCTATGAACTTTTTGATTACATTGTACGATGTTTAGCTAAAACAGAGGACATTTGGTATTTATTTCATAATTATTTGTTCGGTAAGGTTAGAATTTCAGTTTCTCATTTCGCGGCAAAGCCAAAGACATACTGGCTGCATCAAACGTACATCAATCTCGTGGTAATAAGATTCGGAGTGAAGAGAATTCGTATTTCGAACCGAAAACCTTGTCGACATCTCTCGAAACGGACGAGGAATCCCTTCGCTGGAGAAAACTTTCATCTGCATGTTTTTGCTTGTTATGAAAATGAAAAATATTCCTGATGCCGCGTTCGCTCGAGCCTTGCATAACTCCACATCCGCTTCTGAATTTCAGGAATCTACAACGGTCAGCTAACCGCAGATGATTTCGTGGTAGTTATGCCACGCAAAGTAACGCCGACCGGTGAATTCCTTTCCAACAACGTGACGCATCATCACCAAGAAGAAGAATCGCCCGAGGTTCACTACCGGATGACCGTTGCGCAAGTCGAATATCACATCCATTTGAAGCCGTCCAAAGATTTCATGGGCCCAGGACTGGTGATCGAACGACGAAAGCGAAACATCCATACGCGCGTGAGACCCAAGAATTACGGGAGCAATTGCCATTATCACGGCATCATACAGGGTCACGACAACTCTCACGCCGCGATTTCCGCATGCGACGGATTGGTGAGTTTCGCATTTCTACGTCAGATCATAAACACATACATTCTACTTGTATTCTATCAAGTTGGATAAAATAATTTCTATCTCCGATGGAAATTCCGTTCACGAGTTTCGAGCGATTCCGTCGGACTCGGGTCAGTTTTGTTCATAGATACTCGAAGATTCTTGATGACATAAGTATTCGAAGATAAATCAATGAAGATCAACGACGTTGGGCGTGATTCGCAACACTCCTCGAACGGCTCTTATTTGTTTTATCTTTCCTTTCCATCATCTTTTCAATTCGTCAAATGCACGGTTCACCGCAAAATTCGATTTTTTTCTTGCATGATGAGTAACCTTTGACCACGGAATTCCCTGTGGCGAGTGACTGGGACGGTTAACAGAGTGGCAAAAAATAATCATATTTCCGGCGTGAATAGTGTTGAACCGTGACTCGTGCGATGGTAGGCATCATTCCTATCTTCGGCGAATGATTCGCGGAAGCAGCAACGAGAGTGACGATAAACAGACAACTCGGTTGTGCGATGTGAAGCTTTATCAATGATCGCGCAACAAACGTCAACGGAACAATTTCGTATCGCTAGTATATATTTTTCATCCAACGGCGAGTGTGTAAGATACTAGAAGACGTGTGTTTTCGAACATCACGATGAAACCTATAGAGACAATCATTCCCGCTGATGGATATAACGCACGTTACGTAAATGGGTATGTTATCGAAAAATATGAAAACCATGCGGGGTTAGTAGATTCAAAATGGTACGAGTTTTCAGTTTTTCCTGTTTAAATATATCCTTGAATTACTGGTATCTGTAACAACTAGGAATCGCGAGCATATCGGTCATATATCAATGGTCTAACGAATATTTTACGAGGCCCCAAAAACCTCGGCACGAAAAGTATAATTTAGGGGTGTGCGAATAGAGTTTCAGTCGAATCGAATCCAATAATTGTATCCAAATTCGAATCGAATATTCGAACCATTTCCGTAATTCGATCTCGTAGAATAATTTAAACTTTTTGGGAACTTTAAATTATCCACATTTTTTTCAATAATTAATTCTGTTACGAGTAATTAATTTGAAGAAAAAAATCGGGAATTTCGATGAAATTAAATAGAACGAAGTTTCTTTACAAAATTCATTTTTTCAAAAGCGTTTTCAATGGTGGCGCTAATCTGGCGAGGTGAGCGGGGCCCGCCTAGAAGCGTTACGCTCGCCATCATAGGAAATAAATGGTACAAGCAATTTGGTCCTTATCTGACAGCCCCTTGGAAAGCTAGTCTCAAATTTAATTCGTTCTTATCCTTTACTTTTTGGGTAGCAATCATGAACAAAAATGTAATGAAATATAAGAACGAAGATATTTCATTTTATTCAGTACAATTGCTCGTCAAATAAAACATTGTCATCCATGTTTTGAAACCACTTTACCGCAGTACATGAAAGCGACTACGCACTGATTTATGCGCCGCTTAATGATAAAAATCTTTGAATAATAACTTCGACATAGATTTCGAAACATTAGGTACACGTCTGTTCTGGGTCTGCAATGACAGGGCTGGGTAGAACTGCAAAGTTCTCCCATGCCGCACCATAGCGTACGAGCAGAATATTGAACGTGTTTGTTCAACGTACAGGTAATGACAGAGTAAAGACTAAAAATATTTACATGCGGATCTCAAAAGTTGCACTCGGTGGCCTGATCGGAATCAGGTCGGGGCCCAGTCTGGCTAACGGAATTATAGCTGTCACGGGCAAATCTGGCCGGAGCCGTCGCGTACATCGGGCTAACCCAAACGAATTTCCACACGAGTTAGATCGAGTAAAAGAAAATGTAATCAACTAAGTTTTCCAAAGGCGCGTATCCATCTGCAAGCCGAACGGTTGGCGAGCCCCGCGCACGCCACTTGTTCGCATGATTGTTCTAATCAGGGGTTGGAACGGCGAACGAACCGTTCGCGGCGATCCGTCTTCTGTCGATTTCTGATGGACCCAAAAAAGTTCGCTCGTCACATTTGAACGGCGTCGCGTGCAGTTCGCGTCGCGTATCCGTGCTCGCGAACCTTGTGCCATGGAGTGGTCGGAATAAAACGTATTAAAATTGATCGTGAGCTATGATCTCCGTTCAGCGAATTAATAGACTTGCACCGCGCATCAGCGCCTTTAATGGCACGAGAGTGCGAAGTGCGCGGTGTATCGTATATTATTTGTTCGACTATTCAAAGTAACCGGTACGTTATGGTACGTTGGGGTTCAGCAGTCACTCCTGACCAGCACGCCGGACTCGATTCGGGCTCGAAGGGGCTAAATGAGCGGGGACTCGACCAAAACGGACGAGTTTTCTCGCCATCCTAAGCCTATTCATTCCCCGAACAGAGAGTAGAAGTCAAAGTCGGTGCCATTTATCTAAGATTTTTACATTGCCCGCTTCTCTCTCGCGACTTCAAGTCTATCACGAGCTCCGTACTGGCGCGTTTTTATACAAGTCAGGGTGCCACCAACGACATTCCATCCTTCACTTTCGGCTCAAACTAGCCATCACCCAAATAACACCACTCGTTTTGAAAGGGCTTTATTTCTTCACGGGAAGCCATGACAAAGCGTGAAGCGCACCGGTGGTTCGCGATCGACTGCTGGTAGTTGGAGGTTCGTTCGTGAACATAATTTCAACGATCGACTCGCAAGCAGCTCGCGAACGGTTCGGATCGCAGATGTATACGCGCCTTAATGTCCTGGGAAATAGCTTCGAACTTTAAATTCAACGTGGAACGAGGCTGATCGCCGACAATAACTCCTTCTACGCAAGGATTTGCCGATTATTTCGAACTCATGTCCGGAAAGCAGTGGATTCAAGCGAACGTGAAACAGTGACGCCTGCATGTGTGCTACCAAACTTGCACCGACGTGTGATAATCAACAATGTACGTTGGGCATCCGATTTTCAAATGACAAGCGAGATTCCCTGTATCGTCGTTGGATGCGGATCGAAAGATACGTCAGGGAATTGAGGACAATCTCGTACGTTTCGCGAAACATCATCACGTTTGATGAAAGATCGAGACGCTGGTGTCCGGTACAAATACGAACTACCTACATGACGTGATAAGCTTTATCCAGTTTTATCGAGTATCAGCACGGTGAAAATGAATTTACCGCCTCGTCGACGTTCGAAAAAAGTTTTTGCGAATGTATGCATCGATCGCATCGGTCAGTATTATTTCGAAGTCTTTTCGCACTCCCACCGCAATCAGGAAAATTCTTTCCTTTGTTCAAAATTTGTGGCGATGTGTTTGAAAAATTTCAAGTTTTTTTTAGTCAAAGCTGAAACGAGCTACGATATTTATCGGAAACATCCCTGGAATACTGGCCGATCCTGTCGGTACTCGATAGATACACCGGCGTTGGAGTCTCTCGTTCGCCTGACTGCTAGAAGGATTTTTAACCGGGAACAGATAATCTTATCCCAGCTTACCAGTCGACCAATGAAATACGTAACAAACGTAACCCAATTGGCCGCAACCGTTCCGGTAGATAAACCCACAGGAATGGCATCACTGCGGACTAGCGTTCCGGTCTGTGCTTCGAAACATTCCGAAAATAGTGATCACCGAGCGTAGGTACTCGAATAATCCTGGAAAAGAACAAATGTGGCACGTTTGTAGGAAATGTGAAAAATATTCAATTGTTTCGAAGCTCGATCAATGGATCAGAGAATCTAGAAATTTATGGAAAAAAATATTCGTCATCCTGTAACTTCGTCGAATCTGTCGAAGCCAAATTCAAGCTTGCAGTTTTTGTTCCGAGATATATTCTCGGAATTGGAATCGAGTCTCTTCCGCGCAAAGGTAGGCATCGATGAGGCTAGATTCGCGTAAATCCAAAACTTTGGCTCCAAACTGCGATTTTACTCGATGTGACCAGAAAATGCAACTAGTTCATTGCGTTGCAAGTTTCTGGGCTTTGCTCCGTTTTTTTGCGAAACTATCGACGATCCAAGGCAAACTAACAATTTTCACTTTTATTTTCCTAAACCCCCAAACTAACTGTCGTAGAAAAAAATCGGGAAGCTTTTCCAACTACCAACTTTGAAAGGCACGTTACGAAAGTTTGTAGGTTTAAAAAATAAGAAACTTTCGGGTCAAATACCATTTTCGCTGAATATCCGTCTCAAACGGATGTGACTCTGGTAGGGAGTTGCAGCGAGCATGGAATTCTTCTAAATAAGAATCGTCTTTTTTTTTCAGTGATCAGAGGAACAATATTTTACAATTTAGCGTCACGTATGTGCCACAAAGGCGGACATGATCGAGTAACCCACGCGGTTACATGGGCGGTAACTCGGCACAGCCAAGACCGCCCATCCCACACCCCGTAAATCAAGTAATAATCATTTGTAATAATAATTCATAACGCCTTGGTTGCCATATGTTATATGCAGATGACTGTATTCAACGGCGTTGATAATATCTTTGGAACGACTTATCTACAATCTTTATAGAGAATAAAACGCAATCAAGTTTCCCGTGGCGTTGCCACCTACATGGTATTATGCCTTTCCGTCGGAGCTTTCAGGTAGTCTCACTATATTTTCAATTGCCATCTTGAATGTTACTACTTTCTACCAAAAAATGAAAGCTCGCCTCGAGGCTCGCAAATTATTTTTCACTGTTTTTCATCCGGATCCGATACACTCGGTCGAAAACGAAGTACTTTTACCATTTTAATTGATGCTCCAATGATGAAATTCGTAAACTGTTATTTTCATATGTGGAGTTGAGACTAGATCAGTTGGATGAACCGATTCTTTCTTTTTGTCATCCTACACATTTGTCGTAATGATCTATCCTCGTGGAAGAGGATAGTTTCAATTTGAGAAATTGCCAAGAATTACCACTTTCACCACCACTCCACTGCCCATAAATTCTTGAACTCGAATCGATTCGAGTTGGGAAGTCCATTTTGGATCTAGAACATGGACGATGGCAAATTGGTAAATTGGGCGCCCTCTTCCTAGTTTCTTGAGTTTGGCACCATGGATTAGCGGACTTTGATAGCTCGCCCAATTCACACCCGCCCCAGTAGACACCCGAAAATGGGATTATTCGTCAAAAGTATGGAAGTATTTTCTTCTTCGACGGGGTCATCGCATTAAGGACGTTCGGCATACTATTTTTATTCGGAGTAGGTTTCTGCTTTACCGATGAGTAGAGTAAATTTGTTAACGTAGCAAATTGTGCGAAAGTACGAGATGTGTCGTCAGTTGTTGTTTTATTGTTTACTGTTCCACGCATAATAACCTCCAAAAATGCTTCCGCAAAGACACCGTTACTAATGAATTATATTCACAACAATTACAATACAATGTTTACGAAAAAAGGTTAAAATCATATTTTGAAAATTCCCGCTTTTGTGCATTTGTCAATACAAAAATGCGACGTTGCGAAGCTTATATTGCACTCCGTATTTACAGGCTCTTTTTGATCAACTAATCTATATTATAAATCGTAACAGTAGTTCTGACTTTAAGGAAATATTGATCCAACATTTTTTTAACAATTTTAGAAAGTTTGACTCATTTCCGTCATTGGTAACCTGCTTTTTATTTCAAAATAACCCGTGCTCCCATCACAGCCCATGTTTAACTCCCAGTTTTGAAACGCGTATTCATTTCGAATAATTCAAAGATTATCATTCTTATGTTTCACAAATATCTATCATTATTTTCAAAGTGTCCAGAACAGCCTTGAGGTATTATTCACGGTCATTTGACAAACATCGAGACGGCTCTATGAAAATAATGCGATATCTTCGTGTTGAACTTTTCAATCATTGTCTTCTCTACTTCGAAATTTGCATACGACAATCGAAGGGATGGGCGGAATGAAGGTATAATTATGATTGACACAAAAACAAAATCTTTTATTTTTGAAAGATGTAAGATTACCGATGAAGTTTAGTACGACTGATACGCAATCATCGTATACTAGTATACTAGTATTTTTTCAAAAGTTACATCCAACTCTTCTGAGAACACAACGAATCCTCAAAATTATATTGACAAAACTGACAAACAACCTCGAAGAATCAACAAATAGGTCGAAACAATCAGCGAAAGCTGGTGAGCAGGCTCAGAGAAGACAACAAACTTCGAAAAAATGAGAAAGAGATGAACGAAAGCAACAAAAATGTGGCGCACGAAAGGATATAAGCATTTGTAAACAGTGTCACACACAGTATCACACGATCTTCAGAAACGAAAAAACTGAAAAACATGTCCAAAAAATAATAGCCGGGTCGGAAAAATCAGAAACAGATGGAGGAAGCAGAAAAAAATCTAGCGAATACAAAGATATAAGTATTTATGAGCAGTACGATACCACTATTGTAGGAGCAAGCAATGATTTTGTCGAATAACATTTCTTTGTCACATAAAATAGCTTCGATCGTTGGAAACGTTGGTATAACTCGGCATTGTCATTTTGAAATAAATTTGGAACCGTGATTGGGTTCCTGATAATCCTTTGGAAGCATTTTGTTGCAACCCAATTCTATCCTAATTCCCCAAGTCTTCTCGTTTTTCTCCGAATCACGTTTTTCGGGCTATAATGTTATTCCGCCCATCCCCTTCAATTGTCGCGCATGAGAATAGCAACGCAATGCATCCATTGGTTGTAGATTTGCATAAACCAGTAGACATCGCGCACGGATATTAAAATCACGTGGTCCGGTAGTACATACATCGAGGCTGTATGTTAGTTGTGTGGGAACTTAACGCGCCACGGTTATGCCAGAGCATGACGAATGGACGCAAAGTGTAACGAAGCGTGAGGCATCTGCCCTGGTCACACTCCGAAGCAGCTCGGTAGCTTGGTTGCAATCTTGCACAACTCCCCGCACCTTAGCATGAACTTCTCGCCTGTAGCGCCATAAAGGGCTGATTTTGCATACGCCTGTGGAATTCGCAGCACAAACTTGCGAAGCGTTCGAAAAAACGTCTCGCAGATGGTCTGCCTAAACTGTCATCCATCCAGTATCCTACTATTTAACACCCCTCTAATGGTGGTTTCTCCTAATTCCACACAAAAGTAAGACGTCTTGGATACAGCGTGCGTCATCTCTAAGTCAATCCAGTTGTCAAAAACATGAAAAGCATTCGTCGATTTCTCAGTAACTATCCAGCTTCCAGTATTTTATAACTGTTAAAAATCGTATCCGAAGTAGTCTCCGTTCTATATATCTGCTCTACGTTGAACCAGTAATCAATAAAATTATTCGCTTCCGTTCCTCTTTAGACAATATATCGGACATTGAATTTCGACTAAATCCGGACGGAAATCCGACTAAAAATTATGGTCTTTTCCGTTATAGCCCACATGCTTCCAGCAAATAATAATAATATTCTAAATAATACCTCAAAAATGTATTACGTGGTCGTTCCAATTAATAATACAACGGAGGAAGTGAAAAACAATTTATCCCCCCCACTCACTTCTTAATACATATTTGATATATTTCTATCCAGTGATACATCTTTGCCAACGTTGCACCCCCTACCCGCTTCGCACAATAAACACTGGTTACAATGACGTAGACGAATCACAGGGAACGAGAGTTTCCTCTACGACAAACTCGATTATTGAAACTGAATCCGCGTGTAAAATCGACAAGCTACACTTCATTCGATTAATTTTGAAAATAAAAAAAACAATAATTTCTTTTCAACTTTTTCCACCCTAGAATAACCTTCACCAAACTAAGCAGGGTCTATTGTGTAATGTCCAATCCTTTTGGAGCATTTTTGGGGGGCTATAACGGAAGATAACCAAATCTGTCGCGTTTTCATTGATGTGGTCATTTGCACGATATCGACGGTTTCGTAGGCGGTTTTGAATAGGTTCGTTATCTGTCCATTATTCTTCAGTTTCGTACTCTCTTCCCCGCCTTCTGCTGAACCGGTATCGAATAATCCAATTCTTTGCTCGCAACTGACGTACGCTGTACACCGTTCTTGTATCTGCAGGCTCGTATCAGTCCCGTGACATGTTTCAGGTCGGAGTATTCCGGGGAGATCACGGGGAGTTCTGGCTAGAACCTGTTGGGCCAAAGTCCAAGGACCATAGTGCGGTGACCAGCGAAGCGACTACGGCGATATCGGGGCGACCGCATCTGATCTTCAAGCGATCCGCGGCCACCCCCGCTGGCGCTGAGGTTGGCGCCAACGCAGCGCGCAAGCGTAAGAAGAAAAAGAAGAAGAAACATGAAAAAAACTGTGGTACCCGCGGTGAGAACCAATAGATGCTTCAGTAATTAATCCCGCTACTTTCACAACTCTCGCCCAGATTCCTTCGTCTGATCATCCATTAGCATGATATGAAGTCTGTACGTATCCTCACGTGCGCAGCTACAAACGAGAGATATATCAATCGCCTACTATTTTTTCGCTTATTCATTCTTTCTTTGGTGAGCTATTGATTCCGCTTTCCATTTGAAGAGGCAACCTGGTGTCGAATTGCGAGGAAGTCGTTTTTTGTTGCATTTTTCCAAAGTGCTTGTAGAGGTATTGGCATTAAGTATCTCGATTTTGATTAGAATCTGATTATTAGATTTCATTTTAAACAGTTTTTTTCATTTACTCGAAATTACGATCTTTGAATTACGCTATTCATCCACGCAGTCCCTCAATTTCATCTTGTAAGGAAGCTAGTCGACTGTTTCTGCGTGAAATTATCTAATTCCGCGTTCTGTTAGTTCGCATATCACTTTTATGTTGGCTGAGTATCGTAAAGTGCGAAACACGAGTCCATTTTCTTTTTTCAACACTGCGACGAATGCGATCTTAGGCTCGTCATATGTTTTGCTACGTGTTTCTACTAGGTTGATTTATTTCATATCGATATTCGTTTTGCGCGCGGAATCTAGAAATTTTCAGAGCGAGGACAACAAAATTTTTCTGCATCCATAGCCCTGAATGTCAATCTGGCAAGTCGCAACGCGCAACGCGAAGTCGGACTGCTCAATCGTACCTGGTGTTTTGACGCGTGGATTCGTGTTAGTTCGTTAAATACGATTGACAGTTCACAGAACACAAGCATTTTGTAGCTCATTTTTGCGGAAAAAAAATCAGCGGAGACACATTTTGTGACTCTTCCCAAACAATTTATCACGTGCTGGGTGAAAGAGGAGAGCAAATATAACGAATTCGAAGTGTCGTTGAACTTTTCTTTCGCTTGGTCTCTCAGGGAACACGCAGTTATTTTTGATGAATAAAATCGATCACTTCTTCAGCAGTTGCTAGCATATTATTTAACATTCGAGCGTACATAGCTACGCCGATTTTCTGCAGTCTGTCGAATTTGTGGTTCCGATGTATCACCCGAATAGTGATAATGTACGATGTACGAAGTATCCCAAACGACCCGAACCTCTTTATAACTTTCCAGGATATAGCGCTAGGGAAAAAAAGTTCCTAAAAAAGTTGTAGGATTTCAAAAACCCAATTGAGCAGTAACTTTAACTTTGACCTTGAGTCGGAATTTCGAGGTCAAATCAAGGTCAATTTTGTAATTTAGAATGAAAATTTCTATTTTTTATCGCAAATTTGTATTTTCCATACAAAAATACGTATGCATTATTTGAAACATTTTTTTTGATAACGCTTTTTTCTCTCGCTAGAGGGCGCCAAACGTTAACTTCCACTGGTGTAATATCTTCAAAGTTCTGCAACATAAGGGAAAATATTTTGCATGAAAATTGTAAGGCTTTGAAGGGCCCAAATAATGATGACCTTGCCGTTGACCTTGGGCTCAAGTTTCAAAATCAAATCAAGTTAACTTCGATTTTTCAACGTCCACGTTGTTGTTTCTGCGTTACGATGAACGAAGTATCTACTCAATAAATAAAAGCCAGATTTGATTCCGAAATTATTCATCGGATTTGCGAAAAATTTTGGTTTTTGTCATTACAGCGTCGTCTAGAGGTAATCAAAACAAAGTTTCAGACAAAATCCGGGTCTTTTTACGTAGATAATAAAAAATAGAAGTTTCTATTGAGAAAATTAAAGTCGACTCAATTTGACCTTGAAATTTAGGCCCGAGGTCCGTAGCAAGGTCACCATTATTTAACCTTCTCGAAACCTTAAAATTTTCGTGGAGAAGATTTTTAGTATAAAAATAACATACGTAAAAAACATACGTATTTCTGTCTGGGAAATACAAATATGCAATGAAAAATAGGGGTTTCTATTGAAAATTTCAAAGTTGACCTTGATTTGACCATAAAAAACGCCTCAAGATCCAAGCCAAGGTTACCGCTGCATTGATTTTTTGAAATCCTATACTTTTTCTTCAAATCTTTCTTTCTATCGGACTTTATCCTGAAAATGTATAGAGCGGTTGTAGACACCCTGTATAATACATATTATTATAATACATATCATTGTCGTGTTTCTGGTAACGATGGTCGATGACATTTGACAACAAGACTGTTAGGTCATGGATCTGAGAATTCGATAAACTGTTCGAATCGCGATGAAATACAGCCTATAAATCGTTCTATCCTCGTACATTCAATGACATGGAGTTGAGAAATTGTCGGTACGCGCAATTATTCGTCTCTCATCTGTCGACTGCAGGTTTATTTTGACCTGCGATTGAGATATTCAATAGCGTGATTTTATGTTGGCCAGGCTTACAGTATTTATATTGTATTTCAATTTATAAAATATCACAACGCGATATGATCATTTTAGTATTGCTTACGTATTAAATATTTTGGCAGCGGTAGCACGTACTTGTAGAAATGGCGAAAGAAATGGTCACGAGATATGTTAAAATCGAGTTCATGTTTGGAACGTGCGCGTCGAGATCTGTATTTGCCGTGTGCGAGTATTCAAAAAAAAACCTTTTTCATTGCAGACTCGTGCAATTAGTCTTAGTTACGGATAATATACGCGCGGTGAGAACGTAGCGATTAACGTTAATTATACTAACGTCAGAATAAGGAGATCGCGCGAAGGTGAGACAAACTTGCAAGGCTGCGCCTCGGACTTCTTATTGTTAAACAGTTGGTTGGAGCGTAACGACTCGACGCCTGGCGCCGGGGCGTCGCGCGCCAAGTAGGAGTCACTTGTATCAAGAATCAGAACCTGAGGACGTCTTTGCAGATTTATTACATCTCACCGCGATACGGGAATGTATCGATGACGTTCCTCGACTATTAACCGCCGATGTGCGACTGCGATCGGTACGAATCAAAAATGTTAGCCATGCTTGCAGTTATAAAACCTTTTTTCGATTGACACACTCCATTTTGATTTACACGCAGCATAGAGAAATCTTCGCTCGATGAGCGCGAGCTACATCAAACGATATACTAGCGACCCGTCCGGACTTCGCACGTACATTTTTCCGACACCTTCAGCAACCATCCTCATATTCCAACCAATTTACGCAAGACATTATTAACGAGTTTTAGAAACAAACCTTCCTCTTGAATCACTCCGTTCATTGGTGAAAATCCTGTGAAAATCCGTTTGGTAGTTTTTGATCTTATCGCGTTCAGACAGACTGACAAACGCGGCGGGGGGGGACTTTGATTCGTTATATGCAGTGAAGATAGGAAGCTGATAAGAGATAGGATAAAACGTACTGCTTTAATTATAGGCCATTGAATGAATAGTATATTGTGTGACTAGGGCTGAAACAAGACGATTTCAGATGAGGGTGAATTTCGGGTGACACCAACCGAACTCTGAAATCGTATTTCACCCCTCGTTACACACTATATTTTTCATATCATCTGCATTAGAAGTGCGAGTTTCAATGCGGATAGAATTTATCTGTATAAAATGACACCTATAAAGGTTTGAAATAAATAAAAGTAGTCCAGTCGAGGTAGACATTCACCTGGAAATAATTAGCGGCAGCGATTTCTTCTCAAACTTCGAGGGCGAAGGAGGGGGGAGGGTTGCAAGTTAAGTCTCGATTTTCGGAAAAATTCCGCCATTGCGTTCGCCGACATCCTTATTTAAAGTTGGATTTTTTTGTTTTCCCGAAATAGCTCGCTAATTTACAAGCTTAGAGCGAAAATGATGGAATTCAAAATTGTTGGAAATCTAATTTTGCACAAGTTTGGTGATTACAATTTTTATCCTAGGATCGATATTCGCAGAATTATACCTTGATACAATCGGCAGAATTATATTTGATACAATTTTGAACGATATTAACTGTGAATTTAAAATAATTTATTAGTTGAATAAATAATTGAATCGTTATCGAATAATTATATATTATTATTACTTAATTATTGCAAATTAATAGATCCAAAGGTGACTCGAGAAATGCGGAATTTTTCATTCTCATTTGTATTATAGAGCTACGTCGATGAGGAAGTCGTTATTTGAAAATGTTGCGATCGTCAGATGATTCTGCATTTCAATTTGTAGTTAATCAATTAACGTTGAGATGTTCGCGATGCATCTTGATGATTGTAACTTTTTGCTATTTGATTGATGATCATTTCGCCATTAGTTATGATAAATGGCTTCGCATCAGACATGAATATGCGTAGCAGTCGGCATACGATTGACCAGTTAGAAATTATTAACGTTTAAAAACAAGGTGATCCACTGGTAGTCGAAGACTACAGCTACCTAGACGAACGTTGATACAGCGATACGAATTCCGTTTGCGATTATTTTTACATCCGAGATTCCGTCTCAAATCTACACCACGAATATATCGAGACAAAAATATCGAAAATATATAGGAGCGAATATCAATTCCGGAATCGTTTCGGAAGTTCTGATGGAAATCAACAGTCTAGTGAAACGTGATGATTTAGCGCTGTCACAGGTGTCAACTATATTTGGTATATTACGTACGAGTACTGTAATTATTTGGAGGCTCTGAAAATCCGATGACAGTTCCGTCATCCTGAGGTTATCGTCACATATTTTTTCACACATTTTCATATATTTTTTATAATATACGTGTTATTCTAACAGAAATGCCCGAGAGAAAGAGATTGCGTATTATGATATCGGTCATTCCATGTCAATTCAACGACGCGTTGTTGGTGGCCTCTTCGATTTTTTGAATTTTTAATATGTTATGATACACGCAGAAAGAAGTATTCTTGTCAATGTTCAGCTTTCAGCTCTCTGTTTTAATGCATACCGAAGTTAATGATTTTCGAAGAAGTATTTTTGAAATAATCGTAGTTTCTACGATATTCAGAATATTCTAACTTGTTGTGAGGTATTTTTTTTGTTTTTTCGTGTACTTTTTGACGAAAATTTACATGGCGAAAAAAAATGTAATGTCCTGTTGGCTTTAAAGGTTGGGTGGTGAAATGAAAAGCATCTGCCGGGCTAAACAAAGCTTTTTTTGTCATACAATTTTTGAACTATGTCAAGCATATAACGAGGGGGTTTTCCAAAAATTAAAGATGACGGCTGCAAAATGGAAGACGAGATTTTCGACAATTGACCGATTTCCGCAAGATTGGAGCCGTCATCTCAAGTTTTTGGAAGCCGACCTCAGATTCTTAATTAGTATCCTCGAAAACCCCCTAGTTATATGTTCGACATGGTTCAACAATTGTCTGATAAAAATGGGTTTGTTTATCTCAGTGGATGATTTTCATTTCCCCACCTCACTTTCAAATCGCCATAACTATCGAATGAAACATCGTCCAGCATCATTCGAGGTCTCATTTTGAAGGAAAAGAGTAGTACACGATGATGCAATATGTAGAAACAATTTGAACATTTTCGTGTAGCCTGTATCTGACTTCAAGAATAGCCAAAATAGCCATTTTTCGTGTACGTAACCTCAATCATCTCAAAATCCAAACGTGATAGGATAATTCCGAGCTCGGATTCGGATTCTACGCAGGAAACTACTTCCGAAATGACCTCCAGGCTGCTCAACAACAAAACCTCGCAGGTCTGTGTTATTTTTCCGGCGTGAACATGAGATTCGGTTGGATGAATTAATTATTCATACTTTTAGCTGAAATTTGAGGAGAGAGAAATCGGATTTCTCGATATGCAACCGAACAATAGCGACAAAAACAGAAAAAAAAATGGAAATAACAGATTTTTCGGTTGCTTCTCGTTTGAAGTTTGCTAGTCTGGTCAGTTTCCAAATTATTCAATATTCCGGCACCGGATATATCCTTTCATCCGATTTAAATTTCATTTAACCAACGTCGTCGATGTGTTATCTAATTTGCAGTCGGCGTTCTAACGGGACCTCATCCGTTCGGTGTCCACATCGCGAAATACTTGATACGACTCACCAGAACGAACATAAACCAATCAAAATACCAAAATTCGATTGGATTCGGCTCGTAGATTTAAGGAGGTTCATCTGGTCGAGGAATTGACGAACAGATAATAATAGAAAAAATTGAATCAAGTTATCGGTATCTTAAACGTTACCTCCTTGAATTTCAAGTCCTGCGGGTATATAATTCGCGAGAAATTAAGAAAAATAAATTTTCGAAATTTGGGTGGTCCCTTGTGAGTTTCAGTATTTTTCTCGTCTGTGTACATGAAATTTGCAAGCATTGACTACCAATTTTGAACGAAACTTCGATAATTGTTAAAAACATACCCGCGGAACATTTTTACGGTTTTCTAAAGTCTATTGGGCACTTATGAGATTCGGAATAAATTCATTTTTCCCGAAAAATGCTGACTGTCCGGAGGATGGCCTTCGCATTACTCTCACGACGGCCAACGGCCGCTGCGAACCGACTACGCTAGTCGCACTAGGTCTCTTCTGGCTTGTTTGGTACCAGATGAACCTCCTTGACACTCGCTCAACTAACACGAATCAATCTCGAGGCATCCACAAAATTTGTGCGATGTACTCACACATTGAGATCGGTACGCTTCGAGACCATACAAATGCACGACTAATTGGTACGTAGAATTAATGCGCAGTCGATGCTATCTCGATTCAGGAAACTCTTGTCTCGATTCGTTTCCGGAATCGAGAACCTGTAATTACGATTTTTGCAATCTTATTCTGGATCTCAAGTCCAATGAGTTCGAAATTTCAGAGGTGTTCAAAACTGAGATATAAAGGTGAGAGACATAGCAGACAAAACGGCATTTACGCTTTCGTCGAACCAACGCATTTTCCAGGTAGGAAAAAACTCATTGGCCCAGGCTAGGTCGGAGCCCGGGCCAGTCGTATTTACAATGTTGGAGCCTTGGCGCAAGCCTCGGCATGGGCATTGGCCGAGCATTGATCCGAGCCTTGGAACCATGACCTCGGGCTTGGTCTTGGGGGAACAGGAGAACCAGGGTTGGGCCGAGCCTTGCAAAACAAAAACAAAACAAAAAAATAATGCCAACTCAAGCTTGGGGACAAAAAAAAACAACAGTCGCTCAAGCCATTGGAAATAAAAAGTCAGTTCTGTCTCAAGTCCGGGCCATGGAAAATCAACATTGATTCGATCAATTATACTTATATACCTACATACAAATATACATATATTAGGGTTTACAGAAGTCATTTTCGGTGAACTTTTTTTGATTCACAAGCAGGTTGTATGTTTTCATGTGAAAAAAGTCTGTCAAACGTCGAGTTCTTAAAGATATTATCAAGAGGTGCCGCATTGCGTATTTCTATTTCCCATCCGAATAACATGGGAAAAAAGTCTCTCACGTTCGAAATTTCATAACTCGGCTATGGCACGTGATATAGATTAGTCCAAGACACGTTTTCATAGAGGATTGAACGCTGTACAATTAAGGTTTCTTACAGTTTTCTGATAAACGTAGCCATTCGAGTGGTTTTCGAGTTCAAAGTTCGAAATAGGGTAAAATTCATCGTTTTCACTCTTGAATTTACTATACGAATTCTCTGATTTATAGTCAATAAATATTGATGCATAGCAGTTCAGACTTTGAGAATAACTCTGAACATGCATTATTAATGTTCATCAGAAAACTGGTTCTAATGAGCTGATACTACCTAGAACATCCACGAAGAAAGACAGATAAAATACTCACTAGTATAATATCGTTTCCAATTCCTAATAAAAATATGCTTTACCAAATTTCTGTAAAGACGTTTCTGTAAATATCGTATAATTTATTCCAGTGTGAACTTTGAACTCGAATATTATTTGAACGGCTATACTGTACTTATCAAAAAATTGTAGGATAGATCTTTCATAGAGCGTTCGATTCTATATAAAAATATGTCTCGGACTGATCTGTACTATTTGACATTGCCGAAATATAAAATTCCAAACATCAAAAACTGTATTCGACGTGTTATTTACATGGGAAATAGAGATTCGCATCGAGGCATCTCTTAATATCACTATTAAGACTTCAAATTTCAACGGACTTGTTGTTGCACCTTCCTGAAAATATGCAACCTGTTTGTGAGTCAAAAAACAAGTTTTCCAAAAATGATACACCCCAATAAATATGTAAAAAAGAATACTTTGGGCATTTTATGTAAGGGAACAGGAGAATGAAATTCTAACCGAAGCTTGCACCGAGAATTGGCTAGTGCTCAGTTTTTGAGGCTTGTAACTATAATACGATCGATCGACCGCTCGGTCTTGGACCGAACCTTGGGTTAATTTTCAGCTGCTCGGCAAGGACCGGACTAATTTTCAATATTGGCACTTTATATCCGAGGAGTGACAGTAAATTAGTTCATTTATAATACGATTATTTATAATACTTTCATTCTTGGCCTGAAATCAAATACATTTACGTTGCGTAGAACCCAGACGATTGAGCGAAACGAGGTTAGAGTGGCAGACGCAAACCGGCAGAGTCCAAGTTCAGGGTCGTGGACGCAAGAAACATCATCATCATCCTTCGAAGAAGTGGCATCGATTCAAAAGGTCGGTCAGCCGCGCGAGACACGTGGAAGCTCTGGTGGTTGCGGACACTTCGATGATGGCCTTTCATCAGGACGGCGACGTGGAGACATACCTGTTGACGATCATGAACATGGTATCAGCATTGTACCTCGATCCGACAATTGGGAATTTCATAAACGTCGTTGTCGTGCGTATCATTCTCATGGAGGAGGACGAGACTGAGGTAAGAAATACTATCCTCGCTTGCCGATGAGTGGATCTTGTGGATTCGCTTTTTCATAGCTCGTCTCATCTGCACGCTTGTTTGGCATCGAAAATACATATGCGTGGTTCTAGTCAGGAAGGATGAACATTTCATTATTTACGGCTCGACTCTTTTTTGCATTTGAAGTTACACAGTAGCTTAAGTTCTAGCTTAGGTCTTTTTTGTACTCATCTGAAACGGGCCAGTAGTAAAAAATAAGATATATAAATAACCAGGATTGCGGATCCGAGAAAACGCTCAGTCTCCTGGTCGTTCAGTTTGGGGGACACCGAGGGCAGGATCAGGGTGTGGGCACTCAATGGATTTGCAGCGAACTTATTCGTTGGTTTGCAGACTGCAGCCAAAATAATAATGATTTCCACTGAGAATATCTTAAGATGTTTCATATTATTATTGAAGTAGTTAGTGAATATTAATCGCGTCAACCATTGCCGATATACAGAAACTGTATACTAGTTTGATTAACCAAATTCATTTCAGCCAAACCTTCGTAACAAATCCCGGGAAACAAAGTAATTATGAACTATTATTTTTTTTAAAAATCATTGTAAAAAGTGTTGTTTTTTTTGGTATGGTACACCACTTTGAATCAATTGAAAAAAAATATGTGTTTGTATGAAAACATATGAAGCTTCTGAAAAAAATAATTTCATAATTTTGTCAAAATCGTGTAACAATGAAAAAAAAGATTTTTGAAAAAAATATTTTCCGTGGGATAATGAAATCCCACATGGCTGTTGTAGGGTCCTAAGGTAGCTTTAATTTAACCCAGCAGCGTACTAAAATTTCATGAAAATCGTTCATCCAGTACCCAGTAAGAATTGTTTGTCCATTTTTCAGTATTTTGTGATTTTTTGAAAACGCATTGAGTTGAAATCTGAGATCCTCAAGATTATTATTGGGTTTCATTAGTACCATTATAACCCAAAAGTGGCGATTAAATACATATTCCTCACGGGCACTTCCACCATGCTTATCCCTCTATGCCTTTTGTCAGGGATTTTTTTTCAAACTAGATAGATGACATTACCCTCGACGAACCATGAAATTTCAGAAAGATTAACGAGGATACGATTCATCATTGTTTGTTTTTATCAGATCCAGTCCTAAACAGCTTGCTAGATGTCGAAAAGAACAAACCTAAAGAATCAATACTCGGGGCTAAGAGATTTTCTGAAAAAATCATAATAATTGCATTATTGCAATCTTTAACGAATCGCACAGCTTCGTAATGTGAAAATTGTTGAGAAATATTCGAATGAAAGGCTTGTCAGTGCAACGAATGACGATGTACGGTTCCGTTTCAGCAAGGACTCAACGTCACCATCAACGCGGACAAAACGTTGTACAACTTCTGCAAATGGCAACAAAAGCTGAATCCTGCCGACGACTCGCATCCCAATCATCACGACGTAGCGATTCTCGTGACGAGGGAGGATATTTGTTCTCGGGCGAATACACCCTGCAGTACACTTGGCGTAGCTCACGTGGCTGGGATGTGCCAGCCAGATCGTAGTTGCAGCGTTAACGAAGACAACGGAATCACTCTGGCTCACACCATATCGCACGAATTGGGACACAAGTGAGATCAATGAAAAAATCTCTACCTTTTTCCACCGCCAATTCAGCTAGTATCGTCAATGGAAGTGTGTATTTCCCTCGCAGTTTTGGAATGTATCACGACACGGAAAAAATCGGTTGTAGCAAGAGAGATGGAGATATGCTGCACGTGATGACGCCGACTTTCGAAGTCGACACTGTCGGCGTCGCATGGTCCCGATGTTCGAGACGAGACATCACAAACTTTTTGGAGTAAGGTTATTTTTCTTTAAAAAATATCTACTATAAATAATCTAATATAAATTCGAAACGTTAAATATACCCTCGAACGTAGTAATGAAACAGGTCTGCGAAATAATTCTTTTGCGAAGATGTTTTACCGAAGCTTTAAGGGAGGAGAAGCGTCTCAATTGCACAAAAAAAAGGTATCTGCGATTTCCGTTTGAGGTACGGTATTTTTCAAATTGTTTATAAATTTTGTATTTCATTTAGTAATACTTTGAAAATATTTTGTCAATCGACAAAATACGATCACTTCACTGTTATTTTCGTTTCAAATTGTTTAGAAACAGTTTTTCATCGCAGACTTTTGTAATTGACATTTGAATGTCGACGAAATATTAGGGATCACGGCGTTTTCCAGAAAATGTGTCCGAATAGGAAAATAGTAGTTTTCGATACTAGGGCGTAACGTCGAATCGTTTCGACTTTTTACATACTATTCGTGAAATTCATCGCAACGAGAGCGATGCGTGAATTTATACTTTACGCGTACCATCAACAGAAACAAAAAAATTTTGCGGGTTGAAACGCGAAATCGTTTTGACCGAATACCGAATGGATTGCAAAAATGGAAAGCGATTATCGATCGGTAACCGATTCGCTAATGAAATTTGGGTATCAGTCAAGGTAAAGGAGAATGCCTGGAGGATGAACCCGCGGATAACGATTACGCTTATCCTGATCTACCACCCGGGGCGATGTACAACGCGGAACATCAGTGCCGATTACAATTTGGTGTGCGAGAAGCAGCGGTCTGTTCGCCAATGAAGGAAGTGAGTATACTGTTGCGTTCGCAAATAATGCTGATTCCGAAATTATATATTCTAAAGCCGCTGTGATCTTGCCATTTCAGATCTGCTCGAAACTGTGGTGCGTAGTTGATGGCACCTGCACGTCGATGTTACATCCGGCAGCACCCGGTACCAATTGCGGTAGACACATGGTTATTACCTTTCTCGTCTTCATCAGATTTACCCGTAAACTCCAAAAGACCTTCTGGTTTATTTGAGCACACGTAGGAATTTTGGTTCGTTTCCAATAAAACCAGAGAACCCGAGGACCGCTTGATTCTTGCTTCAGTGCTTTTTCCCCAACAACAACGGTTGATTATGCTGTTTTCAAAAATCGAGAAAGCTCGAATTGGGTCTCGGATTCCAAGAAAAAGGCACCGATTGGGTCTCGACGTCTAAACTGCAAAGTTCAAATTGAGTCCTGAACTCTGAGTTCGGGAGCTCGAATTGGGTCCCGACGGCTGTTTCAGAGGTGTCGTGATATTTGCAACCGTGCTAGTTCCCACCGTGCCGAAAACCGCGTTGGTTGCCATCAACCGACGCTTAGTCGTTTAGTTAAATTGAATATTTATGAATTTGTAATGTTTGTGTGGCTACCACGAGATCGGAAATTTAGTTATCTATTTTCTGTTACCACTCAAATAGTATAGTTTTTTCCAATGTTTCTCACTACTCAACAATGGTGTAACATGCAATAATATGGTGGCGCATCATAAAAGAATAAGAAAAGCACAGTAAAATGCACGTGTGGTAACAGTGGCTCGCGAGCGCACGTTAGTGTGTGTGTGTGTGTGTGTGTGTGCGCGCGCGCGCGCGCGTGTGTGTGTGTGTGTGTGTGTGTGGGTGTGTGTGTGTGTATGCGAACCAATACGTAAACGCGTAATCACCATTTATCATTTTGTGGAACCAAATTTTAAATCCATCGTCCACAATAAGCGTTTTCTCTCTTTCACTGACTATCGTTTCCATAATTCATTCGTTCGCGATACAATTGCATGAAACACCCAGACGTTCTGACGAGTTGCAACAAGCTGCCAATTTCGGAACCCAATTCGAGCTCCCGAGGTCAGAGCTCAGGACCCAATTCGTACTCACTGGCATTCGTTTAAAGAACCTGGGTCCCAATTCGAGTTCATCCCAAAAATCTGTCTCTTATCAGAAACCTTAAATCGTGCACGCTATAAAGTTATTCTGAGAATATAAAAATGAAATCCTTGCCAAAGGATTCTTTTTATTATTAATATTTTAATATTTGTGAGCTGTTTTTCCTGATCAAACATCGTGAGATTTTTAGGTCCAGTTTCTATTTTCGTCGCTATAGACCAAGATGTACAGACCTTGATTATATACCCATAAGTGGTAGTAGTAGTAGTATAAATAGTTTTTATTCAGTGTTCTTTCGTTTACATTCGGTTACGGCTTGCCTTCGGTTTTTTTCGTCAAATATGTGTGCCGAGATCCTCGGTGATTAACAATTCTTCGTCTACGGCTATCTGCTGCTGTTTGAATTATGATTCGAGTTTTTTGATTATGCGATCATTTAAGCCGATAGGGGCGACGGGATGCGACGAGGGTTTGTTTACAAATGACTGACAGTTCGAACGAACTCTCTACCATCTCTGCTCTAGTACCTAGTATTGACATCTTGTGATCTCGATATTAATTCCAGTTAGGTTGTTGTCAAGTTTTGTTAATTGTTGCAGGTATGTAGTGAAGTTATTCGTGTCCCTTTCTCTGAAGCTTGTTTCTCTGAAGCTTGTAGCGAAGCGACGTGGAAAGTGCTCCCCCGCCCCTATTTTGAAAAGAAAATTTTATGCTATTTCTAATTTGTTGAGATTATTGTTGGGAATGACTCGTCAGCTGTTTTTGTGACAGTGCTCTGATAGCTTGACGTCAATTGAGCAGAACACACGAAAATCGACTATTTCTCCTGGAAGGAATCGGACACCTAATTTTTGAATTCAGCACCTAATGAGCACCTACTTTTTAATCGCCATCCGCGATTTAATATTCCAACTTGGCTCTGTTAGCACGACACACGTCCAAAAATTGCATAATCAAGGGGTAAAAGTACTATACAAATATTGCAATAGCAAATATTACAAAAAAATAATTTATTCCAACACTTAATTACTTTTTTATACGACAAGGTGAATAAAATATAATACTACGAATAATTGACTTTTTCACGCACAGCATAAATTGCATATGCTTTGAATTGACTAATATATTACTTAGTATTCAGCACAATAATTTGTCGTTTTATGCACTTAAAATATGAACACAAAGGATCAATAAAAAAAATGCGTCTGGTGCGTTTTTTCGTGGCATCGACTTCTCAGCATCGTATCAAACGCTTGATTGAGAAAGACGAGTACAATCGAACCATGGTTCGATATGCAGATTCGAGTACTGATAGAGATCGTTTTACCGCGAGAATCACAAACTGCATTGAGAACCCTATTTAACCAAGATTAACCCGTTGACGGATCGTATCTACCAACACGCAATGATTCTTCCAGTGGTGTCAAAACCAGGAATGCGTACCGATCGCGGACAGACCAAGTCCCATTGATGGCAGCTGGGGAGAATGGGGCGAGTGGGGCCCATGCTCGAGGACGTGCGGTGCCGGAGTTTCGATCATCGAACGTAAATGCGATCACCCCGAGCCAGCCTATGGTGGGAAATTTTGTGTCGGCGAAAGACGCCGTTACAAAATTTGTAACACCGAACCTTGTCCCGAAGAAGCACCAAGCTTTCGGAGCGTTCAATGCTCGGCTTACAACGACCAGCCTTACAAAGGAAAGAACTACACCTGGCTGCCGTATTTTGACCAGTGTAAGTAAAAGTAGACGTCCGAGATGATTTGTCGTCGAACCCGACCGATTTTCCATTCCAGCCGAACCCTGTGAGTTGTACTGCACGGACACGGAAGAGAGCGTGATCGTTCCTTGGGGAGAGTCGGCGCTCGACGGTACACCCTGCAACGTTGGTACCAGGGACATGTGCATCGCTGGAATTTGCAAGGTTCGCAGCATGTATTCGCACAATGAGCATTGCGTTATTTGGTTTCGATTCGTATTTGCATCGCGACCGCGGAGAAACGAATGGGAAGAGTCATTTTCAGGGTCATTTCAATCCGTCGTTTTATCTGATTTTTAGTTTGGGAAAAACATTTCGTTGGCTGTTCAGGACGAATCTTTTTGAAGTTGGTTGATTTCATTCACGAGGAATTGGTTCGAGTAGCGCAAAATTTCGGAAGGTAGTTTGCAGATCGGATGAGAGAGAGATACATAGCTTATTAATCAGAGTTGAATAAACAGTAATAGCAGCCTATCGATACAGAAGTAGTACGTAATAGTAGACAGTACAGTGAAAATGAAGAATGAAACTGACAATGAGAAACAAAAATAAAAGCTAAAATAATCAAAAAATTGAATTAAAAACTGAAATTAATAAATTAAAGGTGAATTGAGGAAAGTACAACGAGTTTTGATAATAGATAGAATAATACATATAAACTTAGGAAATTCGCAGGGCAAGAAGAAAAAAGAATTATCTTAACGCTGAGCTGCCACACTTTCCTGGTGTAACATAGCTGCTACAGTGGGGTCAGTCAGATCCAAAAATCTATCATAAATATTGATTTGAAAGATTCGTGGTAACATCTTCTGGAACTACGGTAGTGAGAAAGATTAGTTGCATAACCATAAATTGAATTTAACCGTGGGAAAACTTATAATCTGTTTTTACTTGAAAAGACTGGGGTCTCTCATACC
>OZ018314.1:8252795-8466044 GCA_963969455.1 Arge pagana | reverse complement strand
GTGAAACGGACCGACAGTGTGCCAAATTCTGAATAGCTTACAAATCGAAACTTACGTTTCTTTTTGGCTTTTAAAGCGAGCAACGCTAACCGCGAGCTTCTCTATAATACCCAATCGCTTGGCTACGCTGATACTCTCGAATGTTTTGCGTATTCGTCAATAAATAAAATATTGCAAGGTGATAACGTGGACGAAAAATCTTCATCTCGTACGCAGGAGATTAGTCGGATTGAAATGCACAAATTACCGTAACAAATTTATTTGAAGTAAAATGGTGTAAAGGTCACTGACAAATTTTGTGTACTTCGCGAGGTGTTTTTCGTCATTCTTAATTGTCGCAAAAAAACAGTATCAGTATTCAGTTTATTCATAATTCTGCCCCCTCGGTTAAATAAATAACACAGATCTGCGACTAAACAGTTTTTTCAATATTCTCGCATGGAACACGCAGATTTTGACCTGCTCGATCCAAATATAGACTCCACTTTAACACATCACGTCACAATGTTTTTTTCCACTCTCACAGGTACGAATCCATTCTGAAATATGTGATACGAAAATGCTACTAAAATGATCATATTATTTTTTAATATTTCATAAATCCAAGCATTAGTTTCACGTTGACCGTGACAGGGTTGATCTCTTCAACCGTTTTTGATATCCCCGCAGAAAGTAGCATATATCCATCTCTTTAAAAAATTTCTTTGACATTTTCTTTTGTTAAAGATGCGCCGTTTTTTTATATTGGCAGAGACACGCTATTATATTTTTGCCAAAATAGAATAATCAACAACAAAAAATTAATCGGTATGATTTCATTATACTTGTATCTACCGAATGTATCGTGGTGTATTATTTCTGTACATAGTTTTAGATTACGTTCAGGACTAATTCTATAAAATCAGTAAAACATCTTTGCAAACATTTTTTTCGCAGGCCTGCGCAATTGTTTGCCATTTCTCTGATCTCACTACGGTGCATTACTATTCGAATGTGACCTTGAATAAATAATTCCAATAAATGCATCACATCACCTTACTCTTCCGTTAACATATTTTAATCTCCGATCGAAAATCATTTTCGGCACTGATTTGATAATGAAAAATTGCTCCAGTATGATTCTTCCATTCAACATGATATCCCATAGTTCGCATTGATCATTTTGTTGTAAATTATCTCTGCGAAAGTAAAGTTCGATAACACAGGGCCACAAACATAATCAACCAAGCAACACGGACCAGACTTGGTGTACATCGTGTTTTTGAGGTCGTTGACTTCGAATCCGATGTCCGGACGACCCCATCGGATCACAGTCAAGGGCATTCCAAGGTCAAATCGAGAAATGTCATGGAAATACATGGAAATACGCTCACCTCATGTTTTTGAGGTCTCTCCGTTTGACCTTGAAATGCCCTTGACGGTGATCTGAGGGGATAAACGGACACCGGATTCGAGTTCAGCGTTCCCATGAAACATTGGGTACGGCAAATCTGGCCCGTGTTGCTTGGTTGAATAGGTTCTTGGTCCTGTGTAATCAAATCATCAACCACATGGTTTTATTATCCATCAACCGGCTAGATTTTCATTACATCACAGGAGAAAACTTTTACGAATTCAACAATAATTTTTAGACAGGCTACACTATTTTCAATTATTCTCAGCGTAGAAGACGAGAAATTGGGAGGCTGTCTGCTTATTGGCCGATTCGTCGCACTTGTTAGCTGTCAAGTCGGTTGAAATTACAAATAGTCGAGGAAACGATGTTCCATGTGCCAATCTATACGCGCATGTTAGTAGAAATGCGACAGACAAGTTGTTTTAGCGCCAAATTATTAATAGATTTCCTATCTACGCGCGGCTATAATAAGATCAGTAGTTCGACGTTACTTTCTGCCAATTTCGCCTCGATCTTGCGAACGCGAAACTTCCGAAATTTCCTTCTCCATACTGCTCAGCCTAGTGGCAAAAACGCTGGAAACAATGTATCGAGCTCACAGAAGATACATAAACATACCAGGTCATTTCGCTGAAATTTCTAACGTTCAAGAAGAAAACAATAGAATATATTCGGATTGAATATCAAGAACGCTTCAAAGTCGACATTGTTTTTTCACCTGGCAGCCACGTTCCGTGACAATAAAACAATCGACCTCGAATAGCATCGTGGTGCAAACAAATGAATCGATCGATTGATATGAAAAAATTGAAAACGAAAACTGTATATTTTTTCCGCTTGGAATGAGGTATTTCGAAAAGCTGTTGGCTCTCAGTAGAGTACAGAGGTTTGAAATAATGTTGACGTCACCTTGAAAATTGTGATCAAACGCGAGTGAAATATATTGTCGTTTCCAAAATAAAGAATCGTTCAAGTTCTACTTGCAAAAACGTTTGGATTTCGTCAAATTCTCATGGCCAACCACTGGAAATTCATAAAAATACGTCGTTAATAGGACGATCGCCTATTGCACGAGCTAATTCGTGGAAAATTCGCGTATTTTGTCCGAATTTGGCTTGTGAATAGCCGTGAAGTTGCTCATTTCACGAATCTGTTATCGATAAAAATAAATATATTATCGATATTCTCCGAAACTCGTAGAGGAATTAACGACCGTTGGGAAAAACATGGACGAGTGATCAGCTTGAGATCGCGAGCTTCAATTTCCATGCTTGGAGAAAAACTGCGAAGCAATCTCGGAGAGTCGAATTAGACGGAGGGTTTTATAGCATCGTGCAATCTACGTCGTAAAATCTGGTCAAATGGAATTTTTAATCGACAGTCGATGCGTGATCTATTGGCGCGCCGAGAATCGTGAAACTTTAATGATCACCGTTGAAAAAGGCTGTCACTGATTCGGGTCGATTGTTCGGTTGCTCGTATGAGAAAGTGACGATAAGATCGCCAGAGAAAATCGGAAATTTGACGCACCGTTACGAGAAACTGTTCGGTAATTCATATTTGTCTCCTTCTCAAACAATTAGCAATATTTTCAGGATTTTTACAAATTTTCGCGTGCGCGTGTAGATGCATGCGGATATCGTCGAGCAGAGGTGCGAGTACATAGCTCGACGATGTTTGGCACACGAGCTCGTATTTACAAATAAATTTTATCGAACCTTGAACACGACAGAATTGAGATAAGAGAGCGAGGTAAATATCAAATTTCACTTATGAAGTTATCAAGAAATATTAATAAACAGCACAACAAAGGTGAAACAAAATCCAAAGAATCTAACAATTAAAATCTCCTGATTTTCTGATCCTGATTTCTAATTTCTCAAGCACACGCAATTTTCTAGGGAATTTCGCGTCCACCAGCCGAAACGTCGGATGTATAAATTGTTTGTGACGTGTGAAAGTTTGGTCATCGTACAATAAACAAGTAAAACGCAAACTTATCCATGTGAAGTAATTGTTTCAGATGCAGTCGGAAGAGTATAAAGTGTTTCTTATAGTCAACAAAATGTGGAGTAGAAATCTCGGGACGAGCAGAACGAGGGGAACTGGACAGTGGGTAAACGAATCGATACAGGTGGATGACATACCTCGAGATACATGATCGGGAAAGAATTAGATTCGACGAAATATGAGAGAAAATTAGGTCAAGAGCGCTCAGAAGTTCGAAGAGAAAATGAAATCCGTGAAAGAGGATCGATTGGCACAACAGCAGAGAATTTAGAGCAGAGAGATCGAAGTGTATCGCGATATAAAATCGAAGAAGAGGAAGGGAATGATGTTAAGGAATTATTGGTAGTCAGAGAGTTGAAAAAAAGGACTACTTGAAGTTCAATTTCTTTTGGCAGTAGTTTGATTTATTCTACATATAAAACAAATGTTAAAAACTTGGTACGCTGTACTTTAACTTCATATGACCAGAATTTCCAAAAAAATTGTATCGTAGATCAAATTATCGTCATATTTGTCCTGGATCATCAAAATCGATAAAACAAAGAAACTGTCAGCTCGTAGTTGATCTATTGCTTGATCGGAAGATTTTATTTCTATTAAAATTTAAATGCTCTTTAAGCAATTAACTAGAGCGTTGTTCATTAATTAACTCTAGATTTGCTATTAAACTAATGATTCTTTTGTTTCATTTATTTCAACTGATCCAGTCACGTGCTGGACAATCCTGAAGCGTCACTCGTTGAACTGGGTCTAGCCAACATGGCAATAATTTGATGAACAATGATTTTTTCCTAGTTGACATTTTGGTGAAAGGAAGTTGAAACATAACATAACAATTGGATATCACTGGTTTCATAAATAAATACGAAGAATCCAAACTCTTGCTGACAAAAAAAAAAACTATTTGAAATAAGCGCTTTTTCAAGCCTCTAATCTCTCAAGATGTTGAGAATCAAAGTTCCGGATCAAAAAACGTGCGCCAATAAAACGTGAGGATTGGTTGCTGAACCTGGCTCCGTGACCAAAGAACACAAAACAATTTCAACACGACGATTCAACGCACAACGACGCAACACAAAACAAATTCAACGCAAACAAAATCATCACAAACACATTATACTACCACTACCACCGTTAAACGTGGCGTTAATTTGGTATACGTGTTGCGTGTTGATTTGTTACGCGTTGAATTAAGGTGTTGCGATGAAGTTGCAACGTCCTAGTTAGTAGCGTTACCGCTGAACATAGCCACGACACCTGTACACATCTCGTTGTCCGCTTCGCTTTCATGCAGCTCGCATCACGCACAACAATCGTTCTACGCGAATAGCAATGAACTAACAACAGGAGATGTTCGATCGAGCGCCTAGATGAGTCCTAAACTAGATAATCGCGCGATAAGTTGAGACAGAGCTTCCGTTAGAGCTACGACACATCCTTCGCATTTCGTCTACCCTGAGTGTCCCGATCACAACGGCACGGCATTTTGCCGTGCAAAAATGGTCATGTTTATTGGTAAGAAGAATGCGAATATGGGGAAATTTTCACACAATCCAAATCACGCTGGATTGTATCATACCAGCCTTTTGTATCATACGCAGGAAGAGCTTTTGTTTTGCACTGGTAGTTTGGAATCCTGGCGAGAAACTGCGGTAGGAGACAAAGTCGGGATATCGTCTGTTTCACATGCGTGGCGGGTATGGCCTGCTTCGCTTGTTCATCGGCAACCAGATTTCGAAAAACAATGCCACGACGAGTTATCGCGCTTTTATCGCGGCATGTGTGGGAATTGTCCCGCGCACGTCAACGAGTAAAATTTCGAGTCAATTGAATTCAGTGCGTTACGCTTACGCTACGCAACCTTGGCAGCGACGATCGCGATAATCAGCCTTGTTCCACCCGGTTTCGACGCCCCCCCCCCAGTATACGGCAGACCTTTAGGCATAAAACATCGCGACAAGCAACAGACGCGGTCGCAGCTATCTCGCGACGCGCAGTGCTCGTTTCGTCTCGATTCAAAGGAGTGAAAATAGATCGTTTCACGCGAGTGGATCAAGTGCGTCCTCCGACCAAAAAATAATCAGAAAAAAAGTGCACGACCCGCGAAGTGAAAGTACGTAGTTCTTGATCGCGGATCGAATGACCATTGCTCGATGATACATCGATCGATGCGTTTTGGAAAATAACAACGACAACGTGATTTTTTCGGCGTCCTATTATTGGTAATTTCTCATTCGGTACTCGAATATTCACAGATTTATGCAAATTGGGTCTACTGCGCAAAACTGTTTCCTCGGCAATCATTGTTTTTGTACGAAACATTCTTAAAACGACGAAGAGCGATAGGTTCTTACAACAATTGCCCGCGTTCGCAAAACATTTAACAACTATCAACGAAATTAATGCTAATTCGTGACATAGCCAACTACGTAATATTTTCAATTTCCAAAATTATAATACCATTTATAATATTTTCACTGTCGATAGTTAACATTCAATAATTATGATACGATTTTTATTTCACTCTCAATAATTATAATTTGATAACTACGACACGATTTATAGTATTCTCACTTTTAAGAATTATACTTCAATAATTATAATACGATTTATAATTTCACTTTCAATAATTATAATCTAATAATTATTATACGATTTACAATATTTTCTATTTCAATAATTATAATTTAATACTTACGACACGATTTATAATATTTTCGCGTTCAATACTTGAAATTCAATAATAAAAATACGGTTTATCGTATCACTTTCAATAATTTCAATTTGGTAATTATCGTACTTTTACTTTTTTTCGAGTAAGATGGAAAGTGAGATTAGGATTTAGGGAAATTAATTTCCCCGATTTGTAAATGTTGTGAAAATTTTTCATTCTTCAAACTGTTCAATTTTTGTTCGCAAAGCTCCTTTATTTTCATTTGGCTCGAGCTGTTCTTCTTATGTTGACATTTTTTCCTTGGCTTAGCCGTTCGATTTAGTATTCATCAAGTAAATCGGTACGCGAAGTCGTGCCGATTTACCGATAACGCGTAATGTAGATTTTTGTTCGCAAATGAAGTTCTCGACGCGGCGATAAAAAATTTAAAACGCAAACAATGCCGCGCACGAGTGAACGATATTTCGTTAGAAATAATACTGCTCTCTGGTGGAATATGGAAAATTGAAAAATCGACTACTATTTCATTATTTTTAGCACACCGAAGACTAAATGCCGAGTTATCGTTGCAATGCGATAAAATATCAGGGAATTGGCATCGACATTTATTTTCAGCCTGTTGATATTCGCGTTCCAATCTGCGGCAGCCCGATTTCATACTATAATTCGTCAGAACGAATGAAAAATTGTATATTTTGCGGACTGATTTGAATTTTGACTCCGTCAAATTTGTTTCGAAAATAACTTCTAGCGTTGAAAATAATCGAATGAATTATTTTGCGAACAAATTATTCGGCCACTATTACCTACGAATTCTAAATGATACGGAATCATACTCGCCGAGTAAAGTGGTTTCGAAGTTACAGCACCATTTCCTCGATATTCCAGCAAAGTCATTTCTCGCATAAACTACGCGACAATTTTTTTCCCAATAAACGGGCGGGGATTTTTTTTGCATTGAACGCTGTTGCTATATACGGAAATCGTTTTGAAACGGTAATCTGAAATCACGTCGACGGCGTTGCAAATTTATACTCGTCGTAGCTCGGTGAATGATTGACATTCGGTATTTGCTAAAGCCACGGTGAACGCAGCTGTTGGTCGGATTCAGTTCTGCGCTGCATCGCGGTTTTTGGATGGTTGCCGGACGAAGCGTAGGCAATTCATCTAATTGGATTTTTAAAAAAAATACGAAACGTCATTCGCTTTAACATTGTAGTATATGTAGCTTTTTCGAAAAAAAAAAATGTACAGCCAACTCACCTGATGAATAGTACTCTTGGAAAAATACTGCGCGCCACGTGCATCTGGCAATATAACGCGAAGATCTGTAGCTTATACTTTAGAAGATCGCTTCCCGAGTCTGAGGAAAGGTCTATGAAAATCCCAATGGAGGCTGCGAATTTGAAGAAATCCGAGGCTAAAATCAGAAATCGAGTGATTTTGACTGATAGTGACCACGAATGGTCGAATGGTTCCTGCATCATAGAATGCGATGATATCATTGTCCGACTACAAGCCCATCCACCAAATCCTCTACTCAAATCCGGCCTCAAAATTGTTGCCCATTTTTGACGATTTCTTTACATTATTCAGGTGTTAACCAAGCGATTTCTTGTGTATGAGAGATATCTGAATCAAGTTGATAGGTGGTTTCAAAATTTTCAATTCTCATCAAACGTTCAAAAAATGCCTTTAAAAAATTACAGTCTTTCATTGGAAATTTTCTGAATTTTCAGGAAAACCAATCCAATTTTCAATAAACAATGGAGAATACGGTGAATCTGACATTTCAGTTTTTATTTGTCGAGTTTCGCGTTATAGGTAACGAGTGAGAAAAAAATCATCATCTTTTTCGATAAATTCAGAAAAATTCCGATGGCGAACTGTATTTTTCATTCTTTTTCGAGGCGGTCATGGAACCGTTTGACTGGATTTTCAAATTTCGCAGCAAAATTTGCGTACAAGATCTGGTGGAATGGCTCGTATACTGAATACGGAATATTCGTTGAAGTACGGATTTTCAGCGAACCTCCTTTAGCATTTTGATCACGAAGTCTCCTACGAAGTGCGTCTTCCTCGAGCATAGCCTTACACGGAAAGATACTTAGCCTATACCTCTGCTAAGATTTTATCATCCGTTCACGTGATATAAAATGAGACAAGTTTTTTGGAAACCGTCCACGCGGTGATGGATTTTTTGAATTTTGTATTCAGATCCTCCAGTGATGAGTATCGACCTTCTCGCGCACACTCTCGTTCGTACGAATGAAAATAACATTTTTTTCTCACCTACGTGATTTATATTCTGTCCATCGATTGCTTTTCATAGCGCTTCAATTGGAACGTTCGAGTCTCCTCCTTATTCACGTAATAGATAAAGATAATAGCTGCAATAACACCGGCAAACAACAAAAATTAAGTAGAATGTGCATTTGACCGGACCTACCTACGGGTACGTATTTTGGTCCGCTGAATCCGAATTCGAGGTCAGTTTGACCCCTACATCCTCGAAATTTCGAGAAAACTTCGAAAAACCGTAAAAAAATTGAATTTTTTTTTCTGTTATGAATGGTCATTTTTACAATTTTTTCGATTTTTTCCAGCTTTAGAGGGTGAATAGGCTAAAAAAATTAAGATGCGAATTGAAGACATCAAAAGGTATAAAATTTTATCTGAATTGGACCAGAAGAAGTTTTTTTATCATGAAAACTATATTCTTTCGGAATTTTCGAAAGTTTTGTGTGATTTTTTCACATTTAAAATGGCTCGTGGTCTCAATAAAGTTTCGATTCATATTCAGCGGATCGAAATACATGAAAATCACGCTTAGTTTAGTTCCAAAACATTTTTTTATCATTAAAACTGCCAATTTTCATCATTTTTACGATTTTTTGAAGTTTTCTCGAAATTTCGAGGGTGTAGAGGTCAAACTGACCTCGAATTCGGATTCAGCGGACCAAAATACGTACTCGTAGGTAGGTCCGGTCAAATGCACATTCTACTTAATTTTGTTTGTGAGCCGGTGTAATTATTCTATTGAAAATTTGGAAATTTCGTGTATCAAGTTCTCATGATTCGATTATGAGAAAAAGTTTGCGACAAAATCGAGAAAGTTGGGTGGAAAATGAGAAGAAGAAAAAATTAGTTTTACCTATTGAAATTCAATGATCGCGGAATCAATTCTGCGACCTTGCAAAATACGATCAGCGATGCAAATTGCGTTAAATCGCGACTCGTGCGATAATCGACGGACTTCAACGACAAGTAAGAGTCGCGTCGTAAGTAAAGCGAAAATTATTTGCTCGGTAACGATGATACTCGACGATGAATACGATACGTAATTGGCGAGTATCATACGATATCGCGGTTGAAAACATACTACGTTTTCTGTTGCCGCAACTCGCGCGCTTGATACGTAATACGATCGAGAAATTTATCCTCGTTATACGCAATTTTCCGCCACGCGAGCCACGCGGGTGGCTGACGATCTTGCGAAAACGATGAAACAATCGCAAAGTCTTTACTCATATCCAACTTCCGTTTCCGCCTATATTGTTGCGACTGCAAGGAAAAAAATAAACACGCTGTGGTTCCATTCGGCAACGCTGAAAGAAGAATGCGCGAATCCCAAAAAAATTGAATTTCTTGGACTTTATCGACCAGTGCCAAGAAAATATTCGTAAAAATGAACAAGTATCTCGTTGTATTCAAAGAATCATGGTCTAAAGGGACATGCAGAGGACACAAGAATAGATTCTCTTCTCTCTAGATGAATGATTCTAATTTGGAGAAAAGTATGAGATTAGAATAAAAAAGTGAAACTCTAATTGTAAGCAACTCTATAATGAAAGAATATTATCTTGCGTCTGAACATCAAAATATTCACGGGAAGAAAATCCACGTTCCAATAGCTGCAAGTGAAAAATTGTCTTGAAATAAACAAAATATAATGGTGCATCAAGAGAAGGAACGAGCTTATTTTAACGGGCTAGGATTTCTCGGAACAAGAAAATATTATCTTATTTGAACATATTATATTCTTCTTCTGGACTTTTCTTCGAAAAATATCGTATGAAAGACTGACGATAATAATAATAATAATATTTTATTGAACCCGTAATATTCTCATTATTGTGCACCTCTCGTGATAAGTGTATCATTTTGACTTAATAATATTGTAAGTCGCTTAAGAAAGTTCTTCGGAGTTCGATATAGAATCTCTCATTTATTGTTATTGCTGAAATGGAATAGTCAATATGTATTTTCGGAATTTTTGTTTTTATATCTTAGCTATAGCCTAATAATTACTTTATTAGAACAAAAAACGATTCATCGTGCTGTAACGATTGATTTCATCTATTTAAATAATTATTAGATTGGATTTGCTTCTATAACCTAAGGAGAGAGTACATGAGTTGAATAGTCATGTGATTTGCTTCATAAGACACAGTGATAAGATTTATTCGTATGATTGATATGTTAAGGTCGGATTTCTCAACTGTTCATTCGCACTATCAGTCATTCAGCACTAATTTTCAAAAATGATAAAGATAAAATTCGCCATTACATGATTGTTCGAATTCGACTAGCCAGTTTTAACACCTATTTTTCTTTGTTTCGTTCAAATCTGTGTACAAGTTCGTTCAAGTTATGATGCAAATTAATAACTTATCTTAATTTGACAATTAGTAGTTAAAATTGTCAATTCTTGCGATGACGGTGGCGATGTCGAGACATTCCAAGTGTGACCGTTATATTGCCCTTTCCGTGGTGGTGGAAGTTCAACGTTTGATGTGGTTATTTGGTGTATTGCTTTGCTGACTTGAACTTGTACAGTGACAAAGTAATCGATGATAGTTTTTAAAATTATGACTTGGCACAAATGAAATATGATTTCGGCTTTAGACTTCTGCGAGGAATAATTAAAATGTGTGCTAGGCCTGGCGTCTTCTCGCAGAGTGTCGACGCTTCGCTCTTACTTTGTCGAGTCGATTTCGTTTCATTTGATAGGCCCCGCGTATTACTCGCGTCGTTGGTCAATATTCTAGCGCGTTATTTGATTCTCACAGTGCCGATATTATCTACTTTATTGTCCTTAAGAGATACGCGAGCGATAGCCGAGAGGACTAAGCGTTTGCGTAAATTGCGATTGATAGGTAGCGAAAGCGCGAGCGTTCTGGGTACTAACCCACGCAAGGTCAGAATCAGTCGAATTTGTAGCTACATATATGTCTAGATATATGTATCTAGGAGGAAAGAGGAATGCAATGTTTGAGATTCGAGTAAAAAGTTGAAAGATATTATTTTTCGATTTTTTATCATAAAATAGTTCGTTTTTTATAAAGGAAATATTTTCGGAAACCAAATAAACATTTCCTCAGATCGAGACTTGATTCTCCTAGGAGAAGTTAATTTCGAAAAGTTTCTTCTTCACGCAAATAAAAATTTGCTTAAAGGAAGAGAATATTTTCTCCGCGCAAGATATTCTTTATTCTCAGGGCAACAAAATATTATTCCAGCACTATACGAGTACGCCATTCACTTAAACCAAGAGAAATTAACTTGGGAGTAACACATTCTTTCTAATGTAGTTACGAACGAATCACAGTTGTGTATGTTTCTGATTCGGGGAGAGAAATTTTTATTAAAAATTACCGTCGAAATCACAAGCTTCTTGGGGCATAAGGAAATTCTGGATTTCACTACCTTATATCCTCGAATTCTTCACGTTAGCAATGTAAAAAATTAGGAAAAAGTTCTCATTTCTACTGTAGCCTTGAAGTAAAAATTGATACACCTGAAAGATTATTACTGCAGTTGTAGCAAATTTTACCGTGATGAGCCGTGAAAATAACAGTATTGTCCACCGGATTCGTGGTTGTGCTGTAATTGTTCTCGACTCGTGAAACCATAAACGAGTCTACGTCATCATATTGTTTCGAAGATGACATAAAGAAGCTGTCAATTATATCATTACGAGAATTTGGTTTTTATCAGCACCTGGATAAAGATAATGAGGATATTTCTGAAAGCCAGAATTTTTGTTTTCATTCGTTATATAAGGAAGGGGAAGCAAAATGGACCCCTTAAGCAAAAGATGCTCGTATCGTCTGATTGATCACATTTTATCTTCATAAACCTTATGGTCCGATACGGTAAAATATGTTGGTACGATCTTTCAAAAGTATTTATGTAACCGACGAATGATAACGTTATGCCAACACGTCCCGTAATTACTGTGGACCATGGTAATTTCTCTATCGAATTTAACAGCTAAGTTTCATGAACATTTTCTAGCAGTTTTCTATCATAAAAAGGTTCGTTTGGAAAACGAGAAAAATTGATGGTTATAGAAAAGCACGCGGTCGTTTTGTAAACGTAAACGATTCGTGAATATGACTGGAATATTCGCGTCATTTTTGGTCCGGTGATTTAAAAACCTCCAATAAACTTGAAAATCGCAGGAGTTTCGTCGATTCTGGTGTCGCGTTGCAAATCCTGGCTTAAATGTGCAGCGTTGGTATTTCTCCGATTAAAAAGCATTGCGTGCTACAGTAGGGCGTTTCATTTTTAGGCGATGTCTTTCGGTTCTACCTGAAACTCTGATGATTTGAAAAATATATATATATATTCCAGCTGAACAAAATTTTTTAAGTAAATTGGAGACTTCAGTCTCTAAAAAATTCGATTTCCCATACAAATAACACGGGAGAATTTTTTTTTCAGTTTCAACCCGATTTTTCGATATTCGAAAGATTTATGTGCAAAAATTTCGTGAACAGCTTTTACAGCGCATTAAATTTGCTACAAAAATGTTCTTCTGAGCAAACGCCGTCCGACCAAGAGTTTTTGGGTTGTCGAGCTGGAGCTGGATAATTCACATGTTTCATGCATCAGAATTATATTCATCTACCCGAATAAAGAATTCATTTTTTGAGATCAACGATTCATTAGCCTCGTAACGTTTATTGTAAGAAAATAATTAAAAAATATTTGTCATCAATTGTTATTAACATTCACCTTTCCAGCCTTGACAAACAAGTCGAGAATTGTTTGTCGGACAGCGTTGGCTCGAAGGAACTTTTTTGTAGAAAATCTAATACCCTACAAAAGTTTTTTTTTCACAAACATTTTTTGAAAACCGAAAAATTGAGTTGAAACGGAAAAAATGTTTCCTGCGTTATTTATATGGGAAATCAAATTTTGAAAAGAGTGAAGTCTTTAACTTACCTCGATATTTTTTTCCAGCAGGAATATATTTTTCTCTTTTATAAATATTCAGATTTTTAGGTGAGATCGAGAAGAAACATCGGCTAAAAATAAAAGACACTAGTGCTAGTCTTCATCCACTTAAGAATACCCCCTCGATATGTCGAGTTCCATCATTTTTGGTCTTTTTGTAATTATCGATCGCCTATACAAACGTATGAAAATACACGAGGAGTGTTGAAAATTCAAAAGGATTCCGATCAAAAATATGAAAATATGTAAGCCGCGTGGGATGATTGTTGTCGGATGAAAAGTTCGATACAATGCGAAGTAGAAGCGATGAACGTAACCGAATTAGGACACCTCTGTCCATGTTAGTAGAAATAAACGATACTTTTCAATTTATGCAGGTCAACCTCGTCGTGACGAGAAAGAATCAATCTCACCGACGAGTTGAAAAGCGGGCCAAGGCACTGGTACACGCGCAGCATTCGAACAATCCCCATGGGATTTGTCGAGTGCAGATCCTTTCCTCGGCAGATAACCGCACTAGTTTTGTGATACTACATCATGGAAGGTGAAGATAGTTGGTCAACGATCGACATCTTCAAGGGAAATTTCCACAATGATTATATTCTCGGCGAATTGATTGGAAGGTAGGTAGCCATTGAAATAATTACACAGATCTGCGAAATGACTTTTTTATCAAGATGTTTCACTGAAGTGAAAAGTGAAAAGGTTTGTAACAGTGATCCTAAGCGTAATCTAAAACTATGTACTGAAGTAATACGCCACGTTGCATTTACAGTGAATACAGGTGACATTGTGTTCGAATAACAAGTCTGTAATTACTGAAATGAAATCATTTATAATAATTTGTTTTCAATCATTCTCTTTAGAGATAAGTCTACTTTCTGCCCTTCAAAAAAAAAAGCTGTTTTTACGAATTTTTGTCTATTTTGCTATGATAGATATCGATATGTAAGTTGTTGGGCCCAGGAAATACACTCTCAAAATATATTTTTAACAAAATTGTCATTTATATTTCTCAATATTCATTCACAAGAGAAGCCACTCTTCGAGAAGTACGCGAGTGACTTATATTGTTGATTTCCCTGCGATAAATCATCCGAAACATGAGAATCAAATAGTATTAAGTAAACGATAACCGTCGGTTCGGCTCAAACTAGGATCGTAACAGAATTTTATTGGTTACTATATTTTTTATTGCGAGTATTCGTGAAAAAAATCCCTTTTCTTCGAAAAACAGTCGTCCACTTTTTTAATTACAAATTAACGTTAATAATTGTGAATCCGGCCGAACACACGGTTATGCTTTATCTAATATTATATATGTTTCATATTTCGGATGTTTTTTAGCAGAGAAATCGACAGCGTAAGTCACCTGCGCACTTTTTAAAGAGTTACCTTTAAATATATTTCAACACTGTATCCATTGAGCTGAACAATTGTTAAATTCATATCTATGAAAGAAACGTTAACACAAGTTCGTAAATATATGAGTTTTTTCGAGTCTCTAAAATAGACTAATCCCGTAGAATGACAATAAAATAGCCTGTCTGCGTCAATATAAATAAATGCAACGTATCCTAGTTAAAGGATAATATATGCGATCAAATAGCGTGCGAATTTTGAGTTGGATTAGAGAGAGACGGATGTATCCTACTTGTTGCGAGGATATAAAAAACAATCGAATAAATTTATCTTCGCACAGTTAACATCAAAGCAATACTTGAATTTATAGAATATTCAAACACAATCCCAGCATTTCAGTATTATTTCCATATTAAATATTTTAGAAAAATTTGCAAACGTGAACAATAAAAAACTGTGATGCGAAATGTTGAAATGGTGTTTATATATGGAATGAACAGGTCAAAATGTCTATGTCTCGTGTGAAAGAACTCAAAAAACTTGCGCTGCCAATAGTCGACAAACTCTTATACAGCAAAAAGGAGAATCCTGATTCTTGAAACTGCATCTCGTGAAGTATCGTTACACAGATACTCGTTGAAATTCGTGGCACGCTGAACGTAGTTTTGCGACGGTCCAAACAAAATATATATTTTTGGAGACAACGCTATAGGACTTCGTAACAAATGCAAATTATCTGGTTGCACTTTGTTCCACTCGTGAAACTATTGTCCAGTCGTTACTGGCAATCTATCAAGCTGTTTTCTACTTACAGGGAATAATAGTGAAAAGGCGCCTATTTTCGCAATTGCATCTCGTGAACTGGACGATCGATAATTCTATATTGTTCTTTTTTCCGTATTCTTTATTTTGACCGAGGACGAAAATCATTGTCTCATTTATCGTTCCTAGGATAAAAAGCCGTTCATCCCCAAAACTCATATGCTTCTCTGTTTATTTGTTGTTCCATCCGACATTTAGCCTGCACGTTTTTTTTTTAATTCACAATCTTTCAAATTCACATTTTGCGACTTTCATTTAAGACCATCTCTTCTCAATTCAAATGATTTTACCGCGATTCTACTCTTTTTCCGAAACACTTGATGCAAAGCCACTGGAAAGCTTGAGTAGAATCTGATTGGTGAGTTATTTTCCCGTTCTTGAATCCATCTACGAACTATAACTGGAATTCATGTTCATCAATATGCTCGCGTCTCAGTTGACGATTGTTGTTGCGGTGTTCGCGCGGAGCACTCAGTTTTGGAGATTAATTTTAATTTTTTAAAAATTACATATCAGTTTCACGTGAACAGAGTTCAGAACCATATTAGCCTGTGGCTAACAAATGAATTTAAGATTACGTAGATCGAAAGAAATAACTTCAACGGCCCGTCGAAAGCGCAATACGAGTACAGAATGCAACTGATACTAGATATACAGGGCGCATCGCCGTATGTGTCCAGAATGGGCCGGGTCTATTCGGTGCAAAGCCGCGCCCCGATAGTCGATCAACGAGCATAAGATTTTCGTAAGCGGAAATTCTCACGAGAATAAGACATGCAACAAGAAAAAAATATCAACAACGATTTAATGTGCTTGTTAAGTCGGCTCCGCGTCGACTAAGTCCCTCCCATTCTGTACACGTGAGGTGATACACCATGCAGAGATGGGTATGAAAAGAGGGGTATAGATAGACGGCAATAAATGGAGAATATTCATGAATCGAACGTTGCAAAATCCTAAGTTGGTCAAATTGTACAAAGACTTATCGTACCAAAATTCGCATGATACAGCTAGTTCGCGGCCGGAAAAAAAGAAGTATTTTCGTGAATTGTTTTTTGGAAATTGGTGTAGGTCTTCATTTTTTTCATAGTGAAGGATTTCATTTCAAGTACCTTTTACAATTTTTAAAAAAAATTTAAATGTTTTTAACAAATCATCGGAAAAGAAAAACCAAGTGAATTCAGTTTTTGTATCGTATAATCTGGTCGTCGATCAAAGAATTTGATAAAATAATGATTTTTAAAACAATGGTCGCCCAACGAAAGTGATCGTCGAAATTTCGGTAAAAACAAAACATTCCGTTGTCCTTGATATGAAGAGGAGTATCCATTGAAAAAGAAATTCTTCGATCAAGAAATGTCTCACGATGTACGAAATATGTCTGCGATATTTCAAGCAGATCGACCTGGTCGTTATTGAGATATTTTGGTCACCGATTCTGAAAAAGGTATTCCGGAAAAGACGCGTTTAAAGTTTTACGTCAGGTATATTATAATGCATAATAAAACAATTTCTGCCACATTTAATACAAAACTTTGTGCCAACAACTTTTTTTACACAAAATTAGTGTCATTTCAACACGATACGTGTGTAGTGATAAGGTAACACAGCTCTGTGCCAAAAATAACACAAACCGATGTTAGAGTCACATTAAACAGTGTCACTTCATTGACAAATAAAATGTGTGCGTGTGTTAAAAAATCGACTGATCGAACAACACTAACGATTGTCTGGAATCAACCCGCGAAAATGTTAAATATTCTACCCAAAAATGTTCATACTTCACAAAACGACGTTTTGTGTACCGTATTGCGTACATAAATAAAATGTGATGAAGAAAACGCTTATGACTGTCCCAATTTTGAACGGACCGACATGCAATTTTCAGAGAATATTTGTGAACGATTATATTATACGAATCCGCGGAAAACAAAAAGTCGATTCTTCAAAACGTCCAACCAGATGTAATTACTTAAAGCTTGCTCACTAGGGGTAAAATTCACTTATATATTTCAATTCAGTTGCTCGCATATGAAAATTAAGAAAGTACGATGGTTGATAGCGAATGATGGACATTTGGTTACAAACAAATGTTTATAAGCGTTGCTCACAGTGTAAGTGGATTGTAGACAGCCGGATAAACTTGATGGCATTCGCCCGAAATCAGAGGTGCCCCAATGAAACCCAGCTCGAATCGCCTGATATTATCACATCGTAACAACTGAGTGCACTCGAAGGAAGTATAAATCTAAAACAAACCTGAGCGGCAATGACGTAAAAAATTATATCGAGGAACCAAAACGCCACGTGTTACGTTGTACAACCATCGATAAATTGCGCTTGCATGCGCGAGCCCTTTGCACAACAAATGCAAGAGCAAACCGATCGAAACGTTGATATTACGGAGCTTCTCCGAATTATTCGATAATTTTTCGGTACACAAACTCACATATTTGATACGGAAAACGGCTCGTGATGGGTTTTAGAACTAGATATGTCTCAAAATTATCGATGCCAAATTTGAGGTCTGAAGGGAATGGCATTTAGACAAGAATTACGAATGATCTACATGCTTGCGACTGGAGAATATTTGCGAATGGAAAACAGTCGATTTTGGGCGCGAACCTTTTCGGTGTAGAAAAATAAAATGTTCTCTTGCTTCCTGGTAATGAAGTTAAAATATGATTTCAAACTCAGAGATAAGTAACTTGGATCATTTGATGAGTAATTTGAGTTGTTTCACTCTACGAAAATTTAAGATCGCAAGCAAAAGCACTCCACATTTCAGACGATGAAGCTCGTATGGTACATATTGATATTGTCCGAAGTCTGAGACTCAGGATGCAACATTTTCATTTTTTGTGTACAGTTGGTTAGCTACAGCTACAAGTAATTCATTTCCAGAGAAGCGCGTCATCATTTTTCATATTTTTGTATAAATAATAGTAGAATCGAGGCTTCGAACTTTTCATGTACCGATCAACATATCATTCATGGAAAGTTGTGATGTTTGAAAAACGGATTATATAAAGTTGTTGCGTGGCGAATACGCAGCGAAAGAATGTAACTCGAGCGCTTTTTCTGCGTGTCAGGAATTAGTTGTGTGAAAATCGGGAACATCGAAATCTTGTTTATTTTGTGCCATATTTATCGATTTTCTATTTCGTATTTAGGGGCTCCGTTTCTACAGTTTACACTTGCCTGTACAGAGGTCGAAAAAAGTTCGCCTGCAAAATGGTACCCAAGGTAAGAGATGGTAACCAACCACATTTCGCACTTTATTCGGATCATATCCAATGCATTCCTAGTGAAACTAGTGGCTATATAACTATTCCATTAATAGGCGAATGCAAAAAAGAATTCCCATGTTTTTTCTTTTGTCATTTGCAATTGTTCATGAAAAAAAATCAAACAAATTCTAGTAAGAGTTGTTATCTTGGAAAACTGATTGCACTAATCAACGCTTCGGAAAAAATGATGATGAAAACCTATATAACATTTTTTTGTCGAAGTTCCATTCATTTGTGTAAAACGATGATGGACAATTGAATGTCAGAAACATGGATATTATTGAAAATGACGTTTTCTTGATTATCATTCCCGTAGAATCGATTGGTGCCATCAGTTCTTCGAAATAACAACTTTTATCATATTTTGCTTAAATAATTTTCTATAAATATTTGGAAATGACAATAGAAAAAACACGGGAATTCATTGTTCTCTTTGATTATGGTCGCATAGCTAGTTTGATGCTATCTATCCCAGTTTTGGTACGGTCTCAACGGGTTAATTGTCACGTTCGATACGGAATACGTTCCATCGTAACGCAATCCCATTGGACATACTTGAGTTATTTTTAATGAGAATCGAAACCTTAGCGTCCACAAGTTATTAGAGTCGCGATTGGCGGAACTGTCGAGTTTCTACGGTATCTGAATGTCGATCTACGCCGACAAATTCTCTATTCAGTAGTACTTCCTCGTTACGTTTCACCATACAACACATGATACTAGAGCGGATAATTATTTCTACCTTTTTTTTCTTAATACGTTTCAACGACTCCACCAAGTTACTTGTGCATGTATCAGCCTAATAACTTTGTATACGAACTTGTTCGACATTTTTTAGGACAGATTGGATAAACCGGAAGTTCATAGCAGGGTCGAGACGCTGCTCAAACTGCGCCACAACAACCTGGTGAGCTTTGCTGATAAATTATGGATTATAATATTCAATGCAACAGGCAACGCGATAAGTGTATCGATGCTGATACATCTTGTCTCGGTAGTGAGTCACATTGGTCGTGCTGCTGCTGCGTGCGACAAGTGTTTTATGAAAGACATGAACAGAATGTGTACCACGTAGATGTTTAACTTGAAAACAGCGCTGCAGACTAGAAATGTTGTTGCAAAACATTCGATTGAGTCTCGTTAAATGCGTAGTACCTGATGATATGTATGGTCGATTGGTGAATCATGTGGGAAATTTTGAGTCGGAATATTTGTAAGAAGGAGAATTAATTGCTGTTATTTTCTTTGTCGCGTTAAGGTGACCGTGAAAGAAGTTTACAATGAAAATCGACATTTGTTCGTGATAACAGATTTCGCATCCGGGGGAGAATTACTCGAAAGACTCGCGTCCAGGGGTGGTCATTCCGAAAGTGACGCTGCGAAAGCTATCCGAGACGTTTTGGCCGCCTTGAATGTTCGTAAATTTATCACGAATTATCGTCCCTGATCGAATTCTCAAAGAACTTGATCAGCGTTGTCCTTCATTTCTCGATTATTTGTGAATAATCGCAAGAAGTTAACGAATTGACATTTCTTAGTATCTCCACGGAATGGGCTTGGGTCACGGAAGTGTTCGTCCTGAGAAACTAATTTACGCTACGGATGACGAAAATTCAAGACTCTTACTGGTAGATCGAGGAATCGTGCTGAATCCTCTGAATAGCTATAATTCCTTGTATTGCGGTATGTAATTTTTCATCAGATACCTGCTTCGATAACAAATAACAGATAACATATAACAGCTAACAATTAACACTCAACAGTTGACAATTAACAGTTAACAATTAACAGTTAATCCTTAACTGATAACACGAAACAGACAACAGACAACAGGCATCAGGCAACAGAAAACAGACAACAGACAACAGACTACAGACAGCCAGGCAACATCCAACAGGCAACAGGCAACAGACAACAGACAACAGGCAACAGACAACAGACAACAGACCAAAGACAACAGACAACAAATAACAGACAACAGACTGCAGACAACAGGCAACATCCAATAGGCAACAGACAAGAGACAACAGACAACAGACAACAGATAACAGGAAACAGGCAACAAGCAACAGGCAATAGACAACAGACAGCAGACAGCAGACAGCAGAAAGCAGATAGCAGATAGCAGATAGCAGATAGCAGATAGCAGATAGCAGATAGCAGATAACAGATAACAGATAACAGATAACAGATAACAGATAACAGATAACAGATAACGGATAACAGATACCAGATAACGGATGCCAGATAGTAGATAGCAAATAGCAGATAACAGATACGTCGCTCTTTCTCGCAGACATAAATAACGCGCCAATAACCACGTATACAGATGCTATTTCCCCAAGTGTTATTAAATAACATACTTGGATTAATGTCTTTCAGCACCGGAAGTGGTACGAGGACATGAACAAAGTACAGCAGCTGATATCTGGAGTCTGGGAATCGTCATTTACATCATGTACGTACCAAACTCTTGCAAACATGTCACCTTATGACAATTTCGCGTTCGACATTCGTGTTCAAGATCGCTGATGCGAACGTGCGCGTGGAAGTGCAATACGAACAGCTGTATTAGAGTCGATATAATCGAAGGAAGATAATTTGGAAGAAACTTCTGGGTTGGACATGAAAACTTTCAAAGTTTATTAAGAACTGAAAGCGAAATTTTAATTTGACAAATTTCAAATCAACACATCGATTCCTTATCTATCATAAAAGGAATCTCTCTTTGTTTGAACGACAATTTTTTCGATGTTCGGAAACCTAATGTGTACTCAGATGCCACGTGGCTGTGCTTGTATTTATGTTAGTTTATCGGAAATTTTGGAATAGGAGCAAACAGGTTTCGTTTACTGTACATAGAAAAATCTTTCCGACGAATCTGTATTTAGTATATTGGCAGCCTAAAGTATTTTATCAACAGATTATGCGGCTTCGAACCCTTTCGACAAAGTCAACTTCCTCACAGATCCATATTTCCATCACCTTATTGGGATGACAAGACCAACGAGGCGAAGCATCTCATAACAAGGGTAAGTAAAATTCAATTATCAATTGAATTCAATTTAAGTCAATTCGAGTTTCTAGCATCCAATTGTCACTCTTCATTTAACAGGTGCGGAACATAGCCTTGAACTCGACCACTGCGATATAATAATTCTTACTCCCATTGTTTTTTTTCTCTCGTTGAATTTCTTTTGGTACAGTTATAACCTACAAGACGCGATAGCCTGATCTCTGCCTCGCAAACAGCCGAAAATGATAAATGTATTTTGCAAATCAATCGCTTCAGACTTTTTCCACGTACGCGTGTAATTCTAAAAATACTCGATCGAATGAAGATCCACTCGAACGGCTATTATAATATTGACGTTTTGTTGACAGCTGATACAGCAAAGCCCCGAAGACAGACCGACGGCATCAAATCTCTTGCAAGATCCATGGATACTCGGAAAAAAATCAAGTGAACGACGAATGCCCGATGCGGCGAAAAATCTTCGAGAGTTCAATGCGAAACGAAAATTTAAGGTAATCCTTATTAAGTAACGAGCGTTTGACGAACGGAATGTAGGGGGAAGTCCCGTAACGCCGGACGGCACCTAGTACCGGACACGCGCCGTATATCCGAATATAAACAAAGTATCCATAGTTTTCTTGCGTGGTTCGAGCCTGCACAACGGAAGTAGCGGAGGGGTTGCGCCGTACGTTTCAATGAGCGCCCGTGTGTCGCCGAGATACAGTTCACGTTTGAGCCTGCATAAATTTATGTCCTGCCTAAGTTTCGCATTTGTTTATATCAAACAACTCTTGATTCTGTTGTTCTGTTTTTGGTCTGGAATCTTTGTTGGTATGTATTCTTCCCGATAATGGTCAATGAAAGTTAATGTATTTGCGAACAAGCACATATTCCATTATTTAGTTGTGCATTTAGGGTTCCTAATATCGGACACCCGATTTGTCCCTCGGTACCGGACATACAATTTTTTGTCTGAATTTGACTATTTATACAAAACTTATTCTGACGTGTTTTTGTGTTGTTCTCCCATGGCTGAAAAATCAAAAATACTCAAGTGAGGAAAATGGTCCGAAAAAAATATGAAGCAGGCAGTTCAAAGAGTATTGAGTGGCAATATGACGGCTAGAGAAGCTGCGGTGAAATATGAAATACCAAAAAGTACCTTGTGCGATCGCGTTAAGATTATGAAAAGTGGAGGCGAATGTACTCCGATCAATAGATATATTTGTGACCACTGCAAAATTCATTGAATTTTTAAACATTTTTCCCATCCGTACTATTGGTGTCCGGTACTAGGTGCCACTTTTCTGACTGCCTAGATTTTGTTACTAAATAAAATAGTATTTTATTCTTAGTTTGACGTTGTATACCAATTCCAAACGTTCCTATATTGTTAAAAGTACTTCAAAGATTATGATAAAAATAAAAATAATCATGTTTTCACTTAAATGACGATTTTATTAACGACTAACCTTAGGTGTCCGATACTGGGGGAGTTCCCCCTACTTACCATCGAAGTCTCGACAATAGCAGTGCTTTCGACTGCTCTCGAATTTTAGTTCTGCGAAGAGATGGCCATATTCGTGTCGATAAATATGAATATGAATGAAATTCATAAGCTGGACATCGTGAATACAAATACGAATATGCATATGCATTTGAATACGCATAAATTTATAATTACATCTTGTTATGGATTGCATTTAAATTCACATTTTTCAAAATAAAGCTCACGAAAATTGCCAAAGCTCATTAACTTGCTGAGAGATGTCTATTTTAGTGAAATTCATAAAAAAATGTGAATACATATTTTTTGACAGCGAGTGCGCGAGTCTCGATTTTGCACATGCCGTCCAATATACGCATTCTGAAAACACTGTTCGACACTTTTGCGAGAACTTGATCCTCCTCGTGTGACTTTTTTACACTTGCTCTGCTAGGGCGAATATGTCCACGTGATATTTTTGTTACCAACGAGATACGGAAAAATCGTACACCGAAGTTCAATGTTACATACCAACGTTGTGATTTGTAATCGTACGAAGATCGGGCCGGAAAACGAATCGTGCGTTGGGTCTTGTTGAAGTTTAAAAAGTCGCAGTTTTTCACTCGCACGGAAAAGCCAAATATCTCCAAAAATATTTATTCGTTTGATTATCTCGCGCATTGAGTAATATCTTGGTATGCATTTGTTTCAGGCGGCTACTCTTGCTGTTAGGGCGACGCATCGGGCGATGGCGTTCTCTCACTATCACGAACATTGGACATAATCATTTATGCGATGCGGTTAGCGTGTAAAAATATTTGGTATAATACAATAAAACTCATCCTTCCAAATAATCTATGGAGTAAATACCAGCTGATCGGCGCTTGACCCGACAATCGTAATCAACGATAAATAGTAGCCAACTAGCATAATTCGATTATGATAATCGTATCGATAATATCAACCGATCTTCAAACAAGCAGCAGTCGAGTGATGCGATTTGATACTAAATTCATCATTCTATTCTTGGGTTCTTAGGAGAATTCAATTCGCCAAATCAGAATTCCCAATCCCAGTTCTCCGACTCCTAATTATACAGAAACGTTGACATTCTCGATGTTTGCGACTCATTGAGGATTTTAAGAAACGAGAGGTATCGTGGGACACCCGGCTGGAACGAAGTCCCTTCAACTGTGTATTATGAATTAAATAACAGGCCCAATGGAAAATAAATGGACAACGTTTCAGAATAAATAAACGGAAAAGAAAAAGAAAAGAGTAACAAGAGCTTGACGCCGCACGTCTTTACGACTGATTTCAAATGGCAGAATTTTTTTGCTAGCTCGTCTGTTCGTCGTTTGATTCCCAATTGGATCAAGTTTATTTATTTTCTGTTCGTGGTTTATGTTTTCAATCAATTTTTCAATGCAATCGTAATGTCTGCAATTTTTCAATTGGAACATTTTAAGCTACGCATGAGCAAAAATTCTGCATGAAGAAAAAAAAATTTGATCGAGCATCGAAGAACAAACGACGAAGAACCGAGCTAGCAGTAAGTACATATAAATCTACACGTACGATGAATAGAATTGCACTGTACTACACGCACGGCTGGCTGTAACGTACGATAGCAAAAGTGTCGAATCATTATTTTATCAGGACCAATTAAGCGAAACGACGGGATAGTAGGATGTTCATTGCTACTGGGAAACCTTACATTAGAGAATCGGCGACGCATCGACGATCAATCGATAGATGAGTCACGTGTTATTTTCGAAAGTGATAGAAATAAGGATCGTCATTCATTCGTCGCGGTGTTGGGCAATCGGCAGGCAGCTGGCTGGATCGCAAAAGCCTCGATGCTAAAAAGATCCTATGATTGTCCTAGAATAATAACAAACCAAGTCGATATTCGAGGAATTAATTTTATTCGTGTTTCTAATATCGAAAATAATCACGGATTTTGAGTCGGAAGTGAAGTTTCTGTTTTTCGACTTCGAAGAATTGTTGTTTAAATAAATGCGAGCTCTGTCGTGTGATAGAACAATCAAACTAAGTTATATATGATAAAGCTCTGTCTCGGCAAACTGCTATTCTAGTTATTTAATGCACCGTATCAACAGAAATTCGTCGACGAGATTGATTCAGGTGGAGTCCAATTTTTTAATTCAGTGATGGAATAGAATTGAATAGGGATTCGTTAAACAAATTGTCAAATCTTCTGCAACCTTTTATTAGGCAACACGGGATGCATAGATGCAGCGCGGTTAAAGGCTTAAAAATTGCCGCTGACTCCGTCGGTAATCGCATCAGCCACGAACACGCGGTCAGTGAGATCAATTTCTACCCGAATCAACGTTTCAAGTCACTAAGAACAGAGAATCGATTAGCCGCGATTGTGACGTGGTAAATCGTAAACAATGCACATTTCACCTTTTTTGTTGGAAATAAGCAGAAATCTTCATGCTTATTTTTGCTTTCAGAGTGTGCCGAAAAAATCGATATTGTTTTTTGCTCTCTTGCCAAAATATCGTCGAGTAGGTTTACATAAAATACCTGTCCAAAGAACAGCCCAACATTCAAATTTCTATAGGTTATCCATCGAACCTGAAGTTTTCTCATTGAAATAAAACGCGAAAGTGGAGTTTTTACATTATTTCTGTCTGCACACTAGAATTTTTTTCTTCGTAAAATAATTAATGGGCCGTGTCAAGCATAAATCTTTAAATAAAAAATGTCATTGAGCTAAATTTTCATCATTAAAATTGCGCATTCTACGAAGTCGCGAAATTCAATGTCTTTTTAATTACAGTGAAACCTGACGGCTTTTGAAACAGGATAAATCAATGAACTTACAAGATATTTTACGTTTATTGATGTTATTCGAGACACGACGATTGGAATTTTACAAAGCATACCAAATAATTGAAAAAACTCATTGTGTATCGAAAATGACATTGGGCACACCCGAAGTCGACTGATAAAGTTTGTCAATACACTTTTCAAAGATTTGTCGCGAAATCGCACAAATTTTGGTCTTGATATTTTCTAGCAGTTGTGCCAAAGTTAGAGGCTTATCCAGATAAGCTTTCCCCTATTGATAGCCCCACAGAAAAAAATCGCAGGTGGAAAGATCCGGGGAACGTGTCGGTCAGATTTCACATCCGGACCCTGTATTTCAATCGTATAATGTGAAAATAGGATTTCTTCATCGCGTTTGAACAGTGTCCAAATACATTTTGTGAATTACGAAAAACGAATAGCTATCAAGTTCTGCCGTACGAGGAAGAATAAAGTGAAGTATGATTTTCTCCTCGTAAGCTGCAAAACTTACCAAGAATCATCTTGCCCTGTCTCACATGATCAGTCAGATTCATATGCAGAAAGGGGATTTTTTCATACTTCATGTTCTTAGGAATACTCAGTTACAAAATTTAACCAAAACTTGGTGCTCAATCGAATCATGTATGTTGAGTTGCCCGACACTCGGCTTTAGCATTAACTTGGACCACTTCTTCGCACTCCATGTTCTCAGGATACTCGATTTCAAAATTCGACGAAACATGGGGTTTCGTAAAATTGCGTATTTTAGGTTGCCTATCGATGGGCTCCAATAACCTGCAATTGGTTTACTCCTCCTACTTTATGTTCTACGGATACTCGATTTTAAATTTCGACAAAACTTGGCGTGTGAGAAATTGCTTATGCTGGGCTGCCTAAGCGTAGGGTTCAGTCGAAACCTGGTCGACGTTGGGTATTTCATATTTTACAGAACTTGGGGTTCTACAAATTTGTGTACGTTGGGTTGCCCATCGACACCCGTCAGACCCAACCTCGTCTACTTTTGGTACTCCATATTTTTCGGAAACTGGAATTCAAACATTCGAGGAAACTTGACGTTTCGCGAATAACCCGGTCGACTTTGCGCGCTTCATATTTGTCAGGAACTCGATTTTGAAAAACCGACGAAACTTGACGTACTATAATCTCGTGTAGATTGGGTTGCCTGCCGACAAGCGTTAGTCATCGCCTGGTGTACTTTTCGTACTTCATTTTTTCCGGAAGCCCATAGTCACAGTTGTGACGGAACTCTGCTGTTTATAAATTCGTGAACGTTGGGTTGCCTGCCGACAGGCGTGAGTTTACTTCTCGTGTTTCATATTTCTCGGAAATTCGATTTCGCAATTTCTACGAAACTAGGCGTCTCACGGATTCGTGTACGTTAGGTTGTGTACCGACAGGCGTCGGTCATTCCCTGATTGACGTTTCGTACTTCGTATGTTTCGGAAACTCGATTTCACAATTTCGACGAAACTCTGTGTATGATAGGATCGTGTATGCGCGGCTGTTCATTATCATGCACTTGTGATAACTCAGTTAACCTCTTCGTATTTCATGTTCTCCAAATACTCGTGATTCAAATTCGACGTATTTTGGCTTTCAATGAATTTCCGTACGCAGAGTTGCCTATTACCAGGCGCGAATAATTGCTTTGTCTACCTCTTCGCATATGCGTCTTCTCTGGATACTCGATCTTAAAATCCGACGAAGCTTGGCGTTAAATTGATTTGTGCGTGTTGAGTTGCCTATCGCCAGGCGCCTGTGATAACTTGATTCACTTCTTTGTACTGCATGTACCTCTGCGGTCTTCGAAAATCTAGAGTTAGTTTTCCGCTTGTAATCGATTCACGCCTCAAAATACGTCACACATAACGCAGCGGCAATCAATCGGAGATGCGTCAAAGATCCGAAATTTCTGAAGGGGCCATCTCATTTTCGCAATTCCGAAAAGTCAGTTTTTTAGACACCTGTTAGCAAAATTTTTCTTTGTTTTTGTTATCAAAATATGTAACAGCCAAATTCGAAAACTGTGTCTCGTTGCACTCAATGGAATTCAATAAAATCTATATCAACAAATCACCAGGCTCGACGATGGGTAGACCATCGGTGCTACGCGTTCTCTTCTCGATCGGAAAACGCACAAGGGCAACGACTGTCAGATTATAAGAATAACATCAGAATTTACGAATTTTTACGTGGACTTAAAATGATCCTTCTAATTTCCTTCAGATTTTCCTATCTACGAGTCTTGTTCGAACAATTACAAACACAACGAACAAAATTAGTCTTCCAACACAACACCACAAAATTAGAATTTCGGTTTGCTTGCTTGTACGCGGGGTTCATATTCGAGAGCTCTGTCCATGACGAACGATTATTTTACAAACCAATCGACGCGACAAAACCTTGCCAAGGCAATTACTGTGCCTGCTTATAATTAGCGATTCCCCGATATATTAAGTCTTCGATATTAAGTATTCGAGGACTTGAATACAATTTTCATTGAAGTACATTGTATGGTATCGTATGGTAAAGTGTGCGTGTGGTGCTTCTTGTTCGTGGAGTTTTATCTCATCATGCTTATGTTCCGAGCAATTTTGATCTGGTGGTTTTATTCGTGTACGGTCGAGAATCGGTTCTTTGCCATCGATATGTCTTTCCGATCGCCTGAAGTTATTGCAGGGAGCATGACATGTCAACGCTCGCCTCGAACCGGTAGGGTAGCTAATAGGAGCCAACTGAGACAATGCTATTGTTATTTTCCATTTCCAAACGGAGGTCTCCATTTGAAACATGCTTCTACGTGAGGCATTCCACGCCAAATTGGTCGGTTCGAATAATTTGAATTCTCGATATGCTTCATTTTTTCATATTCTCGAATACCCATCCAAAAACTCTCTCTGGTGACGTTTGACATTTTTCTGGTCCCTTTTTCGGCTTTTCGCTCATAATTTCTTCAAAAATGCTCCAAATTCAAATTTTGCTGTTAACATTTGTTTTCTTGCACGCTTATTCGAGATACTGAAAAAAAATTATTCACAGTATTTGCAGATGCCATATTTGAGTTTATAAGACTTACCTTGTTTACGAAACTGTTTGTACCCTTCGATTTTTTTGATGATCTTTCATTTCCAACATTCGTTTATCGTACAAATTTTAATCGACCAAGTTGACAGCTAGCCCATAATAAATACTATTTTTTTTCCTCTCTAGAACTAGCTTTAATGATGGTTTATAGCCAACATTTTTTTTTCGAAAATTAGAAAAACAGGGAAAAAATGGTAATAACTTCGTCTTGAAATCTGTAAAATGAACGAAAGCTTGATATGAGAAATCGTTAAAAAATCAAAGGGTACGTACGGGTTTAAAAACAAAATAAAATCTAAGAAATTCGAAAATCGCATATGCAAATACGGTGAATCATTTTTTTGAACTTTTTCTAAAGAGTATGAAAGAAAATAAACATTTCAACACAAAAAATTTGAATTTGGACCATTTTTGAAGAAGTTACGAGCGAAAGACCGATAAATGGGGCCTTTTCTTCACCGGCAAGAATTTTTGGATGGGTACTTGAAAATATCAGCAAATAAAGGCTATCAAAAAGTCAAACTTTTCGGTCCGTCCGATTTGACGTGGAATGCCCCATATACGCTCGCCGTATATACTCCAGATGTGTTGATATTAATACTAGAAGCATCCTGCATGAATCCGAGAAATGCGCTATAAAACTCCATGAATCCTTAAATCAATTCCGAAATTCCGAATCGATTTCTTATACATTGCTAGCACGATATGAATATTAGGAGTTACTCTTATGACAATTGATAAGCAACTTTCCGAAGGTCTTTCAAGCGATGTTGTCAATAGCCAAAACCCGGGGACGATCGAGGGATAAATGACTTTTTTCATGAAACGACTTTTTCACATTTGTATTGATAAATGTTTATGTACAATGTATACACGGAGGTATGAAAAAACATGTCGGTCTCTGAAAGCCAATTGTTACATAATAAACGGAAATCAATGAAAAGCGTCGCCTTCGATTGAAACTTTCACGACTATTACGTTACTCGCGTAATATACGTGTTTGGTATGTCGATGGTGCGTGTATGCGAAGGGTAATTAATACATAGCAATCAACTTATCAGCTTATAGTTTATGATATCGTTTAAACTCGCGCCGACTGTTCGACGCGTTTTCACAAATAAAACTCGATTCTCTGCAAGATATCGCGAACGCAAAATGAAGAAAAGTTGACTGCTATTGTTTTTACTGATTCCGTGCGCCTCGATTTCCTGTGATCGACAATAATTTTGTCGGTATCAACTTTATTCGTCTGCCGAGCGCTACGTGCAGCAATTTCATTTGCTTCGTAGCATTTTCATGCATCGACCAAGGTACGAATGGTTCCGACAAATGAAAAGTTTAACATTGAGAATTGAAATTTATCTATATTTTATTGGGAAAAATTGAATTTCGCCGAGATTGATTCAAATTGAGAAATATTGGTTGTTGGTTCGTCGAAGAATTCGACGGTCCGCCGTTCCGAAGCCAATTCACGGTCAAATAATGTTACGCATTAGTAATTTTATTTTATTCATTAGACGATCAATTAAATAATTTCTAGACAGAGCTAAGTTTCGTGTTTCGGGAAATCAGTTTCTCGAAATACACGCAGATCCATTAAACAATCAGATATTGCTCAGCATTGTTATCGTTGAATCGTATTCAATATTATCATATAAATTCCTCGCACTTAAATATATTTCCTTATATATATGTACATGCATGTGAATTTATCGAACATATACATTTGTAATAATAAAAGTTATTAAATATACGTACATATTTTCATTTACAAATATTAATAAGAACTGGCCGCATACAAAAACTACAATCTAACGTAATGAAGTTAAATTATTAGTACAAAAGTGGTCTAGAGACTTTTTTTTCAACCAACTAAACTTCACGTAAACACGTCAACTTCGAAATATAACCTTTATTTTTAATATATTTTCATATACGTGTAGGTTTTTTTCTCTCTCAAAAAAATGGCGCGTGCGCGCGCGTGCGACGTTACGTAGGCGCCGATCGGATCTAGCTGCCTACGAGAATTTCGATTTGAACCGATTCGAAATAATTCGCGAGAAATGAGGATTTGGAAGAGAAAATCAGTGCCAATAAAATGTACGAGGGCTCTCATCAATCATATCGTTCAAAATAATACAAGAAATTATCAATTATTTCAGTCGTATTTCGTAAACCTCGCATAATCGAGTTTCTAATGCACCTATTCGGATTTTCTTTTCTCTTCATTCATCCAGATACAAATTGGAGTCGCGTATAAAATATGATTTGAAAATAAATAAAAAAAATAAAAAAATTGCAGCATAAATGTATTATCGGCGAGTACGTAACTGCAAAATGGTAGATGGGCTTTAAAAAAAATGAGGTTTATTCCGTTCGGTGAGGATCCGTATGGATCAACCGATTTCTCGTGCCGGTTTCGTCGATGCTCACCATTATTTTGATAATAAATACGATGATTATATGAAGCGTCGTGAGACGAAGACGAAAACGTTCGTGCAGATGCGATTGTAGTTTGTCCCGATTTTCATAATCCAAGGAGAACAAAATGAAGTCGTAGGATAAATTTTCGTTGCATTCGTTCGCGATTTTCGTTCGTGGTGACAACTTTTTGGGGATTTTGGGGATTTCGGGGACAATTTATTCGATTTTCTAAGCGTGCTCGTGAACGTATCTCTATTTCTAGGTCAGGGTTCCTCGTCGGAATCCTGATTTCTAGGTGATCGCTGTTTGCTTTTCGCTCTCTTCGATTTCGTCGCCGCGGGTTTCTTCTTCTTGGGCTTTGGCAACACCTCGCAGCTGCATCCGCTTCTGACTTTAATGTAATCCAGCGTCCACGTCGAACCACCGGCTGCGGTTCCGGCAAACGACGGAAAATGATGCTGTTTGTGATGATGCCTGCCATGTTCGTCCGAACTAGCCTGTAAACAAATGCTGTGTTGGTAACTTTGCCAGTGAAGGTTCAACAACCAATCGAATCTGAACGTCATATCGTAATAATTATGACAATTGTGATAATTTCTGAAATTATTTTGAAAATTTTTATACTTTTCATATTTTTTTGTCACACAATTTCATTCTAATCTTATTGTTGAATCAATTGCATTTAAGCTTGATAACAACCGGTATTGTCACGCCTACTGTGAAACCAATGAGTTTCTCACAAGTTAGTCGATTGTCAAAAGACTACAACTAGGTTCACCTCTGCTCAATAATAAGCTGGGGTTATCCTGTGTTCTAGAGTACTCGAGGTATATAGGTACTACTCGCGAAACTTGTACATCTTACTGAAGCAATTTCGTCGATCAATTCAATAATGACAACACAATTTATGTACCAAATTAACATGAGGATAATTAAGTATTCTGCCGAACTCTCCCGATTGTAGTGTCCGAATCATGGTCGTACATACTAGACCTACTCTTCGAATGTTAGAATTTATCACGAATCCAACTTCAACCCCGAATAACTCGAGAAGGAGTAGGTTTATCGAAAAATTACCAAAGACCTTTGTTGTAGAACGTTCAATTCCCTACAAGAATATGCAACGATCTTACGAGTTAAAAAATCCTAATCAGATGGGAAATTGAAATTTGCGATGCGGCATCTCTTAATATTAACCCTAGGAGCCTACACTATCGATATGAGATGTATATCCAACGTTGGGGTTACGCGCACCCCGCACTTCAAATCGATGCTGTTGACTCGTTATTTGTGATAGAGAGCTTTTTCTTTTTTTTATACGAGCGTTCGAGCTCTGAAAAATCTAATAAACCAATGAGAAAGGCTCTGATATTGATGTTTTACGGTGAAAAACTCAATTGAGAAAAATTAGGAACATAATTGTCGTTTTTTTTTACTGAAATTAAAGAAAAAATGTAAGCGTATTTCTAAAAACGAGATCAACGAATCTCCAAAAAAATAGTATGGAACAAGCCCAAAGAAATTGCGAACAAAAATCTTGAAGTGCTTCAATAATTTCACAAGGGGTAAAGTACGTAGAAGAGTATACAGAAGAGTAAGACGTGTGGGGTTACGCTAACCCGAGGCTCTCGAATACGTGCACTCTCCGTCACTTCCAGAACGAAACCAACGGCTTACCCGGTACAAATCTACTCATTATATGTCCCCCTCCTAATTTGATCAACGGTGTGCCACGACTAGCTCGATCGTCGTGATGCCAGGGCCGTTAAAATTTAGCGGGGTTTGAGGAACCCCCGAGTAGGGTCCTAGGCTTATTACTAGAAGCTGCAGCTTTCGCAGTATCTCTTTTCCGTCATCATCAACAATATTTTCAATATATTCGAGTAAAAGAATAGTCGATTGTTCAGAAACAGTCGAATGTTCGCGTTTACACGAACAGCCGTGAGATGCACGGTGTCTTGCGATCCCGAGAGAACGCGAGATTTGAGATTACAGAAGGACGAGGGAAAATATTCATAAATTCGCGATCACCTCGGGCCCGGAAGTGCGATTTTACATGGTTGAAGCCAAATTTGACGCTTCCTCACCTTGAATCCGGGGTTTTTGATGATTGCATAAGTGTAGGAAAACTTTTGGACGCAACGCGATTGGTTGCTCAGCTTTCGATCGACGAAGCGGCATGGCTTGTCGAGGACGTCCTGCAGACACGAATACTCGAAGAAACGTTGCGCGTTTTCACCCTCTCGATAAAGCTCGACGTACATATCTTGGCGATTTCTTCCGCCAACTGGTTCGACCATTTCTTCGATCGTTGGGCAGCAGTCAACTGGGCGACCCTCGTCGCCACCTTCCTGGCGTAACACCTTTTGCATTTCCCGATACGTCATTCGTTTATTCGACGTATCCTCTTGGCGTACTTTCCTGAAACGACACCGATGGAACGACCATTAATTTCAAACCGCACGAGAAATGCGAAGGCAAAGATAATTTTATCTCTTATATTTATTTGTAGCTCATCACATATGCTATGATCATTCTCGGTGCGTATTAAATCTGGATTAACCGTTAAATTTTACGAGAAAAAATGCATGGAAACTCGTTATACGCGTTACTTCATAACCGCGTTACACGTTTAATTCGCGTGCAAACGGTAACGCTGCGCACAAAAATTCGTTCATCGCTCGTTCGTGTAACTGTGAGCTCATTGGAATGTATAAACAGGTGAGATTACGGCTTGTACGTGATAACGATCCACGAAATTCCGTTACGCACCGAAGACATCGACATCGACATCGACGGCCCTATCGATCAATAGCACCGATTTGGACTCTTGTGTATGATAAATACGCGAGGGCGCTTCATTTCAAACGAACCTGTTTTTTTTTTCGCTGACACCCGAAAACTTGATTCCTCGCATCGAAGAGAAATTCCCTCAACATTCGTGCCTTTAATTTTAATTTGAGGTATTTCCTCTTGATCGTTGAATTTTCCCACTTAAATAACATGTAAATCGTTAGTTGTTTTTATTCCAATTGTTATAGCTCAGTTTGGTTTTAACATTTTCCCAGGCGATTGGTGGAAATCTGTAGCGTATTTGACACGCTTCAGATGTATTCATTAATATTTTTCCGTAACTTGTAAACTTTAAGTTATTCGATAATAAGCTGAATTTGATAAATAATACAACAGGAGTTGAAATTTCTTGAATTTTCCAATTTTCAATATATCAGACTGAATATATCTTGTGAACCACCCACTTTGGCAAAATATGTATTGAGTCATTTTTTGTAAAAATTTCCTACAAATTGTTTATGAATTTTTTTGTCGTAACCTCAGTCGTGCTTTTGAGGCCGACACCGACGAGAGGGTTCAAGTTACAGAAAAATATTAATGGACACTTTTAAAGAGTCTCTGATACACTATAGATTGCGACTAATCGCAATAAAAAATCATGAAACCGAACTGAGCTATAATAATTTTTTTTTAAACCGATGATTTACCTGTTTATCTGAAACGGAAAAATTCATCGATCGAGAGAAATACTTAAAATTAGAACTTAGGGCTCAAATTTTGAGGGAAGTTTTTTTTCTATGCGAGGAACCAAATTTTCATGTGTCAGCAAAAAAAATACATGTTTCAAATCGAGCACCCTTATATATGGGTCATTCCATGTCAGTTCAACGACGTTTCGACGCTGACCCTCTTCAATCTTTTTGATTCTTCAATATATTTTTAGATATGTAAAACCCAGTTTTCAGCTAAATTTTTAGCTCTTCATTTCCACCCATTTCGGAGTTATCGATTTTTGCTTAAAAAAATGTATATCTTTGACGATAATTCTCATAATTTCACTTTATATGTAGAAGGTCATTATTTTTCATGTTCACCCCTCTTTCCGAAGAAAAATTAAAGAGCTAAAGGAAACATTTTCAACGCTTTTTCGGTCATTTTTAGTGAAAAAAATTAGTTTTTCGTTCAATGGGACACTTTTGATTAAAAAAAAATCGCAAAAAAATCTACGTCAAAAAACAGAATTTTGGAGCGATAGCCCAAGATAGGCTTCAAACGGCTTCTAATACAAAAAAATAAAAATCAATTCTTTTGGCTTTAGTTTAGATGTATTTTCCTTCTACAAAATTGTATTTCAATTTTTTTCACTAGAAGTTGTCTGAACTCATCTTGGGCGATGGCTCTAAAATTCTGTTCTTTGGCGTAGAATTTCGTGGATTTAAAAAAAAATCAAGTGTCCCATTATACGAAAAACTATTTTTTTTACTAAAAATGTCCGAAAAAACATTGCAAGTTTTTTCAACTCTTCAATTTTTTTTCGGAAAGAGTATTCAAAATGAATATTATTTTATTGTTAGTATGAGTAAAGATATATTTATTACGATAGAAGAATATATAGTGAGATGTACCTCAATTAAAAATTGCCTTCGAGTCCTCAAATATTTACTAGGTGAAGTGAAAAATATAATATTTCCTGGTGTTAGTACTCGTGATTGAATTGGGTTTGGTAATTTCATTCGAGTGTAAAATATTCCGTTACTTTCATTAGTGAATAGATCGTTTTCGGTTATACTTTTCGTGGCAATTTTTTCGTTGTTATTGATCGCTAGGGCCGTCGATATACAGCATAAAACGATGTTTTCGACGAAACGTGTAAGTCTTACGAACTTCGTGAGAATGTTTTGCCACGAATGTACATCGGTACATTTTGTCCCAAATTTGAGGGAAAATTGTACCTAAAATGGGGTATTGAGAAATACAATCCTATAAATTCTGTTGTAAACGTTCTTCCACCTCTGCTCCGAGCACGATATAGTAGAAACGTCGAGTGACTCGGAAGTTGAAAAACGTTGACGCATGCGAATGCCAGAATAGATTACGACAGGAATAGTCTTGAGGATTGAGCGACGGTTTACAATCAAAATGACAAATGAAAGCCGGAGATTGACTGGAAAAAAAGGTTCATTTTGTTCAAAGCTATCGGATTGAGATTCCAAGTTTCGGAAAATTAAATCGAATTAAAAATAAATGGCGAAGACGCCGAAAATGAAACATAGTGAACCGTAATCCGCAGTAACTTTGTTCTCTAGGAAATTCACAGCATGGAAAATAAAGAAATGATCGTGAAATTTGATAAAATATCCCCCGACATAATATTACACGCCTATTTCATAGCCGATACAATATTTCAAACGGGGTATTCGAAATATTCCAGCTATACGCTGACGGTTACTGCTGTGCGGTCGATTCGATCGGTGTATTTATCGTACAGATTTCTAAGTCATGATACCATTAGTTGGCTGCCTGTCAATTTCCACGTAGGTGTGTTTATTACCATAGATATAATGGGTAAGCATGCAGGTCGGTTGTCCACACTAAAGCCGCGTGAATGTCCTCGCAGGTATTATATACATACCAGGGAGAGATGTGTCCTCTGAACGGAATATCTCTGGTTCGACGAGCCGTAACAGAAGAAGTCAGGTTATTGGCGGCAACAAGCCACGGACACAGGACTGCGGTCACCCAAACCACCTGTAAAATTAAATGTGCATCGCGTGTTAAACTGCGATCGCAAATAATACTAACTTAGGTTGAAACTATGATAGAAACCTAACAACGAGCATGCAACTCGAGCGACGTAGTTAGGTATATAGATACTACAGTTCGGTAAAAAACGCGACGTGAATTTTTTTTCAAATTCTTTCATTTCTGATAAATATTTCAAGTCGATTGCAAATGCCCACGCTTGAAAATATGAAACAATTCTCAAAAATCCAGTGTGTGACGCGAAACACGCTCCGTTAAGTTCGTTTCAAGAATTTTTTTATTCTATTTTTCTATCGTCTCATTCGAAGTTTTGAAATTTTCAAATCCAAAATTAAGACGGGACAAAATCGTACGCGCGCCCGAAGAATTAGTGAAACCGAACATTCGCGAGTAAATTGACCCGTATTTGGCGCCTACGATTTGATCCTGCGTTCATTTGGGGCTTGAACAATTAAAAATTCCGAATTGAGTGATGAAAAAATAGAAAAAGAATTCTGCCCACGTTTTTCTTGACGGAGGGTGTTTCGTGTCATTCGCTTGTATTTTGCGAATTCTTTCAGATTTTTGAAACCGAGAATTCGTAATCGACTTCAGGTATGATGAAAAATGCATGTTTGAGTGAAAAAATTTGAACAAAATTCAGGTCGCTTTTTTACCGAGCAGAATGTTAGAAAGAAACATCGAATGATTTTGAGATGGTCGGAGTTTAACACTAGTCGAGTTAGCGTAGAATGCCCCGTATACAAAACAAGAGCAGAACCTCCTTGTTCAAGTTTTTATGAAATTGAGCGAGTGAATAAATCTATCTATCGATCTACACCGCGCGTTAACACGTGCGCGTAGGTACATTTCCATCGACACGAAGAAATGTCAAGCGAGGAGGGTTAACAATGAGAGAGCGACGCGACGGGAAAGAAGGATGTGGACGCGGAAGAGACGAGAAGAGGACTTTGGGAAAATCGCGTATCAATGGTTTAGCGAGTAGCCTCAGGACGCAAGCGATGTAAGCTCGCCACATCGAGTACGATGAGTTTGCGAGACGACTTATGGGTCACACAGACTCGGAGGTGGCAGAAAAGATGTTCAGACGCTAATACGAATCAAATCTTCTTCGCTTCGTTTTTTTATTTATTTTTTTCCAATGGATACGAATAAATCGAAACTTCGAAGCATCGATTTCCAATCTTGGACAACGTGGACAGCTCTAACGGATAATAATACCAAACAATTTTTTTTTTTTTTTTTTGATAAACATTTGTACTAATTATTATTAAATGCAAAATGAACAACTGAAAATACTACAAAGATATTTCAATAGCAAATATTAGAAACTAATAATTTATTCCAACTTTTGACTACATGTTTTTTTATTGAAAAGTGAATTGAATATCGAGTTGTAAATAATTGAATTTTTATTTTTTCAACGTAACGAAAATTGCATATGCCTTGAATTAATCAATATATTAATAAGTATTCCGTAGAATAATTGTTGCTTCATCGCATTCTTAAAATATGAACGCTAAAGTTTTTTATTAACGAAAAATGTGCATGGTGCTTTATTCGTGTTCAGGAAGCTAAAACAGAAGCCCGTCCCGCGTATGCTTCATGGAGCGTGGAGCATGTAGTTACAATTTCGAAGGGAACGTATTCATAGCCCATTACGGTTTGATCATACGAGACTAATCGGACATTTGCAAGAACGAAGTTACCCGGCGGACCTGAATAACCGAGCGAACTGGAAAAAGCATTACACCGTTCGGAGAAAACGGATGGTCGGAAGTTTTCAAGATCATTTTCTACGAACTGGCACTGAAAGTTTGCAAAAAGTCACAATACTATTGTGCCTGGCGAAGCATGTGAGATCTTCTACTTCCGGACACCGAATACTTCTCGAAACGAATATTTTGAAAAATGTAGAAACCCACGTGTTTCGCGCGAATCGAGTCAATAAAGTTCCCCCCATTTTGTTAATACCAATATTCCGCGTGTCGTTCAATATTTTCGGTAGAATGTTTCGAATTATTCGAGAGAGCATGATTTGTCATCCGTATTGATATTGTCGCTCGATCCGACATAATATTACTGGAGGCCTAATTAATTCGGGATAGTCAAATAATTAATCAATTATTCGACTCGACTGGATTGTTTGAGCCTTCGCATATATTGGCACGCGTTGTTTTTTCGTTCGAGTTAATCCGTGACAGTTTTCAGGTCATTAAACTGGGACGTTGTGGTGAAAAAAATGAGCATTTTCGACACCTCCTTCGTTTCGCTATTGATTAATGTTCTAAACCGACAAAAGTTACTGGCAACGTTTATGCTTTGTGCAGAAAGAGTGCAAAAAGAAGGAGGTGTCGAAAAGGCTCATTGTTCTGAACTTGACATTTAATTTCAATAATCCGTAAACCAACGAAAAATTTACTCGAACAGAAATACAAAGCATAAATAATGGTACGACAAATGATCATGCCAAAAACATTTAACGACATGCGGAAAATCAAAATCTAAGAAATTTCTCTGCGAAGTGGGAAACAGGGATGTTTTTTACCGTCGGAGTATAAAATAGAGGTAACTTTCGACTGGTGGCATAGCAAAGCCCCGGAAGATTCGAAATTAAATCACAAAGTCGAAGCGGTGGATAAATTATCCGCGGCCGACTATCGCTGTAGCGGCTTCGTAACATCAGTGAGAGTTGTTTTTCGAACGAAAGAACCTTTCGATTAATAATTCAAAGCGAACTGAAGGAGGCGAACGGAATAACTTGTCATTACCCTAAATCTTATAGAATCATTACCGATGCTACGTCGGATTGAATTCAATTAATCGTAAAGCCTTTGCAATACCCCTAGAAAATAAGTGTCGAGGACGGTTGAGACTAACATTTCTCGATATTGCCGATGACGTGATAGAATGAGACATTTTGCACGCGTATTGGTAACGATCACCAGGATTGTCGTGAAATTGGATGAAAATGTGTCCGCATTTGATGCAGATTACCCGTGGATCACCCAATAAGGCCCGAGCAAGAATGAGGCTAGATAACATCAAACTTACTATACCATTCGCATAAAAAATGTCCGTGTTTCTTCTTTTGCCATTTGCAATTATGTACGAAAAATTATTTAAACAAATTGTGATAAAGGTTGTTATTTAGGATAACTGACTGTCGCAATCGATTCTACGGGAAAAATTATGACGGAGATCTGATCTTTAATAATGTCTATGTTTTAGAAATTCACTTGTTTATAATCGTTCTACGCCAACAAATTGAACTTTGACAAAAAACTGTTGCATAGGTTTTCATTTCCGTTGGAAGTTTTTTATGCGGATAAGCCACTACTTTTTTGTGCATCCAAAATCTTTAGAAATTGCGACCGAGAAATATTATGTTAAAATGGCCGCAATTGCGCTAAAAATGAAAACTTCAAAAAAATCCCACGAGGCGGATTCTCGTGTACCTATATATTTCAAGAATCTCTCGCGATTCCATGTTTCAGATCAACCGACTGCCCGGAATTCAAGCCATGTCAACAAACGACGCATCTGACGCTGACCACAACGACGCGCTTCCAGTCGGCGAATTTATTTTTGAAAATCCGCAAACATACCTGATTGTCCATACTCCCCAATAGAAAAAACATAGGATCCAATCAAACGATTAGTCTTTGAGATGAAAATTCCCAATGTTTACCTGCTTTTAACAGGCTTTTACCAGCTTCACCTGCAAGTTTGTACGTATGTTTGCACGTTTGAATGTTTGTAACGTCATCTGCGAACGCAATTTTCACCCACCTTAGAACATCAGATTAATTGCAAATTTTGCACACGTATGAAGGACCAATGACAATACGATAATTTAAAACAGAAAAAAATGTAAGAACATTTTTTTCAAATTCAAATTTAAAAATTTCGAAAAACTGATAAAACACGCTCTGATGATAGATTGGACTAAAAAATGGAAAATAAATAATAGTTTGAGAAAACTAACAAAAACACGCGCGGATGGTAAACAAATCTAAGAAGTAAAAAACAAAATTCAATGCAAACATAAAGTGATTAACGAGAAAATCGATGCCATTGTAAAGAAAGCGTGGGGTGCTCGATATTAATCGTTATATTATCTTACTATTTCTATTTCAAATTGCAGATTCAGTGTTAGGATATAGTACAAAGCACTCGACGCTTTTTTTGCAATGACGTCAATTTTTTCCAGCCTACTGCTCGGGTACCTCCCCTTGAGGGGTTGGAGATAATTTGATATTTCTGTTTTGAGCTAAATTATTGGCTACGTTTAAGATGACAAAAATAATGCCAAACATCTGTGTGGTGTTTTCGAAAAATCAGATATCGAGCTAATTAGAAGAGCAGAATATCTGAAAACTGGATTCGATGGAAATATCTTAAGAGGTGCGAGCATCTGAGATTATTTTCAGTTTATAACGTATCGTAGAGTCAACGTTTTCCGGAATTACCGTCACATTTTTGCTACGCGTAAGCACATTTCATAAAATGGGATAACGAATTGAATGAAATTTGAAGAAAAAAGAATATCGCGCGACCTTGATTCTCCGCATTCATTTTGAGAGATTCAACAGGTCATTATAATCTCGTCGTGTTTGGACGAGAGCCGATTATTTTTTCGATCGCTCTGTGTGGTCCAGTTGATATGTATCATTTGCATATCACTTCTATCGACTCTGGGGACCACTCACACGGCAGGACGAACCGCGTTAATTACACGAACGCCGCATGATATGCGATGACTTAATTACCCTGAGAGAAAAAACATACCCACACGATCCACCTCCTCCCTCCGAAAACTTTCTCACAATCCAAACATTTCAAATATTCGATCAAGATCAAAAAATAAAAAACTGCCAATCGATACTACTTTCTCAAAACGTTGAGCCGTTTCTTGAAATTCCCCGTTCAACTGGAGCAAAAATCCGAAAAAGGTGGTAAACGGACTAAAAACGACAAAAAATTTCGAAAACAGTCGAAAAAGATGAAAAAAATCGAAGAAAGACAAAAAAGCGACAAAGAAATCAACAAAAAAAAAAACTAGCGAATGAAAAGATACGAGTATTTATAGAAATTATCGTGCCACTATCGTACGAGCAAACAATAATTTCGTCAAATAAAATTTGTTCGCCCCGTAAAATAGACTTGATCTATGGAAAAACGATGTAACGCGAAATTTCAATTTTTCAACGAACGTTAGGTTTTTCAATTAATTTCACTAGAGTCAGATTGATTTTCTGATAATCCTCTGAAAGCATTTTGCTGCAGCCCGATTTTATCCACGTTATTCTCATTTTTTCAAAATCACGTTTTTCGAGTCGAATCGTTACTTCGTCCATCCCCTAAATTAAGGTGTGGAGGGCCCAGGCGACAAAGAAGCGGAGACCCAAATTATTTTCCACGAAAGTTTAACAATTGTTTCGATATAATTTATTGCGAAACAAATCAAATGAAAAGAATAGAAAATCTATGCACCAAAACCTGTCCATGCGCATGCGATCAATTGACAGAAAACACGAAAACGAACAAAAATATTTCAAATTCAAACGAACGTACGTTAATTTCGGTTTAATTTTCAAGCCTTTTCGGAACAGCTACGACCACGTATTCGAGAGTTAAATTATCCGAACTGCTTGTGAGAGGTGATAATTAATTCTATGAATCGAACTATTCGAGATTGACGTTTCGTCGTACGGTGTAAAGAATCGAGAGTGAATCCAGAGTGAATTTTCACTCGCATCACCCGGTGTTCCAGAGTGAAACTAAAAAACCCTCGGTGTACGAAGTGAACTCGAAGTTTGTTTCCGCGGAATGATTGCCGAGTGATTCGAGAGTGAATATCGATGTAAATAGTTGGATGTCTCTTGATTTCCTTCCGCGGAGTTTTTTTTTCGAATAATGAAGAAAAAATCCATGTCGTAGTGAATTTCACTCCCGGGGGATTGAATAAATTGAAAAACAGCCACCCCGTACTCACTTCGCAAATCACTATCAAAATTTTTTACGGTGTAATATTCCTATAAATTATAAAATAAACTGATTTACCCGAAATTAAAAAAAAGACACGTCAATTCATTTATTATACTCATTTTACGACCGACTTTCATGTTTTTATTTTCTGCGCTAACAAATTTGTACGTTGAATAAAAATATCCCATTTGCTGAATTGGGCAATTGTCAATATCGGGCAAAATATTAGATAGATCACAATATGAATATGAAAATATTCACGTGTGTTCAAACCAATTCAGGGGGACGCGATTGAGAAGGATCTATATTTGTTGCGATATGTTCTCAGAGTCTTACAATTACACGATGTAACGTGAACTCAGATTTCGGGAATTACCCTGTTACAAGGGTGCCAGTCAGCGGACATTTGTCAGCACCAAGTAGGCCAGTTTAGACTCACTTGACTGGCCTAAGGGGTACGTTCACGTCAGGACTATGAATTAGTTTTTTTAATGCCTAAAAGTGTGATAACTTACTCCGCGATCATTTCCCGCATATACGTGATTCATAGAATCGAAGAAAAATATAAACTATCAATTTTGACAAGAATATGAAACGGGCTTCGTAATACTTTGAACGAAAGGTGAGTGAAAAGAGTGGCAGTACCTACTGTTTTTCCATTGCCAAAAATTTTGATTAAAAAAAAAATAACCTTGCATATTATTCGATATTAGATATTCGTTGGAAAATTTTACTGAAAGATGTCTAGTGTGGGGGGCCCTTGCTCGGGGAGGCCCCAGGGCTGCAGCCCCGGTGTCCCCCCCCCCCCCTGAATCCGGCCCACTTAGTGGGTCATCTGTTAATAATTACACAGGAGAGACTGCTCACGGCAGTTCGCCGAAGATTGAGCAGTATGTTGAGAGGATCCTTGAAACTGAGCATATTTTATCATCTCTAGGAGTTAGCTGCATATTGAAATGCATTTCCTACGCGATTCATACCCGAGATGAAGTTTAACGATTTTATCATCGATTAATTCGCAGCGTTTCAATTTTGTTTCTTCATATTGAGGTTTCGTACCAACAGAAGGTTTCACAGCGAACGAGGTACTATGGTGTGAAATTTCACACATTTGCTAATCACGCCGAGATGCATGATGCGATGCGGTCGATGCATATTTCCGCAAATGCATTTTCTTCGTAAATCACAATTCTCGCCATATCCATGATATCATATTGTCTACAATACTCCAGTCATTATCCAGAATCCATGTTCCCAGCGTTGAGCTTAGAAGTAAACTAACACTGCGTATTGGATTCGAAGTAGTCCGACCAGTGTAAAGTATTTATTGTATATTCATCGTTCGGAAACTCTATTCGCGTCCAAAATTCTAACCAATTTCGAAAATTTCGAAAAAACATTCGAAAAACAATTTATGAAAAAATGCAGCACCAGTCCTTTGGTCATGCGTCGTTGAAACATATTACGATTCAAAAAATATGCCTGAATTCGTAAAATATTGAAAAATCATACCACCATTTTAGTATTATTGTCAAATTATTTTAGCAACAATATGTATGATAATGAACTGTATACAACGTCTCGTTACCGCAACCTTCCCTCAAATTCGAGGTACCTGGCGTTTGGGGTGTAAATGGAATAGAGAAAATGTCAAAGATGGCATCATTTTCGAAATAGTCCGCTCAAAAATTTCGCGGGCGTAGGCAAACATTTTTTCAAACGATTTCGTTCAGTGCCACTGCTGTGTAAATTCTGCCATCTTGTAATAGAATTTCAACTCACTTTCGAGTATCCGATCGAACTGGAATTTTCGTACGTATATAAACCGGATGATTGTGCAATGTTATGGTACCATTCGGATGGTATGATCGTGGAGACGGAAGATGACTGCGGGATCTTCGCTCTGGCGAACATAGGCCTACCCAGTTTGGGCTCGTTAACGTATCTACTTTGGTTCCAGTTATACACGGTACCACAGGAACCACGCAATGTTGAACCAAGACCCATTGATTTTGGGCTACTTGAAGACTAAAAGTAAAAGATAATTTTTTCTTCTTCGCGAACACCGATTTGAAACGGTATAATATATCTTTCCAAATATTTTACACAGCATTTTTATAGTTCACGAGCCGTGAACGTCAAACTTACGGTGAATTATGTCGACCGGTATGAATATATGATCAAAACACATACGAAAAATGTTCGTTCAATAATTAATTTCTGCTAAATGATGAATAAATTAATAATAGCTGATTAATTTTCATTATAAAATTGTGGATACCTGCATCATACGACTCAATTTGTGCTATTGACTGCCGACTGGATTCAACTCAAGAGTATAAGATAGATATTTGAGAATCACTTTAATTCTACTTCCCGTTCGTCATCAAATTTTATAACCAATTATCTACCGATTACCTTTACAACTTCATAACGATTCTGTAACGAAAACAAATTATCATATAATAATAATATAAAATATTAATCTGTATTATACCATTATTTGTCATATGCCTTTTACTATATTTTTTCGTCAATTGGCATAGTTTGAACGATAAATTTGACTTTTATAGTTTACAATGTGATAATCTAGTGCGAAATGGCTGGAATGTTATTTTATACCGTTGAAAGTGCGCCTTTCGTGGATATAATTAATTTCGCAGTATAATTTTTGATCAACTATTCAAGTTCATCCTTGATGATTTTTTTGAATTAAAAAGACAAGTCCTCGGACAATGCCGTCATTGGAAGTGGTATGATAGATCAATCGGTTTGATTGCTGTTTTTACAGATAAGTCTGCAAATCAATATTTTTTTTTAGCAGACTTCGGTGAAGTCCGATCGTGGCACCAAAATGGCGCGTGGAGAACTTTGGCTATGCGACGACGAGGCATTTGAGTTTTCGGTAATTACCAAACACGCGGTGAAGCCATGACGTACTAAAGATGTATACTCGCGAGTTGCACGTTTTTGGGGCAAATGGGTTCTTGAGAAAAATCGCTGGTGCACCTATTTTTTCCCGCTCGTTGAATCCGTTTTAGTCGCTCGCTACGCCTTTGAAATTAATATGCGGCATCCGTGGAAAGATAAAAATCCTCAACTGGGGAGAAAATTGGGCCCCCCAAAAAAGTGTCTTTTCTTGAATTTTCTCCCTCGTTTTACATATTCTCCACCCCTTGCCGAGTAGTTGTTGTTAATATGCCGTGTCCATCGAGGAACAAAAATGTTGGGGGGCCCATTTGTCGCCCCCTCCCCCCATATCTCGCGATGCAAATTTGCGATACACGTTCAGGTGCATAATCCTTCGGGTGTCACGGATTTCGAAAGTTATGATACTGTTACGTGCGACGTTCGTAAACTGAGATAACCAATCCACGCACAAAGAACTCCTCAATAACTGGCATGCCGGCAAAACCAGTAATAAATTAAACGGACGCGTCGCGACATCAAAGAAACGCCGAAGCCTACGTAACGTCCGTTCATCTGTACGGTGTTCACATTGAGTGAGGTCAACGCCACGATATTTTCCGTCCAATTGTAGTAGTCCTCGGAGTAAACGTTTTCCGAAAAAATGACTGATCCGAATTCGTTTGCTTATTCCATCGGGGTTCAGGAATGTTTCGATAGCCTCGGATGAACGGTACCCAACCGTCGATTACGGTATAATTCAGTTTTTCCGCAACTGCGCAGCGAAAGACATCGCCATCATTTTCGCCCGCGCCGCCAATTCTATCCAATTTTCAATTTTCACGGCACAAAATCGTTCTTTTTACCTGCTCGTGCGTAAATTATGCGACCCTCGGCGTAAAAATTTCATCGTGAGCTAATTTGAGAAAAATATATCAAGCTTCGCCTTTCAGGGGACATTGTGCACGCGCATTAAATTTGTTGGTCGTGTAGCATGGACTTCCCGTCCGCGGCGAGCGTTGGCTGCAATGATAGGCGAATTCCATTGAGTTTGAATGAGATAAGATTAGGATGAAAAGTCGAATTTAAAATATTGGTAGAACACGAATTTTCAATTACAAAAAGGCTACAAAATACGATTGCGTTTGGATTGAGAATAGTGGAAAAAGTGCTCGGAAACTTGAATTTTCCGACGAGAAACGGAAACATCTCGTTTCGAGCGCACGTCATTATTCACAAAGGAGAAAGGTTATTCTTAATATTATCTTTAGGCTGGTATCAAATTCGTCGTTGAAGAATACCATGACTTGGTGTGAAATTGAAGTTTTTTTATTTCTGAAAGGAGAACTTTTTTTTCACGAACGGTAGTGTTTTCCCAAATCTATGCACGAAATATCAAAAACTATGTGGTCATAGATACTGCATTTCTTTCATTTTTCCATATCCGAGTGGAATTTATTCCTTTACAGTGAATGATATCGCGATATTGGCGTTGTCTTACCGGTAAAGATCGCGGTTACTCCTCATAAAGATTCAGCTTTTTATAAACGGAGTACGCATTGTATCTAGTTATCTGATGTGTACCTACTGGGAAAACATTAGGGGATCATTGCTCACGTTAGCTTGCCAATTGGATTACTTTGAGGTAACAGTCTTATTTGAGTCCCTTATTCGTGACCGATTCATTCGCAGGGCGAGGCACGGCAACAACGTAATGTGGAAAACCATGGCAGGTTGAAGGATACCGAAATTATGTGGTTTCGTGCCGCGCAGTTGGTTCTGCACTTTGAAAAGCTCTGCACATCTTCTGCATGATTCTCGAAAAATAGATGATCGTTTAAAAATGCGGAGATACGGGATACGGAGAATCGGCTTGTGCTGTGCCACGAGCTCGCATGACAACCGTCGCAATGATGCTTGACAGGAATATTTATCGTTCTTACTCTTGTAAGCGAGGCACGCGCAGATCTGCGATAGAGGGTACATTAAATTAAATCTACGATACAATCGAATGAGAATTAATCTTATCACAAAATCGCACGAAGAATCTGCCACGATGCGTTCAATTGCACATATCTGAAAATAATAGGGTTCCGATTGTTGTTGAGCAACTGTAGGTCATTTTCGAAGTAATATTTGGCGTAGAATTCGAATCCGGCTAAGAATTATCTTATCACGCATGGATGTTGAGATATTTGAGGTCAAGTACACGCAAACTGACTATTTTGGACATTTTCAGGCTGTAGATACAGGCTGCATGAATTTTTTTCAATTTTTTACATCTATGGCATCATGTAGTACTACTCTTTTCCTTCAAAATGAGATCTCGAATAATACCGTACGATATTTCATTAAAAGTTATGGCTGTTTTATGGCGAGGTGATGAAATGAAAGGCATCTGCTGGGCTGGACAAACCCTTCTTCGTCGTACAATTTTTAAACCACGTCGAACATATAACTATAGAGTATTAGAGGATGCTAATTCCGAATCTGATTGTGAGGTCAGTTTCCAAGAATTTAGGATCCAACATTTTGAATTTTTGAAATCGGCCGCCATCTAAAACTGTCGGAAAATTCTGGACAACTACTGTGTCCACAATATTGTAACCAAATACCGTGTCGCAAAGTCTCTGAACGATTCCACAAAACGTTCCTCATTTTCGACCGACGCTGTATAAAAATGCGCGTCTCCCAAATTCTTCGTTAGCACTCATTGATTGCCCGTCGAGAAGCTTTTTAAGAAATTTCAGTTAATTCGGAAGTCCGTTGTTTCCGCATCTTATATTCACGTTCCTCCCGTTCGATCCCCGAGACTGACGCAGGTAGATACAGTGGGTTGCCAATTTATTAGGGAGAGTACCTACACAGATTGTTGCATTTTCGAGATTAAATTGAGTAACAAATTGATTTTTATAAAGCTTGTTTACGCGGGATCGATACTGGTATCCTTATTATTAATTTTAACGAGTGGCAGCACCGCTAATCTGCGTCGTTTGCCAAAATAACTAAGGTAACTTCGCAATTAGTTGTTATTTACGTATTATTCGTTCAAATTATCTGTCGAAGCGAGGTGTTACGCGAATATTTTTAAATCCTTTTCTGGAAGTTATTCGGTCCAAAATAATCAACAATTAGATTTCGTTTCTTTATTTTGCAAGAAGAAACAAATAGCTCGGGTCTCGTGCGTTTCATCCGAAGAATACCGATAAAACCTTTTCCCAATTCTTTAAGAAAAAAAAAAAAGTTAAACTAGACAAATCTGTGTATTGTCCCCAATAATTTGGCAGCCTATCGTATATAGCGCGAGGAAGGGCATTTCACGTTAGATGCGCGGATGGTTCAACGTTGGGTCAAGTTCGGTTTGCGGCGAACCGCGGTTTGGTTTCGACAGTCCGTCGTTCGGCGAGCCTGTTCTCGGAGAACGGATCGGATTCGGTTCGCAACATTGGCGTGTACCATTAAAGTTAATCCCGAGAAACGAGGCGATAAGATTAACGAGCATTTTATTTCGTGCCCGTCGAAACGCCGCGTAAGATCGTAAGCCGCGACTCGTGTTCGCGAAACAAGGCGTACCGCGTTCCTCTGAACGTTGACGCGCAAAATTGTGACAGTTTCTCCAACGCGAGACGAAAGCAATCGACGAAAGCAGGAGTTCGGGTCCAACGGGTATGTGCATTGAACGTAAACCAGACGCGTCGTCTGGCATCGCGCGGTAAGGCATTGCGAGGAACTAAAGCTCTCGTAAAACCTACCGTCAAATTTATATGGTCGAGTTCTACGTGCTCGAGGGTGGTAAAGTTACGATTGTGAACGCACCGCGCATTATATAGACGTTAAACCAAATCATCCAAACTATGCCCAACCCAAACCAATAAATCGTGAGATACGGGATCACCGAGCGAGAGACAAGAAAAAAAACAAAGGGGGAAAAAAACGAGAACCACGATGACGGTTGTCCGTTAAATCATACCGCCTCGCTTTCATTGCTTTCAAATTTCTCACGCACGTGCGAGAGCTGAATTGCTATTTCTGGACGGAACGAGAAAGCGGAACGAAGCAAAAATGAAATTCGGTTATCGTTGTCGTCGTTGGGAAATTTTCAAATCTTGAAAATGCTGGATCGTTAGATTTCAAAAACTTGATATCAGTTTCTCGCTCGTGCGCCGATCTCGCAACATTTAATTCAACTCGACAAGGGGATTTTAATCCAGTCAAACTGCGCGCATGGTCACGTAACGCGCACCGGGTCACGACGGTCCTCCTAAACCTCTCAATTATTTTGTGTGGTTTCCGACCACCCGGTACGTTTCGCGATAATTGAAAGAGAATTAAACGAATAAATAAACTCCGGGGTACGACGGAGCCTGTTTACAGATAACGATACTTTTTTTATAAGTATCGTAAAATAATGATGAATTTGTTCAAGATGGAGAAAACAACTCGTACGCGGTGGTTAAAAGCTACAAAAAATAATTTACCGGCTTGAGTAGCTGAATAAATGAACCCTTGCGAGGTTCGCACGAGATTAATGCCTGAATTTATAAAAGATCGAAGAATAATATGAATATTCGAGCATTATTCTCGTTTTTCACATTTGTTCAATCCTTCGCGACTTCTGCATTGTCACGTTCTTCTCTCTTTCACGTGATCTTCGATCGTTACAATTTACAGCACTATTAAATTCAAAGGCCGAGTCTTGTCGAGGAACTGCAGTTCCGCGTATCCTAAGACCGGCTCCTTTTTGCTATGTCGGTTCGACAAATTGATTCAATGATTTGGTAGAAAAATTCGGTTGAACAATTACGCGATGTTCTCGCGCGAAGAGCAGTATTCGGTGAAGCTTTTCCGTCCAACGCGAGACAGCGAGAAACGACGGCCTATATGGAAACGTAAGAACACGCACCAAGTTCGTTGGACGATTAACGTATACGTAAATATGCTGATTTGTAATTGCATACTCGTGCTGATTTGTAATGCAAAGCGGAATACCGATTTATACTTATATCACGCATCGCTACGAATCACGATAATTTCTTCGATTCATTTTCCCGCAGACAGTTTACGAATGATCAGTGGATTAAATATAATTCGATCGTTGGCTGCACAGAAAATGTCAAGCGAATGTTGGATGTTTAATTCTTAATTTGTTTAATCGAACACGAATATGAAAGTTATCGGACAGGTCCCGTTATCAAGCCGTTGACGAATCGAAATGGAGCGATGACTCCGGTTTTCAGATTCCAGAGACGAATGGAATTTGTGATAGATTGAAAAAAAGACGAATGGAATTCCCGAACCAGAACAACGCGTGATAATTCAAAAGTTCTGTCTTACTTTCAACGAGCGTTATCAACGGAACGAGTGTCATCTCGTTGCACCGCAACTACCGACGAGACTCGACGTGTCGCGATCGTTTTGGTAGAGGAGAAAGAATAGCGTAGAGTTGGTTTCATTCGTCGCGATGCCCCTCGAAGCCTCGTGACACTTTATTGTCGGACAGCTGTGGTTTATCGCCGAAGCTATTAGCGGAAAGATAATTGTTCCAGAGTTAAATGATCGTTCGAGCTCCATATTCGAATGGATCGGAACCAGCAGGACTTGTATCAGCCCACGGGATCGCGGCGCATGCTCTCGTTGTTTGTACTTGTTTGTCCGGAGTTCGTTTGCCGATCGACGAATCGACAGGATTCCAAGAAGCTAAGCGTTGTTTACCGTTCGCCAGAGAATTCCGCAACAACGCGAAGCAAAGACCTGCGAGGAGTTCTGCGATATTTGCAAAGCTGTCGATGCAGTCGGCGTGTCATTAGCATAACGATGGAAGTCACGAACGAGCAAACCTGCGAAAAGCACGCGCTACGTTTACCAAGAAATATTGATGGCTATACTACCGATCTATTTCTCCATCTCGAGATATATCGGTAATTCGCGACGCTCAGTTGCGCATCTGCGCTAGATCTGGTAGCTTCTCGTCACCTCCTCAAATCTTCTCTGCTCGCATTTCATTGATCCTAGATTCAGGGATCGGTCGATTTTGGACGTTCGAAAAAAGGCCAATTTTGGGAATTTTTCTCCACGTTGCTACGATAGATATTACAAAAATTCTTTTCATTCGTTTTAATCGATATTTATTCGCAAAATAGGTAACTCTTAAAAAATCACGCAGGTGAGCTACGTCGTCGATTTCTCGGCAAGAAATCATGCGAAACATAGAGATCAAATATTATTAGACGAAGTAGGCATAACTACGACCTGAACTACAATTATCAATTTTCATACGTAACTAACAAAATAACGGACCTATTCCGCGAGAAAGAAAAAATTAGTGGACTCGCTTAGTGATTTTTGCAATAAAAAATAAAGCGAAGATTGTAAATCTCATATCATCTATAGTGATACTTTATCTAATAATATTCAATTTTTCTGTTTTGGATAATTTGTTGCAGAATAAATCGACAGCGTGAGTTACTCGCGTACTTTTTAAAGAGGTGCCTTTCTTGAAAATAAACATAAAGTAAAAAAAAAGATTTTTTCAAAATATATTTTGAGAGAGTATTTATTGAGCCCAACAACTCTTACATATACGCCTACCTATCATAGCAACGTTGAAAAAATTGGTAAAAGTAGCCTTTTCTTTGAAGCGTCTAAAGTAGACTGCGTAGCATACGTAGAAAGTTCGTATCATTCGGTGATTAGCGAGATAAATACCATAAATAAATTAGCAAAATAAAATAAATACCCGTCGAATATTGAATATTAAACGAACAACAACGGAGAAAAGAGAATTTCGTGCTGTGAAAAACAGCTACGAAACGGTAATTATAGCAAACTATGGCTGAACATCGGATTGGTTGCATGGTTCAGTTACGTTGTGCTTTCGAACTCTTCCCGAAGCTGTTCTGATAATAACACCGGACAAGCGCGTGGAATTCGAGCGATTTTGAAAATTTGACGAATTCCGCCGGTGAAAATATTTGGCGTCTCGGAGCTCGGCAAACATTTGGAGCTCTGCCTCTCGTGTCTATCGAAGTTGCTCGTGGAACTACCGTAGCATCGCATTCGGGAGGTTGGTATTCGATAGCTCCAGACGCTATAGGACTGTCTCCATTTCTCTAGCGGTGTCTGTGAAGCCTCGGGGCTATTTACACAGTGAATGCTTGACGGGTTTTGTGATTGACATATATAAACATTTACTTAGTGACGTTGGTGTCCGATGTGTGTGCGGTTTACCGTACTCACGTTAGGACCCCACGTTTTCATCCTCCTCCTGAGCTCTCTCGACTGCTGCTGCTGCGAGCTACGGCAAGTATAAACACACTCGCGAATGAAAAGTGCCATTCTTCTATTTCGCGACCGTAGTTTTGGGAATTCGCGAAATGAAGGTAAAATCTTCTTCGTACGAGTGATCTTCCAAGTTGATTTTTGCAAGGCGTGCGATAGTGAGGCGAAAACCGTGCAGGTAATTTTCCAGAAATAATAATCTTTCGAAAGTTGTGGTATTCCGCTCTCAAAGTCCATTCTATCGCGGACACGAAGATTAATCATCTTTAATCCATCAATTCCCCGTCTGACAATTGTCAATTCAATATCAAAAATCCACTTCGAGCTCGGCATCTGGAATCTATCAGTTCGTACATTGAAGTTGATTTATCATCCGTTTGAAATATAATCGCATTATCACTGAAATCTTTCAGCTCGTGTGGCAAATGTAATAATTCTAGGATGGGAGAGTTGTCGAGGATTTTTTATTATACGCACGAATCGTGGCTCGTCGACGTTTTCCATCGGACAAGCATAGCTCGCTAAGGGTGACTCGATCATCGAGAAGGTCTTGAAAAAGTTTTGATTTTCGCGTGAAACGAAAAAGATGTGCGAATTGACGCGGAACAAAATGAAGGAACAACTTTTTCTGCTTGCGTGACATTTTTTTTCAGGTTTTCAAAAAACTGTGCTCATATGATATGGAATCGCGGACCGAAAATTCTAATTCCAATATTCGTACCTGCCGATTCGATTGAACGCGCGATTCGGAAATATTTTTAAAAAACAATTGAAAGGTAATCGTGAGAAAGCTCGATTGAAAAAGTCGAGTCATATTTTCGAAGCGTTTAATGAATTGTAATTGAAATCACTGCAGTGAATACCAAAGTCTCATCAAGATACGGCAGTCTTGCGTTTTTGGACCGTGGAATTCGAATCGATTGAGCGATGAGATACAACTTTGAACCTTGATAGCCGATACAGAAATTAGTAATTGATACCTCCGTTTAAATGATATACGTACAAAAAAAACACGCGATAAAAACTCGAGCGACGTCTACTTTGCGTATTTGCAACGAAAGTTTCGATTTGCAACGTGAAGATTTTTTTTTTACTCGATAAATAAAACCCATCGAAAATTCCCATCCATATTCCATTCAAACGTCAGAATTATTTATTAACGCGTTAGAATTTTTTTATTCGACGTGTCATTATCGTTTTCACGAGCGTTACGAGGAAGGTTGTAAAAAACCTGTAATACTAAGCTCAATTCGGATGAAGGAATTCAGCGTTTTGGAACATTCACCGCACAATGCTGTGAAATTTGAATAGAATAGAAAAAGAATCGTTTGCAGTTTATCAGTATTTTGTGCCACGTTTTCTCCAGAGAATGACGTAAAGTTCATGTTTGTGGCGGAAGAAATGTACTTTTGGAATGACACGAGCAGGAGAAAAATGGATCGATAAAAAATAGACCCAAACAGTCGACTTCTCGAGATAAATGAGTGAATATTAACGCGGTCAATTTATAGCGAGGCTACTCGTTGTTTTTTGTTGTTTTTTTTTCGGTGCACGTCAAATCACCGCTTATCCACTGCGCGCGATGATACCAAAACGACCGAATCGCTGATAAATCACGACTATCACCGATGCCAATTACGATCGTCAGGGTGGAACGTCGATAAGAATTTAGCTCGTAAACATGCAAAGTAGCAGAGCCTCGTACCTGAGAGAACCGAGCGTGCGAATAATTTCAGTTCAGTGGATAAAAAGGCTTAGATGGTTTAAAATATGTTAATATTTTTGAAAAAATCAATTTGGTAATAGAAGCTTGTTTCACCTTCAGCTTGATCCCAAAACTTACAGTATTTATCGGCGAAGTCGAGAAATCGTATTTAGCCTTGAATATTTCAGTAACGCTAAGAGTTCGTGCGATTTTTTTTTCATCCAAAAGAATTTTGTATCGCGTGTGAAAAAATAGAAATTGAAATGGATTGCGAACACGCGGCCGTGTCCGTTTCATGCGAAACACGAAGTCTCGAGGATTTCGAGGATCAAAGATCGGTTAGGCCCACCTGTACCTGGTTATCGCGTGGTCTCCGACATCGTTGCCTTAGGCAGGGTAAAACGAGAAATCCTAAATCTCTTTCTTTATTTCTATCGTAGTTTGTAGTTTCTCTCGTTATTTCTGTTATCTTTTATAGCCGTCACGTCCCACCTGTATCCGCGCGAAAACATACGAACCATCATCGTCATCGGTGGAGATACGAGTACAACGAAGTCTAGGCCTGGTAATGAGCCATCTTCGTTTTATTTCTAATTCGACTCATCGTGCTCAACTTCAAGATGAGTATTCCGTTTCACCATATAAACACGTACATCTCGCACGGTTAGGCGAGATCAAAAGAAACGAGAGAATTGAAAAAACGAAATGGCTTTAGATACATAATCAGCTTGACAAAGACAGAGAGAATTTCATTGTTTTTGCGTCGCGTCATATTTTTCTCCCAATACATTTTCCATGGTAGTTCAATGTTTGTTATTTTGTGCTGTATGATGCATTTTGCCTGTAATGCGATGATTTCAACGTGCCCAATCGAGTGAATGCAATGATTCGTCATCTCGCCACGATCATTTTTTGATTGTCTGTTAATTATATACTTTCGTCAAACATTGGAATTCGCCATTTTTATATTTTTCCATCTGGAGCCTCCTGAATAAAGCTTTCAGAGAAAAATCTCTTCGAAGCTTTCGTGGTGACTGGAGAAAATATTCGTTGCCATAACTTGAATTTGAAGGATGGTTAGACGTGTAAGATAGTAAGCTTTTTACATTACCGCAAAGTTTTTACATCAGAGCCTGACGCATTACGACTTTTCTGCGACTTGCACTAAGTATGAGGTATCCAGAAGTAATTCTGACCGAGCAATCAAACTACCGAGAGTAGCCCACGAATAAAATTTCCAGCACGCCTACATGAAATATCACGCATTCGAATAAACCTGACTAAGAAAGAATAATATCCCTATAATTGATTGAATTAACATTCATTTTTGGCGTTAATTTTATCAATTGGTACCATGAGAAAGTAGTTACCCTGTTATTTGCACGTGATCTTATATTGCGCACAATATTACAAAAAATTATGAACAAAAAAATTATTAACAAATTTACTCCTTCAACGGCCAAGAAAAAGGTCATTTTTCAACGTGATGGAAAAAATTGGATGAAAAAAAAATTCTCACTTTTAGATTTTCGCGTGGAGTATTATGGAAGAATCGAGATTTTTTCAAACTTTGTACAGGTCTTTGTTCACGGTGGAGAATAAGAGAAGTGTGTTTATTTCATCGTGGCCCAAAGTAATTAATGGGATGAAAGCATGGTCAAGGTGACGAGGCTCCGGGGAATAAGTAGGTACAGAAGGCAATACTCTCGCGATGAGTCAAGGCGGGAAGGAGCATCGGTAGATTCGATCGACCATTCGTACATCTCGTAGGAATATGGAAATTGCTCTCGAATAATCGCGTTTTGTAGATCACGAGGCTCGCAATCGTTGCGGCAGAAATCGTTGCAAAACTAACGTAATCCGAAACTCGTTTGCGAAGTGAACATACCGCCAATGCGTGGAAGAAGTTGGTAAAGCATGTAATTACCTACTTGCTTTAATATAACGATCAGTCATTGAACTAATGAAAGCCCTGAGAAGTCTGACCTTAGACGTTGAACCGCATCTCAATTCCATACCATTCAGCATCAATCTGCGGAAGCGAACGAGCTCTCTTTTCAAAGACCGGAAATCCGTAAACAATTAGGCGATGGTAGACACTTCAAGACATGCAACTTCGTCATCGTGGTAAATTTCGCGAATTTTTTTGCGCAAACGTTTCTCAAATTCCGAACAGCTTCGATTTTCGCACATTTCTACTCGTTTTTTTTTTTTCGCTACAACATTTTATACCTCTATTATTATTATGAATATTCATCAATACTTTAGTTCTTAATATATATTACGATATAACATTTTACCATATTTCTGACAAAGTGGATTTCGAAACGAAGCTTGTCAGACTTCGAATTTCGCTACCGTAACTAGAATTTCCATCTAGGTGTTCAGGAATCTTTTCCATCGTCTCGGCTGTCGCAGAACGTTTCATTTCGAGGCACGTCTCGCAATTTCTACAATTGAGAGGCTGCGTGGAACAAAGGCCTCCCTCGACTCGGACTTTTTTCGGCAAATCCGTGATTCCAAATATTTGGAATCATGGATACAAAATACAATTGTTATCATGCTTTGAATACTCGCAACTAATCTAAGTGCTTTATTTACTTTACTAACAGTTGCGAGTATCCAAAGCCTTGGATAACTTCTGACCCATTAGGATTACGATAAAACTATTTCAGAGATTTTTCATAAATATTACATTCTTTATAAAAACATGTGCATCAGAATAGAAAAAAATGTTCTTAGTGTTAAACGGCGAAAACGAAAAGACAAACTTCACGTACTATTTATATGGAAAAACGAAACTAATCGACCGTTTGGTAGAATTAAAATATCAAGCCAGCCTTTGGGGAGATTTTTTTATACCTTAGAGAAACGTTCGAGATGATAGGATTTGCAAAAAATAATTTATTTTTTTGTAAAAAGGGCCCATTTTCGTAGTTAACTTGAAGATAGTCGACCCGCCGGGTATAAGAACGGAAAAAATTGACGAACTTCAATCTTTCGTGTCCTACGAGCCATCAGATATGTAGTCTTGGTACGTTAATAATGTATCTTCGGTCAAGAAATAATAAAGTTGCCATCGCATCTATAAAAATAATCGTTATTATCAATTTCGTTTTATCATTCTCGTGGAAAAAATATAAAATTTCACTTTTCAACCCATCAACTCGTACTTTTCCTATCTTTTGATTATTCATAATTATTGATGTACCGTACACTCAAATTTTATTATTTCCGCGGTTACTTTTGTCTTCTATCGATTAATTTATGAAAAAAGGGCCCGAATCGAAGTTCTTATAGCTCTTTAATTTCAGTGTTATATGAATTTTTACTATATTCGCGTCGTCAAATTACTTGTACTTTCATTCGCTCGAGACTACGATTTCTTTAGTAGACCCTTATTTAATTATTCATCGAACAAACGAAGTCGAGCACGGAATGAAATTTTAGCGGGCTCGAGCCACGGATATGGAAGGTGAAGTCCCTATTTTTCAAACTGAAAATAGCAGATTCCACGATGAGAAATCGCGAGAACGCGGTGCAATGATTTGCTGCTCGTTGTCCAATGAACGATACATCGAAATGAAAAATCTTAAAGGATCAGTATTTTCCTATTGAAGTCGGTCGACGTAAGATGTAGCTTTCTAGTTGTCATTTATATTCGCCCATTAGAATGTATACGAGACATCGATTATCTCTCATTAACGATATCCATTAACGAGTTCCCAAAGCATACGAGAATATGTGTGGAAGATCGAGAAAAAGTTTGCATCCCTCGGCAATAATTTGTCTTCGTCGTCGTGATATTTGTTTTTTCGATAGTGAGCGCTGCTAACCAATCAGTTGAGTACCAATTCGTGTAACCGTGATAGATATGACCGGCATTGCAGGCTTACAGGATATAGAAATAGAAAAGTAATGATATAATATCGCCGATATTGAGAATACTATATCACAGGAGACTTGCAGTAGATACGTTCGAGTATCAGCGAGATGCTGTTTGTTGGTCGCGCGTCGATGCGGTGGGACGTTTTTTTAACGTCATTCCGCGATTTCTGGATTAGGCGTGATCGAGTGTAACGACAATTCGATGCATCTGGGACGCGTGTAGGTACGCATTCGTGTAGGTTTAGGTGCGCACGTCGGAAGAGTCGTGTGCATCCGAGTACCGTAAGGTATGGAAGGGTTGAGATTATAAAACACGTACGCGAGCTGTTTGGACGCGCATAGAAACCCCGAAGGCGAGGTTCACCCACGCGACTTAGTAAATCACTGTGAAATTCTACAGTCTGGAAGCCCATCCTATTGTACATCATCCAATCGTAATATATTATTTCAATACCGCTTTAAATTATATGTCTCGGGCGGCGGATGTGATCAGCGATGATCGAAGAGATACAGCCGATCGACGATAGGTTTCGATATTTTTTTTGTCCGTGCGGCGAGGTGTGCCAAAATGAACTGGAGGTTCGGATTTCGGACTTCCATGGAATAATGAGGGAAAAACACGCGCGTCGACGCGTTCGAGCAATAATTTTGAATGTATTCAAATTATCTATATTCTAAGCGAGGTTTCGCGTTTGATAGCTCGATCTTTGAAATTATCGGACATTTTTTTCTCCTGACAATCGAAGAACCACGATGAAGGTTCGTTGCAGACAGATGATCCGAATTTGTCAATGATTAGGATTCCTAGCGATGAATTTCGAAGTTTTACAAGATTGCTGGCGAAAGAAAAAATCAGTCCAAAAATTTTACATTCTCCCACTACATGCGCAATTTTCAAACAGACACGAATCATACATTATATTTCGAGTCTCGTTCTTTGAGATTACCTCGTGGTACCGCTACTTTTTGCCATACCGTTTTTCGCGCTAGCTGAATCTACTGTCAGAGTATTTTTTGCCCCCGTTATTTGTGTTATTTGTAGTTTTGATACAAAAAGCAATACCGAAAGCTCATATAAAGGTCACCCCAATAGCGCGATGGAATATTTTCGGTGATATTTTGCGGTCATGACACAGGTCTGCGAAATATCTTTTTTTGTAAACGTGATAACATGAAACGAGAGTCAACACGAAAGTGATCATACTCGAAATTGACAAGATATTGAAAAATAATACGTTTATTTCAATATCATTTTCATATGAAATATCCAAGAAACGGTACGTACTTGTGAAAGTGACATTTGGAACGAGCGAGTCAAAATCGGTTGGTACGTTCTACGTGAGAGAATTGAAGAGACGTTTTCATCGTGTTTCTTAGGGAGACTTCGCGTAAGAAGTACGGTTGCGCGCATAGCGCACACGAGACAGCGAGATTTTACTTTTTCATCGATGAGACGTATGTAAACAGGCCTTCCGAGTCTCGCGTGATTGTAGCTAATTAGTCCGATCATTACCGTAGTCAGACGAATCATATCCTCGCGATGAATATCTCGAAAGGTATTTTAATTTTTCCCGATGCCCGACATCCTACGAAGCTCGGTATAATTCTGAAGCCGCGAGAACGTCTTCTCGAGGAATCTCTAATATCATTAGTTTCATTGGCCATTAATTGGGCGCGGTTAACGCCATGTGCCGACGCTTTGTCGTTTTCAACGTCTTCATGTTTTGAGTAGGATATCAATTTTCATATCGTACATCGCGATGCTTAAGAAGGACCAGCATTTCTCCAAATATCAATGTTCTACCGCGCAAAGGCTTGGAGTTGTGGCGTTAAAATACGAATAACTAATCTTAATTATTACCAGCCGTTTTATCTCAATTTTCCAAATTGCAAACGAGTCAATGGTCGAAGCAAAACCAAATCAAATGTGCCTCGTGAAAATCCATTTCAACGCGCGTATCCTTCTCCCGCCGTTCTTTATTACTTTGAAGACTCTCTATCTCAATGTTTGCGGTGTTGCGCGATTTTTTGAAAATTGTTCATCGATTTCCTTCGTCAAATTCTTACGAATTATACTCGTGGGTTTGATATTTACTATCGGGAATTTCTAGAACTCGAAGTAGCGTCGTTTTTCCGAACACAGCCGAGATCGTTCGTCTGTCCCTCTATTTGTGACCTGCGGTTACGTGTCGTATCTGTTCTTCTAATTCCCGTTCTATTTATTACGCCTTTCACGATGAAATTAAATCTCGACGAGCACAGCCATTCGCTTGTCGGATCCTCTGATGGGTGTTAAAAAAGAGTGATGTTTGTTTCTGCATCGCGGCTCACATTCGTCTCATGCTAGCCCGTTCTCTCAAGATTACGAGCATCTCATTTGGTGCTTGTTGTCGTAGGCTACCTGAAAGTCCACGGAATAGTCGCCTGCGACGACATTGAAAGCAGGTCTTTCCTTTTCAGGCTCATTCCGCGCGATGCATCGAAGGCTCTAACGAATAAGCGCACCGATTTCCGACTATACATGAATAGAAACACCGAACCGAAAATCTCCACGAGTAAAAGCATCGTAGATTTTTTTTTTCTTGGTAGACAAATTTTGTGCTCATATTTAATCGAAATAAATTGATTATAGCATTATATTTTATTTCCTTTGTAATAAAAAAAAGGGATTCAAGGTTGGAAGAAATCATTTGTTTGTAATATTTGCTATTGAAATATATTTAAAGTATTTTCACCCGTTGATTATGCATTTAATAAGAATAAGCGCAAATATGTATTAGGTGAAACAGGATACAACATTTTTGGTTTTAGCATTCGCGATGAAATTGAGTTTGGTGTTTTTATTCGAAGAAAAAATTTGTTGTCAACCAGTCATTTTCTTTATAAATATTTGTAGTCGATTGGAAATGCCCATTTATAAAGATCCGAAAAAATGTCAGAAATCCAGTGAACGACACGAAACATCCCCCGTTAAGGAAAACGTGGGCCGATTTTTTTTCTATTTTTTTATCACTTGATTCGGAATTGTGAAATTTTTGAACTTAAAATTAACACAGGATCAAATAGTGAGCGCATTATCGGAGTGGCCGAACCGAACATTTACAAGTAAATAGAACCTTACTTGACGCTTGCGCAGCGATCCTGTGTAATCTTTGGGCTTTTCGGAGTTTCGTAATTTCGCATTAAGCGATAAAAGAATAAAAAAATAATTCAGCCCAGGTTTCCCTTGACGATAGGCCTTTTTCTGGTCATTCGCTGATTTTTTTTCAGATTGTTTTCCAATTTTTAAATAGGGCATTCGTAATCGACGTCAAACATTTATAAAACACGAATGGTCGATGAAAAACTTGAAAAAAATCAGGTCGCGTTTCTTACCGAGTAGAATGTTAGAAAAAAAGTGAAATGATGTTGAGATGCTCGGGGTTTAACACTGGTCGAGTTTGCGAGGAATGCCCCATATGTGATTCTATTTATTTAAATGGGCCATTGATGCCAAAAAAAACGAATGTATTAGTCGAATGAAAATGTCGCTCACGGTAATACGAATTTACAACGGGATTGGAACACAGGAGTACAGGTTTCACTTTCGATTGAACTCTTGGATAACGAAAAACAAAGAGATCAGTTATAAATATTGATTGATTGTACGATCTTGAGAGTACTCGGGGAGTACTTTCTCTCCAGAATTCATTGCGAAACCATGGGCATTTTGTCTGGCAAGTGTTCCGTTCATTGTTTACAGTGATCTTGAACTACGATTGGAGAGTACTTTGGATCGAAAATGCGAATGAAAGGGTATGCTGACCTCGTCGATGGAAACTATCATTCTGTTAACTGTACGACTCGACATAATCAAAGTCACGTACGGTGAGACAAAATTATTACGTTTAATGTCATATCCGATCACGCAGCTACTCTGCAAGCATGTAAAATGTGTTGTACGCTCGGAGCTCGGTAAGCTTCTTCCGCTGGATTCCGCAACTGATTCATTTATTGCGTCTAATCTTGCAATACGCGAGAACGAAGTTATAAATAAAATTGTCTCTTCGCTTTGGATTTCTTTTTCACCCGGATTAGCGTGTTTCTCATCGGATCGGTCCGTCGATGTCAAATCTGGATTATAAGACCAAATATATAAATTAAGGGGCTGGGAAAAGCCAGAGAGTACCAGAAAATGACTATTTTGAATAATTTATTCTCAGCAGTGGTTCGATTTATTTTATAAAATAAATGACACAAAGTTATTACGTTACGTTTGAACTTTATTTCAACAAAATTGGCAGAAAAAATTCAACGTTGATGAAATTATTTCCATATTATTAGCTGGACCCCGTCGTATTTTGCGGTAATCATCACAATGCTTTTCTGGTTTATCGAAAATCAATGAAAAAAAGAAAAATTATTAGTTCAATACTTAATCCAGTACCTGGACGAAGGATATTTTTGATCGAACTTCGTAGGTTTTATACGTACTCAACTGGCACGTTTGTCCTTGAAAATCCGCTCGTAAACAAGCGAAGCCCGTCATTCTGCTTATTAAAAAAAAAAGAGCACATCGGGCTTTGGAATAACTATGAAACTAATGAATTTTTTGTCTCATTGATTTCAGATGATCCAGTAAAATGTTAGGATGATCTCCGCAAGGATCCAACATGTTTGGCAATAATTGGATCAACAACTGACTTTTTTCCAATTTTCGCGAACCAAATCCAAACAGAACGCAATAATTTTGTATTATTTGTTTCGAAATTCAAAGTACTTAGTCAAAAAAAAATTCTTTCGAATAACAAATTTTCAAACTTCTGCTTACTCCTGGCCCCCCAACAGCCAGACATCTACTTCGTCTGATTGTAGGAAAGAGAATGCTTTACGATGCATCGATGGAAAAAAAAACCACGCAACGCGCGATCTTAAGTGATACTTACAATTAGAAATGCCTCAGTTTCGATCAGTGAAGTGAAAAAATGCCGCACTCGCCGAATCTACGATAGAAATAATAGCGTCGTTGTTGAGACTAGATTCAATCAAATACGTACGGTTAGATTTGGAAATAATAATCTCCGAGTCGAGGATTCAATCCCCTCGATATGCCTTGGATTGTTTTCTCTTCGTCGAAAATCGATCGATTTTTCGGCTATTCGAATGGCGAATGTGTCAAGACGTATCTTGAATTTGAAATATATTGGACAACTGTCACGTTACAAAATTCAGTTCTCTCGTCGTACATATACATATTATATCTGCCCATCCATTTATTCGATCGTTTTTCACGATAATTTCATCCGCTCGTCTGACAGTCGAGCAACCGTCAATCCATTGGCTAGATATGCAGAGTGACGCGAAGTTCGACACCCTTAATCCGCGTCTACCAGACATTAGCGAGCGTCACGTCGCTTTCACCCGCGACTCGTCGCGGCCATCTCCGTCTGCAGATAGGAGCTCCGGTTTGAATAATCGGCATGCCGATGCAGAATCGTACGTCATCCCGCGAAAACTCGAAACACGGACGAGATATTGCTCGCGCTTCGCGTTATTATGAAACGTTATTATTAAATTATCCGCGTACCGGTGAGTTAAGTTGAGTATCGTCGAACCCTGACAATTATATAGCCACATACTGTCAACGATTATCGTTAATCAAAATCGAGGACATATGCCCAATCACTCATGATACTACACAGGCATCTAACACGTATTACCGATAGCAGATAGCCGAGGTATGCAGAAGCGATAGATTCTTATCTAAACCCAAGATTGCGTCTCGTTAACATCGCCACTCTTCGCATTTCTTACGAATCGGATGCGTTGATACAGATACCGTCGAAAGGTGTGACCGTCATGTGATTTGTCGTGCTATATTTTCGCGTAATCGTCACCTGGATTAACCGTCTCGACAATTATTTTTACAACGACGCTACTTCACACTTTTCCCTTGTCACGGCCAATATTCTGAATTACGATTCCAGTGTGTCGAGTGACGATGCGCTTGCATTTCGGTGCAACTCGCAGACAACATTGCAAACTGCTGCAAAGTTCGAATCATCATTGTTATTATCCATTAATTAACTACATTTTTTCCACAATAAATAAAACTACAAAACGGATTCGTAACACGTTACAAACACCGGTTGTAAATATTTATCTAAGTTATATCTTTCATTTTGTTTTATTCGCATTGTGTGAAAATATGCTTGAATGTGACGACACTATTCTCATTTCACTCGTTCATGAATTAAATAAAAAATGATTTCGAAAAATGAGAACGTTTCGCGGAGATTAATCTCCACGGAGAAAATCATTTTTTTATTCAATTGATGAACGAGTGAAATGAGAATAATGCTATTACATTCAAACATATTCGAACACGATGCGAATGAAAAATTGAAAGGTATCCTAACTACGATATCGTCCCCAAGCTCGCGGTATAGATTGCTACCCAAGCATTTTTTTTAATATCCAAACCGCGAGTGATCGTTCCGATAAATAAGTATTTCGTAGATCGCGGCAGCACTAATGCGCTTTACTGCCAATAGCTTGGAGAGAATGAAATTTTTTTAACTTTGCTCAAGCTCATATGGGTTGTTATGTGAGCTGAAATGTAGACAGTACGAAATGAGAAACAAATGCTGAAGCGTTGAGTGACCACCCACCGAGTCACGGTATGCAACTTGGATGAGCGGGCGGAAATAAAGGGTCGTCCTTTCTCGAGCTAATTAATTGATAATTCATTCACAATAATTCACTCTCGACTAATGATTCGTTCTCAAGGGTGAATTTCCAGCAGCGACGCCGATCTTTCAATCCGGTGGAACGAGCGCGGCGAGGCGTTGCTTCGATGAGAACAGTTTCTACTTTCTAATTCTCAGAAATGACAGTTTTCTGAAATATTTCCCGTGGTACGCCGACATAGCAGCAGTAGCAGCAGCAGCGAGCTTAACATTCATCACTAACGAACATTTTCCTAATCTCTTCAATCCACCACGCAACACGAAGATGAGAATTACCCGAGAATCGTCTACTACAGTCCTAAATATAGGAGTACGACGACGGGATACGGCGATTAGAGACTAATTTTATTGGTTATCGATAAATCAGGAAATTCGGGTAGTCAGAAAAAAAAAACTCATGGTAATTGCTGATATTTTATGTGACACTCGTGATTAGATCTCTCTGAACGTTCTCGAACCTGTACCCGTTACAACTGAAGGATATCTCTACGTCCGAGCATTGCGAGATACTCCAAGAAAATACCGGACAGCTGAATATTTGTAGAACAACCGTCAATGCCACGTTTGCGCGTCATCTGATAACGCTCTTCGGAGTCCCGAACGATATTTCGAACACCAAGATTATTCTGTCCGATCGGAATCTCACGGAAACGAGCGCACATTTTTGAAACTCGGTAGCTGCCAATGTGTGATTGGGACAAGCCACGAACAAAGGGGCGACTCAAGGCCGATCAGATTCAATCATAAAACTATCCGGAATAATTCAGGAACAATGCAGTAGAGATGGGATGGACCAGTTTCGTTTTATAACGAGGCGTCTACATTTTAGTTCTCATAAGTTTCCGTACATTCGCCGGGTACAACGTTCGTGTTTGAAGCAGACCTCGAAATCCACATGTTTTTGTCAACGAACCACCTCACAGCAATTTTGAAGCGAGACGACTTACGTGCCGCGATTATCTACCACGCGATTCACTCGTAATCAGTCCAATGTATATAATAATTCTTCATTGTTTTTCTCTTCCGAAGAATTACAGCAACGAGAGTGCGCAGCGAGTTTTCTACATTTTCCTCCTTCATATTCTTACTCATAGGAAAACATACTGCTTTCACGTATCACTTTCTTTATCATTCGATAACATCTGTCAAGTTTGTCTATTCTTATGTAAGTATATAGACATCTCATTTATTTAATAATGATCCGTATAGTTTTTATAGAAATGCAATATATGGCGTCAAAGAACGACCGTTTTGGTTCTTTCGAGATGAAGATCATCTAATGTATTATACAGATCTGAACTTTGGTTGACAAGAGGTAAATTTTTTTTTTTTTCTTGTTCTTCTTCGATATATCACGTTCCGCGATCGAGTGTGTAAAAGGAATATCTTTCCTACAATTATGACATACTCGACCTAATATTCATCGATCAGTCACGTGGACTTTCGTGAGAAATTTCATACGTTCACCGTGGTTTAGCTCCCATGCCTCGAATATTTCCACCCAAAAGTCGTCGATCGAATTGTGATCGTTCGAAACAGGTAAAGAGTCCGTTTTTCTACGTTTTTGTGTAAAACGTAAACTACACGATAAACTACGTTACGCGTCTCGTTGGTGCCCAGAAATTGTCTGACGTTGGTTATTTGAGAATATCGTGGTTGGACGAACTAAAGAAATCTGGTATTCGAAGAAGAGAGGCAACGTGCCGGGAAACGTTTCGCAGATTTTGGAGAGAGACAAAAGAGACTCTCTCTGCCAATACTTCAGCCCATGGATCACAACTCACGGGTCGTTGCAGACTCCGACACTGTTTATTAATTTCGGCGTGGAGGTTGTTAATTGTAACGCATCTATAGCCTGGCCAGCTTACAATTTGCATCGTTAGTGATTGCTGAAACGAAACGAGTCAGGTAACGCCTACCGTTGATAATTCTTGCCCAAACGAGCTGATATATCACCTGATATATCTGAAGCTTCGAATTCCAATCTCTCGAGTGTTATTTCACCATTCGTTACACAGGGAAGAGACGTCTCCGTGTTTAACAACGATCCGGAGCTATAAATTATTTTGACACTATCGATTTAACTACATTTTCAATTACGTTTACTTATTATATTACGTGTCAATGATACTAAAAACGCAAACATTTATGTAAAACACGACGACGTTGCGAGAAAGTACGACGACCAAGTTGGCCGAGTCTGAATTCCCTGAATATTCAGATCTAACATTTACTTGCGAGTGTCAAGTTACGCTCAAATAATACAACGGCTCTTCAAAATTCCGAAGACGATTTTGAATTGATGCTCGGTTTGTCGACATTTTTTTTTTCAAACATCAAAACTTCAGCTTTTACTCGAATAAATTTCTAGAAATATTAGTACAAAAATTGTTATGAATAAAAAATAGGTACGATGTTTTTATTCGTGGTAATTTTGGTCCGGTGCTATTATTCGTCGAGGTCGACGTTGCGATGTCAACGATTTGTTTCGAAAATTCGTTATCTGTTTTTTTTTCCTAACGAATACGGCTCTTCGATCAACGCCGTCCGTCTGCTCGGGGACGTTGAACTTCGAATCACGGGGAACTAACTGACGGTGAAAAAGCAGAGGAAATGCGACAATATTGAAGAGATCTAGGCGGGAACGTCTCGAATCGTAAAGTTCCAGGTTTATCGATGAACATCCGACGAGGTGAATGAAATCTGAAATCTACGACTCCGGTTCTCGTCTCGAACGAGGTTACGAGAAGACTTGGCCAGTCTCGGTTTAATAAAACGCTAATAATCCAGCGCGGCGGGGGGTTATCTTCGCTCGTTATAATATACATATCTCGATTGTAATTGTAATGAGAATTTCACTCTTCATTCCTATACGACGCACCAAACAAATTCGACCCGAGTTCCAAGTTGATCGTTCCCTGCCTGCTTATTTCCCATGAACGTACAGGATCTTCGACGCGACGCGCTAGGAAATTACCGACGCGAGAAATTATCCTCTCCGGACCGGGGGAAGCTATTCGCAACGAGTACGTCGTTCGTTTCTCGCTGTCTCGTACATCCGAACACCGCAATCGTGTGCGACTCGTGAATAAAAATTAATTTGACCTTTCCGGAAAAAAGATAACGAGCAGTGTAAACTTTCATTAAACTTTCGACTGGAGGTTCGGCTACATTTTTTACATCCCACTTTTTCGAAAGAGTGTAAAAGTCACTGCCGAACGAAACTGTTGTTCGAAAACGAGAATGCTATTTTCCTGGCAAAAAGACGAATCGAAAATCTTCGAGCCTTTTTCAGCTTTGCACAGGAGCAAGATTTGTGAATTGAAAGTGAATCGAAAAAGAAATCGATTTCGTAATGCGATGTATCGATCATAAACTGCAAAATAGAATACCTACGAATCTGTTACGTACTCTCCATTTATAATTGCGAATGGACGATCTTCGTACATAAAATTCCGGTGCAAATGTGTTTGTAAACCTCTTAAGCGGCTTGACTGATTTTGATGAATTTTTTTTGGCGTACTTATGGGGTTACCCAGATGGTTCTCAGCTATAGTTGATCCCGGTTGGTAGCACTGTTGTCGAATCCGGAAATGTTTTCTTTTACATACACAAGGTGTCTCATTTTAATCGATCCACGCCGATAACTCCGTAGAACCGTATCATATCAAAAATTATATCAAATAATGGCGATGTTCAATTTGACATTGACGACGATGATAAAGGTTTTTTCAAGGCCACAGTGATGTTTTTGATTAGGATTCCCTATTTTTTGCAGGTTCGTATTTTTCACCCGAACACAAGTAACTTCTGTCCCAAACAATTTTTTATTTGACGCAACCGTGAATGGCGACCCACGATATCAAGACGATAGAGCCACTAGTAAACACAACAAAATGACTAGTAACAGAATTCTAAAATATCGTCGATTCAGCATCCTTCTCGAATGCTTCTCGTACTACGAAGAAACTCAACAGAAATGGGAAGTTGTCGGATTTTCCTGACATCTATAATGTGTTCATTGTCTTGATGTCGCGGGTCGAGATTCAAGGTAGTGGCAGATCAAAAATCTTTCAGATAAAAGTTACTTATTTTCACGCAGAAGATACGAACCTGTGAAAAAAATAGGGGTTTCTATTTGAAAAAATGACCGTGACGTTGAAATAACCTTGATCATCATCGTCAATATCAAATTCAAGGCCATCGTTATTTGACCCCCTCTGCGTCCTACGAGTTTCGTAGAGGTCCATTTTTGTGCGGAATTATCGGCGTGGATCGATGAAAACGGGGCACCCTGCGTATATATTTGGATTTCTCGAATAAAAAACATATTTTCGAGCCTCCAAGCACCTCTAAATATTGTTTGATTTAATGATTCTCTCACATTCATGACTTGTTAAATAATAAACGCTTAATTCAAAACTGAATTATCACTTAGGCTAGTCTTCGGAGATCAACGACAGTCGTTATTTAAATTTCAGAGATCCACTTTTCCTCGATTTGTTCTTCGGTATGCAATTACATTGATGTTTCCGAGGTATTTCAATGACACTTAATAAAAGATTTTATTCCAAAAAATATATTTCGCTGGCGAAGTCCGTGGCAGGACAACGTCTGCCTACCGTGTCCGCTAGTTATCTAGGAAAGAGCGACGCGAGAAAGTCTATTGATCAGAAAAATTGGGGGAAATCTATAAACTACGAGGAAGCTTCTCTCGTTGGTCAAATCTGTAAGGAAAGATATTGCTAGTCATACGGACTATCAGAGTTTCACCTTACAGACAAATAAAAGTGGCGATGACTACCTCGGCAGAATAAATGTTGTCCAAACTAAACACAGGAGCAAGACTCACCGCGAGAAAGGCGCCAAGAGCTTCAATTCGCATAGTAGCTGGCCAGGCCAGCGGGGAGGCCGTAGATCCCAAGCCTCCTCAGGTCGTAGTTGACCGCGCAGCTGAATGTGAACTCTTTCCGGAAAATCCTATCCGCACAGGGCGCCCGTTGGCTCAACCCCTCGAATCTGACCTGTGATTCAGGTCTCCTGGCTCCACGTCGACACGGCGCACTTTCGACCGACGATCCCCTGACATGACTAGCACGCCAACCTGCACAATAAATCCAAATAGGTTGTTGAAATCCGAAAATGACGGCTCGCAGAAAAACATGCGCGTACACGCGTACGACGTTCAAGCGAAATACGGAACCTCGATTCATCCTGTAGAAGACGATACTGTCGTTTTTAACGAGGCGGTAAATAATAAGGTACGTTCGCCAAATTTCGTTCCCTTTTGTTTCTTTTCTTCCAAATAACGTCATTCTCATTCTGATATCCCGAATCTAAAGTTAATTACCTGTTTTTTTAACGGATATCTATCAACGCGAATAGCATATTCCCAATAACATGACCTGATATCGTCTCCGATAATACTGAGGCAAGTTCACCTTACTTTGCAATTCATCTTCTACAACTGTTTTCAAAGTTTATTTCACATTTTCTCTGATTCTATAAATCCGAAAGAGAAAGCTGTGGATCTTGAAGCAATCATAAAAGCTGTCGAAGCTGTACGACCGAAAGATTTAACCGTACATCTTGTTTGGAGAATTAGAATGACTCAAACCGTACCAACGATCGATTACACATTATAATATATTTACTAGGTCCACATTTTTTATAATAATTACTATTATGAATGCAATTCAGGTTCACCCACTGATTATTCTGATCTCGGTAGCGTCCACGATTTTTCGAATTTGAACTGTTTTGGAGAAGCCATCTTTATAAAATGTATAACAGTGCGAGCGAGTTTTTGATTATTTTTAATAACGAAGTAGCGTTGTGCCCATTGTTTGGCGTTTTCTTCGTTAATTTGCAGGTGATAATTCGAATTTCACGTTTTCTTTGCCAAAAGTAAACGACATTCGGCGACTGTACGTTACCGACCGAGTTCCGTTATCGAATAAGCTACCTGTCACCAATAATACGCACGATACATTCGGGTGCATTAGTTCAAATCGATCTACATTCTCGCGATCTTAATTCCCAGCTTCTCATTTTAATTTTATAGCGGATCATGCAATAGCATTGTTTTCGATTAGAATATAATTTTTGCGCTGTTACATATTCATTTCCACCTCTTTCGCTCGTTTGGACTATCTTTTGTTAAATTTCCAAGTACATGCATCGATTCAGCCAGAAATGAAATTTCCACAAAAGTTCTATTTTTTTCTCCCTCCAATTTTGTTCAGGTCGCAAATGATTCAGCAAATGCAGGCATTTCCACGTCGGTTATTCCGCGGGAGCGAGAAAATCTCAAAACACGTATGGCGAGCGAACCGTTCGTTTTATGAAAAAAAAAAAAAAATTAACGATAAAAGTTATTTGGAATTTAACGGTTAACCAGAAAATTGCGGAGTCAGTTCCGTCGAGGTGATAATTCAGCCGTAACGAGGGCTTACAAGCGATTATAAGTTACGGTCGTTTCATAAGTCCATTCCGTGCGGCGAGTCGCGAGTCACATTCGGAGTGCCGAAATCGCCCACGAATCCTTGATTTTCGACGACTGAGGGTATTTGCGAGTCGTTCGGTTTCTACTATTCGAATTTTACGGTTGTTACGTCGTTTGTTTTCGGATCTATAACTACGATTCGTCGGCGCGGTGGACGCTGTCGTTTCGCCGATTTCATCTCACCTCTCATTTTTGTTCATCATTCGGTGCCCGTCACGCTGTTTCGATGCAATTGGCAAACTAACGATAGTATTCGTCAGTTTGTTGATGCCGTTGGCGACGCTTCGTGGCACGAAGAACCAATGTTTGTATTTGTAGCGCAAATAATTGTCGCGCGAGGCACACGAGCACCATGCAACGGGTGACAGAGACACCGGAAATGTTTCGCAATAAGATTCCGGGCGAACTTCGATTATCATCACACAAAGAGTGTCGCGCGATGGGAAGGTCACACTTTTCGATTCGATTCCGCGATTCGACTCTACGATGGATAACCAATTCCAGAAACGGCCACGCGACGCATCCACTCTCGCGTTTCGCGATCAACTGAGACGCGAACTTATTTCTGCGAGCGATCGATAAAATTCGCGTGGCTCTCCTACCGCGGATGTACACATACGTATCGGAGGCGCTCGGATATCATTTTATTGAGAATCGAGCGTCGTCGGTCATCCAAATCGTTGGGTACCCATCATTTTCAATCGCGACTGTCGTCAAATTTCGCGATTCCGGAAACGTTCGGCCGAAAAAAGATCGAAACGCGTCCAAAAATCGACAACTTTTTGCTGATATTTCGAAAGTATAGTCCGCCGAGAACGCGATGAAAATTTTATCCCAAAAACTCGGTATTATTGACGTTAAAGATCTCGTTAAAAAGCCCGGCATTCGAACCTCAATTTCAAAATTGCTTCGGTCGGTCATTCTTCTATTTTTTTATCCATTCCAGTTCTGGCTGTATCTGCACTCGTATTGTTTAGCAATTTTTTTGATTTTTATCCTTCGGGTAGATAGACGAGTCAAAATCCGTCACATCGCATTTTTTATGGGGTCTCGAGTAGCGGCATTTTTAACATGTTTGAAGAAAAAGGTTTTTCAACGCAGCACAAGTGTCACGATATACCTGGAAAGTTTGAATATCGTTGTTCATCGTTTTAACTTGCGAAAAAAATCTTTAAAATACCTCGAACTTTCGCGCGTTAGTTTCCCCCGGGTTCCCTTAATTAAAGCAACATTTACGCACGGCTCAACTACGTAATACTACGTATAAACATAATTCTGAACGATTGTGACAGATTCTGATGGATTACTTTTCAACCGGTGAACGTTCGGGCAATCGTAGAAAAAAGGGCAATTCGTCTAATTCAAATTTGAATCGATAGATCATCCGCGACGAGCATCCAGGCGAACCGACGTTGAGGACAAACTTATCGCAGCGTACCAGATAACACAATTTTCGCGGAGAGTTTTCCGAATCTGCTCTCAGGAATGGAAATTCAGAGTCGCGTGGGCCATTTTTTGTGAACCGTTCTTTCGATTGATTTCTCCATTTTTTTTTTGACAGATTCACAAACGTCAAGCGAAGAAATCTGTTGGGGGGATGATGACGATATCGACAATTCGATTCGAACAAAAATAAAAATAAATCGATATAATTCTTCAGATCAGTCGAGAATAATCATGAGAATTGATTCCAAGAATAATTAATATATTCGATATATTTAGGTACATATCAAATTATTAACAAATAATATAATAAATTCATACATTTAATTAATAATTCAATAAAACGACGAATTCGAATTCGACCACAATTCGAATGGACGATCGAGTTTGCTCTATGTTTGCGAGGAAAAAAGACGAGAATAATGGTAACCAAAAATGTTTCGGTTACGTCGAGTTGGATAGAGCTTGCGCGTGCATGTAACGGTGATCTTTGAATCGAGTGACGGGAGCAGAAACGGCCCAGGTGAGATTATCAACCGGCTCGGAAGATGTCTAGACGAACGAATCGCGTGTCAACGAACAACGACCGTTGAACTCTCATCATTCGCTCGCGCTCGTCCACGTGATCAATTTCAATCGCGTTCCGACCTTCGCGCTTTCTTTGGATCATCGGACGCCGGGCATTTTCCAATTACGAATCGGGCGACGCCACCTTATCGTTGATAAGATACTTTGTTTTTGATGAAGCGAGCCCGCAATCGAATTCCATTCCGGTTACCGTCTCAAAATCAAAGTGCACACCTCTACACCTCGCGTTCAGCCTTCGCACCACGGAACGTTGCGAGAGTGAAATTATAGTGCACAGATAGTTCGCGCTTTTCTGTTCCACCGCGGCGAAATCCATATTTTTGAGACTGACTGAACGAATATTTTTCGACTACAAGCTTTCCAAAAAATTGTTCTCATCAATTTTATGCGCTATCGGTATGAGCGGTGCTTTTTGGTTCGGGGTTAGAACCACGGAATACAACGCGAGCTCCGACGCACTCGCGTAGTTTTGGAAAAGTAGAGTACACTTGGACAATTGGACAACGTGTGCGAATAGTGTTCCAATCGAATCGAATCGAATCGAATATTCGAACGTTTCGAATTGTTAGAATATCTCCTACCATTCGAATAATTCGAACTTTTCGAATGATTTGAGTTGTTCAAATGTTTTCAAATGATCAATTTCGACGTTGAATCATTAATTTGAAAAAGAAATTATGAAATTTCGATGAAAATCAATGCAACGAGGTTTCTTTACGAAATTTATTCTTACAAAGAGTTTTCAATCGTCGATAAGTGAAAAAAAAAACTGATTAAAAACGAAATTACGTTCTATTTTGCTTACTTTAGGAACAATAATTAAATTTTCTCATACTGAATTTTATTTTGGATTCGGTGTACAAAAATTTAATTTGAACGTACGAGAAATTCTAAGTTACTGTAGATCGTTGAAAATAACTGCAAAGATAATAAATTACAATTCAACAATTCATTAAAATCAACATTTTCCTGAAGAAAAAAAAAACACAAATTTTTTAAACTTGATTTTCGTACGTAACAGTTTAGAATAAACTCAACCAGATGAAATTATTATTTGAGACGCGAAATTGCTTTTCTTTTCCTTGAAATTATTTGACAAATATTACATTTTTCTGAATAATTCGAAACGTCCGAACTATTCGACTAGTTCGAATTATTACTTCGATACATACGCAGCACTCGGCACCGGTATCCACACCGTACGAACAGCAATGTGAAATTTTCAACGATAACAGCGGCGTTGATCTGTTTATAAGTTGCATCAATGACTGGCCGATGAATCAAGATCACGGAGCGCAATAAACGTATCGAGAGGTAATCAACCGCGAGGAAAAATTCAGCGATTCGTTATCTTGGCATTCGATACCAACAATAAGCTCGGGACTCGGATCGTTCGCTACGGTCGATTTAATAATCGCGTGTTGACTTACAAAATATATCTTTACCTCGATTTTAACGCTTCTATTTAGTCGGCTTAGATTTGACTCGCGTGATCGATGTGATTGTTTTCAATAGCCCTTGCGGCATAGTGATTTGATGTCACGTGGTAAAGATTTTGAAAAAGCGAGCCTCGTGTCGGAAAACTAAAAATTGACCGTCACGATAGGGATGACGATGAGCAAATAGAGGGAACGATTATTGTCGTTATACAGCAACGACTTTCATTTCTATAGCAACGATTAGCCGATTTTCGTTGCGCAGCGAACGGAAAACGAGCCTTCGATTCTCACCTAAGGATGCAAAGATTGAAAAAATTCAGATTATTCGTCGATTATTTCTCATACGATATTTTCGAATATTTGCACTTGTAACGAGATGTTTGTAATTCTCGTTTCGAACAAGTTACTCGTTTTATCTATTACAAAAATCGGACGGTGTGAAAGAAAGCACGAGAGTGGATATTATATTATCGGCAGAAATGCAACAAAAAATCCGAGTTGTCATGATGGCAACGTTAAATGTATCATTTATCCAATCGAATACAATTTCCGGTGTATCAATACCAATAGCAGTAATGCTCAATACACGATACGCAAAATTTGTTACACGTGTCGGAAAAATGTACAAAATTATTGTTGTATCAGATTTGACATCATATTTTTCACCGTAGACCGTTTAATGTACCGACAAAATCCATATTACACGGCATCGAGTTGAATTATCGTATTGTTTTTTCACCAACCGCATCGTAGGTCGTGGAAAAAAAAAACAGTAGCGATTTTTCTCGAAAAATCCTAATTTCATTCCCAAGTGCCGGGTTATTGCAGATTTTTATCAATGATTAACCGTATAACTTGGCGTGTACGAGAATACAAGGCGCATTGCGAACGTTAATTTTGGAAATTATGAAACCAGTGGACGTTTCATTTGCTAACAAAGAGAATCTATGAAAATCTAGCAAGTTCAAAAAAGATCCTAGTCAAATTTCTTGTCCAAAAAACTACAATTTTCGTATCAAATTGAGATTATCTTGGAAACTACATGCAATATTTACGTCACAATTGACGAACATCTTTTCTTTATAGAGAATCAAATTTCCTGACGAACGATTTGGAGAGAATATTTATCCCGTAATTTCCAATTATGATTGCAATTGACGAGCCAAAGACGTTGACCGAAAAATTTAACCCTGTGTGTTTCATTTTTAGGTGATATTTTTTTTCGGTCCTACCTGAAAATCTGATAATTTGTAAGAAAAAATATACATATATTCCCGCTGAAAATTTGAATTTCAGTTCATTGCTGTTCCGATTTTACAGTAATTATCGATTCAAATTTATCTTTACCTACTAAATGCAAAAAGTAATTTCTGGAATTAATGATTTAATAGCTTTGAAATTGTTCGCGTGCTCAAAATTCTAGTTGAAACGAAAAAAAAATAATCCCTCCGTGTTATTTCTAAGGGAAATCGAATTTTTTAAACAGCGAAGCCTCTAATTGACTTGACAAAATTACTCATCAGATTTTCAGGTCTGGCCGAAAGAAAATATCGTTCAAGAATGAAAATCCACACCGTGTACACAGTTTTTGTGTACTTCAAAGATGAATATTTTTGCTATTTCATCCCGTGACGCGCGTACGTGTTACTCCTCACTTCGCATTCGTTCGCGACCGTGATATCAAGGCTTATCGAACGGAGTATCCGAAAGTGATCTCGTTTTCACGATGAAACGTCAACATTCAATTGGGCGTAAAAAAATGCGTTCGACCGGTCCGTTACCTCAAATCCCAGCGTCAATATCGAATGTTTGATGCTTCGTAATGAACTTTACGATCTTCCGTCTGCTATTTATCCATCGATAACACCACGGTGACAGGCATAACCTTGTTGACTTAGCTCGTGATCTCGACAAACCGATGAAGTCGATATCGAGCATCAACGTTTCGTGGTAGAAGTTCGACGCACGGCGCGATTTCGCTACCCAGTGTTTCGATTCAATCAGGAAAATACGCGTACAATATCTTCTACTCAACGTTCGTAGGATGACGAACGGAGCGAGGATAACAGAAAACGAGGGAGTATGACGATGGCTCGAGTAGTGCACAAATAAAGTTGTATCTCGTACGTAGATCCGATGGAATCCGAAGATAGAGACACGATCTAACATTATCTTTGATCGTGGAAGATGTTGATCGTTGATATTTCAAAGCAACGCTCCGACAGAATAAACCTTACAGAGAGATAAGACAGAAATATGAAGGAACGAAAATATACGAATGAAGGCACTACAACAGCGGACGATGCGAACAGCAGTCATCAGCTAATTGAATTCAATAAATCCACATTTTTCATGAGAATATAGTTGAGTTGGAGCCGATTCGGTACCTATTATGTATAATGACGGGCGTTTATCTTCCGGCGAAAAAGTCTATTTCAACGCGCTTTTATTAGCTTGGTATGCGAGTTTGTTTGGATGTAACGAAATCTTCGAGCGTGATTTTCACCTACTTCAAAAATTCGAATCAAATTGAAACTTTGCACGCGTATCAAGGACCGACGACGATGCAATAATTTAGGACAAAAAAATATATATTTTTTTGCAAATTCAAATTGGAAACTTTTTAAAAACTACAAAATAAGAAAATAGATTACGGTTTTTGAAAGACAAAAACAAAACACGTTTCAATGGCAAACCGAACCGAAGAATAAAATATAAATTTCAATGTAAGAATAAAGTGATTGAGGAGAAAATTGACGTCATTGTAAAATACGTGGGTTGATTGGTGTCAATTGTGATAAATATAAACAATAAATCGTATAAGAACCACAAGCTCACGCTTTTTTACGACGACATTAACTTTCTCGTTAATCACTCTATTCTTATACTGAAATTAATTTTTTTTTACTTTTCAGTTCGGTTCACCATCAAAGCGTGTTTTTTAATTTGTTCAAATTACGATTTATCTTCCATTTTCTAGTTCAATTTATTAGGAATGCATGTTTTTTTGAGTTTTTTCAAAGAAACAACGGGATACGCAGATTTGCAAACTACATCCAGCACCGAATAAAATTTTTACGGCTTTGCTCGCCAATTGAATTTATAACTATAATTCATAATTCATAACTAACGCTTCATAATTTTTAAATCTCGTTTATCGAATTCCCGATTACTAGAGCAGAACGAACATATCGACGGTCGTGACGAATAATACCACGGATTTTCGATTATACGCGAATAAAAGCACCGTATACATATTTTTTTTATCGAAAGTTCACTTTTGTGTTTATGTTTTAAGTATGTTACGGAACAAAATTATTGTGCCGAATACGCTGTTAACTCTCGCGATTGTTCGAATACAACAAACGTTTCGTTGTTTAACCTTTTTCCTCGCGAATTTTCGCAGTCATCTTTTTTTCCAATGGAATTTGGCGTATAAGGAATTTTGAAATTCCCGATTACGAATCCAGTGTGAGAATTGTAAAATCAACGACCTAAAAACCCCGATCTACCACATTCGAACATTTTGATCCGCCATATTGAATTCAGCATTCTGACTTTCAACATGTTGACAGCCGATTCATAATCAGCGACCTCAAAAACCTCCGCAAACCAATTTTCAGGTAGTAACATTTATGACTTCGTCTTCGCGTGAATTTATCTTGAAAATTCTGCTTCCCTGAATACTAAATTGTTACGAGCAATAATTATTTTGAATGCCTGTGCAATACTATTATTTTTTCAAGATTTATTCGACAAATCGATTATAAATTGTTCATAAAAGGTGGAAAATCGATAGTACCTAGGTGGAACACCAGTGTCCGACTGTGACCAACGTAAAAGGGTTAGTCAGCCACCATATTATCAATAAACTGGAAATAGTTGCAGCATCTAAATCGAAGATCGCGGTATTTGAATACCCGACCTTTTTTCACATCGAAGGAAAGATCCTGCACGAAGTTGATGTTCGTAACGCGAGAACAATTGGAAAATTCTCAGTGAATTTGTGGTATGATTTCGATCCGTCGAATGGCTTGATTATTCCGAATTCTCTTTGCTCGTTCATTGTCGATGGGAAACTGTCAAAGTAATTTAGGTGTACATGTAATTGAAAGTATAGGCTATGAAATAGTGATCGCAGTTTTATTGGAATTCATTTTGTTATTGATCAAGAATCACATCGCAAGTTTCGAGGAATCGATCGTACTAAATACTTCTGAGAGTCTAATAACTCACCGAGAAGATCAAATCGTCAAAGTTGCTGTAGCAAGTGTAAATCTTGTTGAAAAAATATCACACCGATGAGACGTTCCTCGATTACGAAAGTCGATGATGAGATTAAAATTCGTCGATTTATTTACTACAATGTGAATTATAGAAGCTAGTTTCCGACGTACGAATGGATACTCAAATTCGTGAAGCGTGCCCAATGCGATGCAGAGACTCGAATCCATATGTTTGCCGCTTAAAAATGAGACAGCAGCACTTCGGTCGCGATTTTTTATTCGACAAGACGCACCGGTGACTAGACAAATGCGAGCATATTAAAATACATCGCACTTAACGAGAGGCGACGTGCTCCGAACCACCAGATGCACCGATGAGGGCTGCGCCCACGTATCGTCACGGATTATTTCAACCTCGACCGATGAAGAGGCCGTGAAAATTGCAGATCAAAGTTGAGTTTTTATGCTTCGTACGGAAATGATAAAAAGGTGATGCTCCTGAAATCATCTCGGTTATTGCCTGTCTCTGTGTCAGAGGCATTTGTACGATCTCAAAGATCGCTGTGTTGGCTACCGAATGAGAGCCAGCATAGTCCGTTTTTCGAATGTGAACTCGTTCGAATGCGCGCGTCTCTAAAACAATACGTTTGACCTATTGTTTTTGATCCTTTTTTTATAATAAGAATAAAATAACGATTTCGCGTCAGTATAAATAAATACGACGGGGCTTTGACGAAAAAAAATGTCTGTGAAGGAGATGGATTCATCCTACTTGTGATAATATCAAAGACAGTTAAATAAATTAACCCTCAGCCTTTTTTTTCTGCTATCAATTGCAAAGATTTTTTCGAATTTCTCACTCGAATTTCTCTGCCGGGAAAAAATTGTACTCGCCAACTGAACATTCGTACTCGGCGCGTCGACGCAGATTTTTTATCGTTAGCATAAGAATTCGTTATCATCGTTAGCGCGAGATTTTCCAATGATCAGTTGATAAATGTGCGAGTAAAAAAAAAATCGATAAAATATTCAACATGCGCGAGATGTTCGGGCTGTGAATTCTCCTTTTCCCAAACTATGGATATTGCTCGTCAAATCTATAGATAATTTATGTCAAAATTGTGGATAATTCTTTCCAAAATGATGCATAATTCTTTTTAAAACTGTGGATAATTCTTGTTAAAATTATGGATATTTTCAAAACTGTCGATATTTCGCGTCAGAATTATGGATAGTACTTGTCATCGTAGATAAGTTAGGGAAAAACTGAAATTTCAGAATAATCCAAATACGCGCAAATATTACTGGTTTTTTTTTTTCATCGCGAACGATTGGTATTCGAGATTCCAATGGTTGCTCGAATTTTTGTCGAATTCTCATCCACGGCGTCGCGACGGCATCGATATCCGTTACCTACCGACGGCGTCACCTTCCTATCAATCGCGACGCAACCGCTCGTGAAACGAGGTCCGAGGAGCATTTGGCGCGTTTCGCAAATCCTTCGCGAATTATCGTCGCGAATAGTTTGTTATCAGATACGGGACGGACATTCCTCGCGGATATGTAACGCGGTTATATCGCGAAACGTACCGAATACAGGTGCGAAGCATCGGCACTTCGGTATTTGTCGATCGAACGATGATAACTAGTGCAAGCTTCGATAGGACCGACGCCGCCGATGCTCTCGTCCGTGTTGGTATCAACTTCCTCGCAACGACGCCGTACCAGCGGCGACGCGCGGCGTAACCCTCATCGACGCGAGCAGGCGTACGCGATATCGCGACGCGCGAGTATGCGTGACGAACTCCGAAGACCCGATTTATCAACGGCGCCTGAAGCGATCCGATAACATCGCTCGATGTTCGCGATCCCTCCGCGCGCGTAGGACGCCAGGCGCCAATGTTGGTTCTACGCCGCGTATTCTTTCCACGGCGTCGTTACTTTATTATCATTAATTTCCACGTCGACCGCCACACCGATAATAATTATTGCTCGACGATTCGTCCGAACATCCGCGTTATTCTATGCGGGTGCATTTTAATCCGCGCGAGTTTTACGACCTGCCGAATCATCCGGCTGGCGGCGGCGCGTCGCGCGCGTAATCATTGGTCGTCGCCGGACCTTTGGAATGCCACGTGTCAGGATGCAACTTCTTCGGCGGCATAGAAGAAACACGGATCGCGAGACGAGAGCGCGAGCAATTTGTCTGATTGTGAGATGCGACGAAGGATGGAATTTTTATTTAAGGATGGAAGGAGCTGAATATACGACAACTTTTTGTGTGAAGGATGTTAAGACCTCGCTTTCGGTATAAATTGTTACATGATTATCGAGAATTTTCTTTTAATCTGTCCTAAATACGCGAAAATCCACAACTCGTTGAGGGAATTTCTTTGTTTTCACAGATTTGGATGTTTTTTTTTTTATTCACAGATTTTTTTTTGTGAAGAGTTACAATGTTTTCGGTGAATTTATTTGTATTTACAGGAAAATTTGTGAATACAATCGTAAATAAATGGGTATTCGCACTTGTGAATGTGAATTTATTCGTATTCGAATTTACAAATAAGTGAAGTATGAATAAACTAGTATTCGTATTCATAAATAGAATTATACCCAACTATGCTTTGATTCGTTCAAAGAGCTACGTTCGGTGATTTTCGATTGAAAAAATATCACCATTATCGCGATGATAATAATAAAGATAGTCCCGAGCTGTTTGTGGGTGTGGCGATGAAAGTTGATCGAGTTTGAAAATCAAAAACTAGAAGCAACTTTGATATAAAATTCTCTAGTACCGACGCAACATTATTTTCTGATTTAGAAAAATGGCATTCCGTGCATTTTTTTGCAAAACCTCATGTGAAAATTATGGAAACGAGTACGTAACAATTGCACGGCCATGTTACGCCGTATTTACAACAAAAAAAAGGAAAATTTCCAGGAACGCGTATGCGAAAGATACATAGTCAAGTTATGCAACATTGACAACAGGAAAAATGTCATTTCCACAGGAGTAAACGTGTCACCGTTACATTTCAACAAGATCCATCAAATGCGAAGTTTGTTCACGCGACATAAGCCCCGCATTTACTTCCGGTCTAGAAATAAGCGTTCAACCCTTTTTTCATACATGTTAACGATAAGTAATTAGTTTAAAGTGATTCGATCAATATTTCAGCGCTCTGATCATTCTTGACTGTTATCCCGTTAAATACTCACGTGAAAGTTTTTGTTCACCGTGGAGAAAAAGTCTATTTGGCCGAATGTAAAATTGACATTTTTTCTCGTGTGCCGTTTGCATCCTTCTAATGCAAAATTCACATTATACCGAATGTAAAATTTACATTCTTCCTACTCTGAATTCTACATTCTGAGGTTAACACTTTTTGTAATGTAAAGATGACATCACTCAAACTGAAAAGACAGTTATGAATTTACAGGAGTAAACCTGTAAGTTTTACAAATTTTCCTGTAATTTTCACAGGAGATTTTTTCCGTATGATTTCGCAATTTGATTCGATTTTCAAGAATTTGGCAGGAACACAAAATTGTCCCGTAACTACAGGGAAGATATTCATCGGCGTCACGATGTTAGGCTTCACTCAATACAAAGGAAAATACTCAATTCCAGGGAATAGTGAGATCTCACCATTTTATGGTCCACTCACCGGAACGAGTGATGATTTCTGTATTATCCCAACTGAACCCGAAAGAATTATCGAATGGCTCCGAATTTTGGAGCATTTAAGTGTGTTCGTGATTCTACTCCTCCTAAGCGGCTTAACCGATTTTGACGAAATTTTGATGTGCATTTATGGAATCAGCTAGCTGGTTTTTAGCTATAGTTGGACCCGGTAATCGGCGCTGTTATCGAGATCCAGAGATTTTCTCCCTTATTTGCCGACAGCATTTTTGTTATTCATTTTCTTTTTATTTCTCGCATGAATAACCATATTTTCAAGTCTCCAAGTACCTCGAAATATTAGTTAATTTGATAATTTTTCTATATGCATGACTTGTTAAATGATAGACACTCGATCGAAAACTGAAAATTGTTACTCAGCTTAGTCTTCACAGATCAACAACATTCATTATTTAGATCTGGACGATGCACTTTTCTTCAATTCATTCTTCGTTAACTGATTACGTTGTGCATTTCGAGTATTTCAATTTCACCCAATGAAAACATTTCATTTCCAGAAATATATTTCGCCATCGAGGTCCGTGAGAGGACATCGTCTGCCTACCGGATCTGCTATTATTCGCGTAAAAACCGTGATCGATCGATCGATCCATAAATTGATTACTCGCGGCATTGAAATATTCGTTATTCTAGGTTAATTCTCTCGCCAATTACCGCGTATGAGTTTTTGACTTGACTTTTCGAACGCGAGCTTCGGACTTTTTCTGATAAATGAAACGAATTGCTAATTAAAAAATGTCAAATAACAAATGATATCGTCCATTGGCGTGCCGGAGAGAAAGGAGCACGTCTTCGATCTTTAGGGGTCAATCGATCGCGACATCTTCAACTTCGAGGAACAATCGTTGCTCGATCGAAGTTGTGATTCGATGAGTTCAATTCTACGATCCGAGGTCAGTGGACGTGCCGACGATTCGATTAGTTGCCACGTCGCGTCCGATCGCGTCTCTGACATATCTTCGAAATGAACGTCTCAATAAGCATGAATCGATAGATAAGATGAAACGAATTTTGTTGGTACCGCGGTAATTCGTTCGTCTCGGGGCTGAACGAAGAACTCTCTCGTTGTCGCCTCGGTATAAATCAAGTCCCGTTCGTTCACCGATCAGCCGTGGGATAACCTGACAGTTTAACAGCTCAATCTCTCCGGTGCCACCGGCTGTCGTTAATCTTCAGCGCTGCGCGGTGCTCGTGATTTGGCTTAGGATTTGAAGAAAGTTATCGGAATACTGGAGCAAAAGCGTCGACGACTTTCAATTTCCACGCCCAGATGGAGAATCGCTCGCGAGAGAGAGAGAGAGGAAGAGAGGAGCGACGAGACACTCGGCATCGCGAGTCGAAAATTGAGTCATTAAGGAAAAACCAATATGACCAAACGCTCGGGGTCGTAACGGATTGAAATGTGGCCGTTGAAGTTTGTAGTTGTTATTGTTTTACGGCCGGACGAAATTTAGGGCCTCTTAAAGGCATAAGTATACGTTGCATGCTTCCAAGTTACGAGCGTCCGCTGTGGAAAAAGTTAGATCGCTTACGTCAGACGCGTTTGGTTGACACGCGTTCAGACCCATTCGGACGCGCGCGTCCGCGTGGGTACTCCTCGATCGCTGCTGCGTCTTGGCTATGTACGCACCTGGATGCATGGAGGTGAATTGGTAAGCGCGGACAGGAAGGATCGAACTGGAATTTCAATGTCCAAACGAATTCCGAGGGGAAATACCGAATTGGAACGGAGATTGCGACGCCTGTTTGCGATCTTGAAATTGGTCCTCGCTAGGTCGAGCGCGCGGCTTGCGACCTACTGACGGTTGACGCATTGGACGGACCCTGGCACCTACACGCGATGTTTCGGATCCTTCGACCCGAGTGGGGGAGCGTACATCTGTCGGAAATAGGCCATTTAGTGTCAACGATGATGTAAAATTAGGAGCCACTTGATTTTCAAGAAGAATGAAGCTCCGAAACATTCAAATCTCTGATCTGGCTGAAACTGCATTGCAAGATTCCTCGTGGAGTTTTTGAAATAAATAGAAATAATTTTGGATAAGGTTCTGAGAAGCCCATACCGCTTGTCTCCTCCAAATTACGTATACTTTTATATTTTGACTCGCTGATCATGAATAGATATGAGGATTCAAATGGGCGCAAACTTGATTTTCAAAGTCGAAATTCCAAACAAATTGTCAATCGACTGATTTTCAAAAGGCCTTTCTATGTTATTTCAATAAATGCTGATCTTGGAGACAAATATTTCTATCGAAATCGTAGATTATGACAAAATATACGATTTACGTTCCATACATTTTTTTTGTTCAGAACGATTTTTTTTTCGAAAAAACGGGGTAATACTAGAATTTGTCACGACCCAGTTAGCTTCGTCCAAGTCGATTCAAATCCCAAAACCATACTAATAAAAAACCTCAAACGAACAAAACAAAAATACCCAGACGAACAAAAACAGACACAGCCAAAAGATACACACATATCCATTTTCAGACATCGTACATCGGACACCCAACGACCAAGAAGACTGAACGCATGCGAAGGAACTCGTGCGAAGGATTAGTCTGCTTTAGACGCCTTAAAAATGTCAATTCGTAAGAATTTTTCTTCGCGTTGCGAAGATGGGTGTTGATATAAAAAATGTTAGGCTCGATAAATTCACCCTTGAAAGATTACAGGGTGGAACACGCAACGCGTGCACCGTTACAGCTTCCAAAGTGTGTGTTGCGCGAAAAAATGTAAGGAATAGAAGTTGCATCGTTCGAAAGGATGCACCACGCGGGGCATCAATTTTGTTATAAGTCCAGGCGTTCCAAAGATTTAAAGAACAACTTTGCGTTTCCAAATTTTTGAAACGCCTCGACCTACAGGAAAAAACTGACGTACCACGTAGCGCACCCCTTTATACCGTGTGAATTTTGTGTACAACATTTTTTCGTGAAACGCATTATTCGTTTGACTGAATATTTATTTACAAAAAAGCGGTTCTCCAAAAAGTACGCAAGTAACTTACGTTGTCGATCTCTTCGCAACGAATCGTCCGAAACATGCCGATCAAATATTATTAGATAAGGTATAAGTGTGAGTAAAAATTGTGATTTTCACAATATCTTTCATTGCAAAAATCACTGGAAAATATCACTTTTTTCGAAAAGGGTTCGTTATTTTGTTAGTTATGCGTGAAAATTAATCATACTAGTTCGAGCCGAGCCTACAATTATATTTTATCCAATAGTATTTGATTTTCATGTTTTGAAAGATTTGTTTCGGAAAAATCGACAGCGTAAGCCACGCGCGCACTTTTTGAAGAGTTACCTTTTTTGTGAATTATTATTAAGTAAAATGAATAAGAAGAAAACGTTTAATAATTCTCAGAGGGTATTTATTGAGCCCAACAACTTTTATATTATCGTCTATTATAGCGACGTCAACAAATTCTCGTAAGAATCGTCCTTTTGTCGAGGATCTAGAGTGCCTTAAGTTTACCAAATATTGAAAAATAGTCTCATCATTTTAGTATTATTTTCACGTTAAATATTTTAGAAACACAACGTACCTACTTGTGAAAGTGAAAAAACAATAATTGTGACGTGACAAGTTAAAATGGAGGTTGTTTTGGAATGAGCAAGTCAAAATTTGTGCGTTGCATGGGAGAACATTCAAAGAAAATTTTCTCATCGCAGACCTGTACCTATAATAAGAAACCGCGAAAGACTATTCTTACGCTCACCTTCCTGAAACCGGAAAATAATTTCGTAAGTGATCTCGGAACGTATCGATGTCTGGAAGACAGGACGGAAGTTAGAAACAACGATACTGAGCTCAGATTCTCGGAGTCCCTGGTGTGAAATTTCAAATTGCACGTGAAACTTCGCACAATCGACGGGAATGCGATCGGCACGGAATCGAATACGTATCAGCGATTTCAACCGCGATCAACCATCAAAACCCGTTTCCCCCAATTTCAATTCGTTCCCGTTCACCTGAATAATCGGATTCCCTTCTTTGGCGAAAAACATATCATCGAAATCAGCTACACCCGCGAATTTCCTCGACATCGGATAGAGAAATTACGAGTGAACGAGGAGGAATCACGAGCAGTCGAACAGATCAACCCGTATCTTCGCGAATCTCGACGTCTTGCTCGGCATTGCTCCTCGGGGCAATTATAATGATGGCCACGGACAGGTGGAAACGTGTGATTCGAGTTGATCGGGGATGCTGCTCGCCGGTGCAAAATGTTGCGAAATTATAAAGAGTTAACAATAACCCGAGTTGCTCGTAACGACCCTTGCACAGACCTCCGTAGCGAGTGCGTTGAATACTCCTCGGAAATGATGTGGCAGCCCAAGTAGAATCCTATTCAGCAGCTATCATCGTTTCTGTGATACGCGAACGATAATTCATTCTCCACGACGCGCGATTCCTGCGGACGAAACGGAAATTTCATTAAGATACGAACGACACGGATTCTCTCCTGTTCGACCGAAGAAACTAACAGTGTCAACAACGATTCTTATTGGAAGGAATAAAACGATGATGGATCCGACGACAAAACAGAAATCGATAAATCTCCGTTGAACGTCGGAACGAATTGGTAAGATTGATCAACGATGAGGTGTCACGGAATGAAACATCGACGAGTTTCTTCGGTTCACCGAGCTCGTCGTCACCTCGAGGCGATACCGTAAAACGGGAAATCTCGAGGAGTTGAATGGGTTTCAGAGACAAAAACAATCAGGTTTTCTTATGGTTTTTTTTTTTTCACGTTATATGGGAATCACTTCATTCAAAATGCTGAGGACATCGAAGAGTAACATTTCGACACTATTTTGCAAGATTTTCATGGAAAAATGTAGGAAATTTAGCAGGTGTATCCCTAAACAAGTGTCGTCCCGGTGGATACGATAACTCGTGATAGCTTTATTTGAAATTAAAAAACCAAGTATTTGCTATTAGTAGATGAGTATAGCTGGTGATTGGACGGAGGACTTGGAAAAAAAATTGAAATTCGAAGTTGCATGCGAAATAGAACAATTTTCGGCACGATCGTTGAAAACGGAGCGCCTTATACATTCGTCATCGCAGAAAACGTCGGATCGAATAAAAATTCTGAAATCATAAAGGGAGCACGTTTCGGCACCTCGGTAATCGTTTTCGAGCATTTTCCAGAGTGATGCGTGTGACAACTCCGTTTCTTGTAAGCGCGGTTTCAGCTATGCCGATGAACCGATTTTGATGAAACTTGCAGGAGTTCTTTTCTTCAACCCGAAGATGCGTAAGTTTCATGCTCGACCAGATCCGACTTCCGGTACGGTAACGGCCTTAGCTATGTTCGTAAATTCTCCAGATGCAACGTCAAGCTTGAGATACAGTTTTATCATCGCCATGAAGATTTTCAGAATTTTTGAGGACTCCTCCGGCATTCGCATGCCGGTGCAAAATCGTTCAAATTTTTGCAACGGGTGATTTTAATATGAATGTGTTTTACGAGTGGGAATTATTCTCTTCAACGCCGGAAAAAGCCTACTCGATAAGCTAGAACACTCAACTAGACTCGTGTCTCTCTTCACAAATGTTGACGTCCAGATATTTTGAAAGCGTGACGAGCGACCATAAAGCAATTTGGTTCGAACTATGAAACCAACGTAAACCGAAGAGGCGAAAAAAAAAACATGTCACTTTGTACTGTAGCCCTATAATATCATTGTAATACCATCGTATTTTTCTTCTATAAAACAAAATACAACAAAAACAATGTTTAAAAAATAGGCGATCGTGCCTCACGCAAACAAGCGATGAGCTTTGGCCTGAGATGGGGTAGTTTGGTAGGTAAAATTGACACTACGTATAGCTTTGTGAAACGAGTTGTAATGAAAAAAAAATGAAAAGAAATTTTCGTTCAAACCCTAGTCCATGCTATTTTGAAAAAGTGTACGAACCGTGAATAAGATCGATGCATTATTTTGCGAGAAATCGTGTCTACCGACTTTAAGAATAGCGATGCGAGAACAACGCGATATTACTTCCAGCTGGTGCTTGGTGATTGGTACCGCATTCGTTTCGTTTTTCGGAACTCCGCTCGCCACCAATCAAATTCTGCGGAATCTAGTCGTTCCTTTCAAGTCTTACGTAATTTACAACGCGAGCTTTTCAAAAATACAGCAACAACTTTTCGAGAATAATAGCCAATCAACGTGGCGACGCTGAATAATCGAGGGAATTTCCAAAGACTTTCTCTCCCAGAGTTTTAATCCGATTGACTTAAAAAACGGGAGTGGATCCGGATTGAATTTCGACTCCTGTGATTCGGAGTTCCAGAGTGAAAATAAAGAAATCTCCGTGTACAGAGTAGAAATTAGAAATTAAAAATTCCAAAAAAATATGAATGTAATTGTTTACGCGTCTTCTTCGATGCGTTTCATTTGTTTGAGAGAACAAAATGAACAAATAGCCCGATGTCATTTCATTTTGCTCTGCGGAGTCTTTTTTTGACGAGACAAATAATTACTAAATCATATAATAATGACAATAATAAAAATAAAATCCTTCTCGAAGTGAATTTCACTCACGGGGAATCGAATCAATTGAAATACCTCGCGAAACTCTCGACATTTTTCGCGGTGATTGTACTATTGGATGAAAAAAAATGGTCTCCCAAAATTTGCAAACCCGTGTAATCTTGAAGTCTCTGCGCGCGACCGCCATTTTTTTCCAACGAAAGTCAAGAAAGGCGAAGTCAAGGGAAAGAAAGCACGATGCTAGATTTTCCTTCGACGCATCGGCACACGGTTCGTTTTCACACCTCCTTCCTTCTCATTACAAGAATATATCGAGCGCGAGTTTGCCGTAGTGAGGCGTAAGTAGACCGTGACGAGCTCTGAGATTCTTCCGAAAAAGATCCATTGCGCAACACGCGACGGGTACACGTGTGGTAAATGAGTCGAAAAAGGTTAAAACGCGATGATGAAAGCCGAACGATTTCGACGCCAAGCGTTAATCGTTGACCATCGACGCGAGCCGCACGAGAAATCCTTCGCCTTCCAGAATTTTCTGTGAAACCGGAATCATTTAATTCGTAATAAAGCCGAGAACCTCTCTTTGTCGGGTAGTTTTAATTGGTTGCTGGTTTTGGAACGACCGTTCCCTCCTGCTCTCGACCGCGTGGAACGCCGAGATTATCGGCTTCGGCGGCCCGCAGCATCATTCAGAAACGACACCGTGAATGGATTTCACCCAGCTGTAGAAGATAACGTACGGAATGTTATCTCGCTGTTAATTGTATGGTAGATCCTACTTGTTTCCTACACTGAGACCAGACTTTATTTACGACGCATGGCAGACGTACGGGACTCGTACGAGGAGGCACACGCTCGAACACACACGTGTCGATCGAGTTGTCGTTTCATACGATACATTTATTCACCGTCAAATTTTGACCCGTCGCAGCGGATGAATATGGGTGATCGTCAGAAAAGTTGCAAGCTGCAAGTTGCATCTCCTAAGCTTTAGCGAGTGTTTCTACATTGAACCAGTTCCAAAAAATGTGCTAATTTTCTTTTTTCGTAACCACTACCGAAATACCTTCGGAGGGTTGAGAAAAAACGCCTGTTGCAAGCGGAGCTCTTAATATTAATATTTAGAGGTCGCTCATCGCTGATTTATATTTCCGATTTGAATGAGACGGAATTTTTTTTTTTTTCGAATTTTACACCTCACAAGTCGATCAACGAATTGCTACGCGCGACTTATATTTTAGTAGCAAATTGAACGCTGTGAAAAAAATGTCTCCGGTATCATTTTTCGGTAAACCAACGACTTCAAAAGTGGTTCAAGCTCAAAATATTATTTGCAGTAAAGCTTGACTTTTTTTTTTAATTTCTGCCAAACTGTTAAATTTTATTACGTGTTATAACTGAATATCGTTCGGAAGAAAGTCGAATGATATTTGGTAAGAAGTAATGATGGAGGTTAAGAATTTGGCAGAAATTAAAAAAAATATATTAAATTTACTACGAATAAAATTTTGAACTTGTACGACTTCGGAAGTCGTCGGTTTATCGAGGAATGATTGGATACATTTTTTGTAGAGCGTTCAATTTGCTGCAAAACTTTATGTCGCGCATTGGAATCCGTTAAATGGTTCGTGAGGTGAGAAATGCTAAAAAAATCCGGTGTTATCTAAATGGCAAATAGGAATCCTCGATGAGCAACCTCTTAATATTAATATTAAGAGCTCCGCTTTCGACAGGCGTCTTCTATCAACCCTGTGATAGAAGTGGTTTTGAAAAGAAACATAGTCGATTTTTTTGAACTAGTCTATTCTACGTACTTCTATACATTTTGAACGTAAAATTATTTAAAGTATTACTCTTATATATTTCTCAATATCCCAACATTTTATGAACAGAAGTTTATATATCAATGAGATAAATTACAAGTAAAAGACTGAAATCGTAATTTTCGTGGTATACTCATTTTCAACATTTTCTATCATTTTATTGGAGATTGATCCTTTTCTGGTTATAAAAGAATCATTGATAAGTACATTTTAAAATATATGATTTCCCAAAAAAATTTTATAAATCCAGAGCTCTATTAGATTCAAAATACATTCTGGGACAATGTCTTGAAAGTTGTCCCGAGATTTAAGGCCTTTTTGCTATTATTCTCTTAATAGAATAGGTACATTTTTTTCTTCTAATATTTGAAATTTGTGTTGCCATTCATTGTACGTTCATGTATATCTACAACAAGCTGTTGATAGTTTGAACGAAGCAATAACAAAACGTTGTAAAATCTTACCAACTTCGGGGTAGAGAATTGCCGTTGAATAAAACTCAGTTTTTCACAATTTGAGTATTGGAATAGGTTCAAACGTATATGAACAAGTGCTCTACTTGCGGAAAAGTTTTCCAACCGTTTCTATACGTTGCTAAGATCAAGTTTTCATCGATTTGTCATTTTCATGGCAACACATTCGATTTCAGTTGAACATTTCAACATGTTGGCAGTAAAAAGTTTTTCATCCCTTGAATGTTTAGATAGAAAATATTGTAGTCGAGTAGAAACGCAAAAAGTCAAAATCAACTGAAGAAACGTAGCAAATATTTTAGTTAAATAATTTTGTTGATCGTACGAAAGACTTTTATATTGCCTATTTGTATAAGGTTCGATATTTGTGAAAGTGCGAACGTTTCGGCTTCAAACTCATTTTCATCAAATAAACTTGGTCCAGGAGTATTTTTGATGTGTGTGTGTGTGTGTGTGTGTGTGTGTGTGTGTGTGTGTGTGTGTGTGTGTGTGTGTGTGTGTGTGTGTGTGTGTGTGTGTGTGTGTGTGTGTGTGTGTGTGTACGTAGTTAACCATAAGAAATATGAAATCCTCCACATTTTACCATTTTCGGCTGACTGAAATGGTATCATTTTGTGGAAGCTATATTTGCAAGAATAATTATAACGTGTGGGCAAAACAATACACTTTTCCGCTATCATTTTTGTTATCGTTCTACTGTAAAAAGCTAATACGATACGGTACTTTACAAGAGAATTATTTCATTCCCATCATATATTAATTTTGTGTGAAAACTATTCCGATGTTTTTTGACAATCACCCAGGTGAACTTTTGTGAAAAATTAAAACTGTGCCGTAATACTTCGATACGATCGAAGTTTCCAGCAGACGAGGGATCGGAGGAGTCGACGGCTAATAATTTAGTTAGAAGCCGCCGGAAGCTCGATATCTCGATTAAAGCCCTCCGAAGATTAATGCTGCGCCGTGACGATTCGACTTAACGCATACAAATCGACCATTCACCCGGAAAAACTATTCTTCGTTTCAGTCAGAGTTCCTCTGTGTGACTCTGCCTGCGAGTACCTAGATGGGTCCTCTGTACCTAATGATCGCCTGTTGACGCGAGATTTATCTGTAACGAGGTGTACTCGGTATTCTGATATCGGAATAACGGTATAACTCGATTTATAACTCTTTCGAGTTTATGCCGAAGTGTGAATCAGCGACTCGGAAATTGAGACGATCCGCGGAAAAACGCTATAACTCTGGTTAACCCTTCGTGGTCGCGCTACCAAATAATTTCACTAGGTTGAATCCACCCCACGCATTTTTGAAAAGTTGTCCCGAAAACGTATTAGGCCGATTTTTCTTCAAAAATGATCCGACCTTTCGCAAGCATTCTAGATAACGTGCGAAGAATTCAAATACGAGAAATCGTATGATGAGATGTGAAAATAAATATCAAGGCGATAAAAACGCAAAGAGGAGATTTTTTCACTTGAAAAATCATAACTTCTTCATTTTTGAAATGTCGATGTAAAATTTGATACTATTGGGGAAAAATAGTAGGACACAGATACAAATTCAAAATAAAAGAATGAAAAATCCTTATCACCCCCCCTTTACTGAGTTTTTGAATAATTTTCCAATATCTCTCAAAAAAAGACGACTCTGACATCCAAGTCTGAAGGATTGCTCACGATCGTGGTGCTTTAGGCTATTGAGGAACCTTTCAGAATTTGTTGCCAGAGCCCTTCTCTCGCGAGAAGTCGCAAAAACTATTTCCAAATATATTATTTGGTGGCGTGCAAAAAAAAAGGTTTTTTTTCTGACGCATCCTATTATTTATACGTCGTGTTTAGAAAGATATTCAATTATAAAAAATGTAATGTACCCTCGTTTCCGATGGTATCTCCAAAACATTCTCAAAGAACCCGTCCAGATTGGGGGAATTCGACGAAAACGTGGCCATACTCGGTGAACGATAAGAATTGTACCAAACTTAGTATCGTAAGTTTTTGGGGTCGCTGAATACGAATCTGGTACGCAAAATTTCCAAAACAAAACGGCGGCCGGAATATGGCGGTGCGATTATCAATTGTATTAATAATTTTTATTCAACGGAATATTTGATAATATTTCAATCGGAGTCAAATTCTTCGCCCTCGCTTGGATCTGTCTCTGCTTGGATACAAGATATTAGCCTCAGAGCATCGGGAGAAAGTTTGTTCATCTTCCTCGTTGGAAGTTTTCGGAGACTTGAGATGTAAGGATCTGATGACACCAAGAGCTAGTTCAGCACATCCTGCATCGTCCTTTCCGTGCCCGATTGGTATATAGCTTATGCACTGTGGCTGGCATTGTATAATACGGGCGGTATTCCGCCGCAAACACCCTCACTGTTTTCAATGCATATTTTTGGTACTTTTCCACATCGATATTTTGTCCACTGCATATCACCTGTAGAATTGCGTGGAATCTCTCCATCAGCTAGTTATTAGCGAAACCTTCGGTGAATTTTCAAGGAACCGTCTGGCTGTGTTACCATCATTAGCGCTCCCATAACCCGGTTTCGCTCGATCCACGACGAGCCCCAGCTCGATCGCAACCCCTTTTGAATCTCTGACTTGCGTTGATCGATTGATTCCTTATCATTCTCCGTACGTGCCTGCCACTTTTTTCTATGTAATTTGTAGGAAATACGTAGTGATACTCGAACATACGGATCCACGCGTCCAGTATTGACATACCATAAATCAAATTGGATTCGTTCAATGGCTTTTCCAGAATTTTATCGATAATATTAAAATCTGTTGACGTGGAACCGCGTAGGTAGCACCTCTTGTCGAAGATTTCGATGTAACACCATTGCATACCTTGCCATCTATCATCGTAAACAGCCGTTTGTAATTGATCGTTATTACCGAGTCATCTGCAGTTATTGTATATGGTTCCAGAGAAGCTATTTGATCATTGATATATTTTTGTTCTCTTAGAGTCAATTCAGTATTTTCATGGAGGAACTGCATTCTAATTGGTCGACGAAATCGAGGTGACAAAGGCCTTGGATTTTCCCGTATGATCGTGCTGATAAGCTCGTCAGATTCACGATCAGAAAGGGCGAGTCGAAGGGGAATGAACGAACTAAAAAATGTACTTGCGTCCGAGTCCAAATCATCGCTGAATATTTGTTTGTATACGCTTTGACCCGAAATTTGGTCGCATCCCCATTTACGTATCAATTCTGCTGCGAGATACTGGGTATTTAGTGATTTTACGAAATCTGTCCGAGAGAGTAAGAGACGTTCGCAGGGGTGATTCAGTAAAGCTTGTAACTTTATGTCTTCACTCATTTTTGTAACAGTAATGCCGGATGAAGGCGAATAACAGAGCTTCTTGGGTACTTGGACGGAGTCGTAGCTTGGATACAGTTTGCAATTATTCTTTTTCATGGTGTTGCTAATGACGTTGTACTGTTTTCTTGTTAGTTTCGCTTCGACTACATCTGATAGCGCCTCGTCTGCAAAAATCGTCCTCCCTTGTGCGGTAGATGTTTTCGCAAACGATGCTCCATACCGCGTCAATCTCGTTGCAGAATCTCAGTTTCCAGAAGATCGACGATTCATTTGAGTTGCATATAATAATTCTGTAGTTGAAATATTTTTGCGAAGCTCTTCCATTTTTCGAACCGTTAACGAACCTTGGCTTTGGCATTAGCATTGCAATATTAAAATTGAACTATAAGTATAACTTTGATATTGAGACAGTTTTTTGGGTTGTTATTTGCAAGATTTTTCCGTAAATGATATGACAATAATCAAAGTCAGAAAGTAACAACGTACCACCAGTTGGGGCAAGTTGTTACGAGATCTATGAAAGGTATAATGTGTGAAAAAACACTCATATATGATACAACCGAATATGTATTCAAGGACTAGCCAACAATGTCATTCGGATAATGAGTTATTTTTGTTGAAAGTATAATAAAACAAACACTTTTATGTTTCAACGCTCAACTATAGTTTGCACTCTTTGTATCAATTCTTGAGACACCGAACCTCGCGATGTGCTCCGTTTGTAATTACGCGTGCTGGAAAAGAAAAGAAAATTACCGTATCGTTGAATGAATAAATCGGGGCAAGTTGTTTCGAGGTAACAACGTGCCCCGAAGAAATGAGCATTCAGCCTCAACAATATACGCCTACAATAGAGTAAATTAGAGATTAGCTTGTAAAACATACGCGGGTCCGGATATTCTACATATCCTTGCGTAAAAATACCAAAAAATTAAATGCGAAACATTCAAATTCATGAGCTATACAAAAATATCAAACATGAAAATATTTACTTACACGAATCAGCGACTCGCGGACTTGGTTTCCGATGTAATTCACGCGACTGGGCTAACAATGATAGTTGCCGTCGATGCGCTGCGACTGTTCATCTCACAACGTATTTACAACATGTATTAATAGCTTTTCCTCAACGAGATATTTCAATGGAAACAACTTACTCCGGGAGCTTTCAGCCCCGCTCCCCCCTACATCGATCAACGATTTGCGGAAACGTGGATTCGTCCGCTTTCCAGATTTCCATCGTTCCTTAAACGTTGAAGTTTACCGTTTCAGGTCGTTTGCCCGACAAGTCGATGAAAATAAATGAAAATGGAGCTACGGTCGATCGGGAGAGCAGGGTCTCTCCAAGATATTGATCGGAGGCAATAACAGTTGCGAGCTTAAAGGATGCTCTCCGGGGTCATAAATGACGAGGCAGAGTTTACGGAATGCACAAAACCACGCGGCAAAGTATTATTTTTGTTTCGCATACATACGTGTCAGCGTTGCTGGAAATCTTCAAAAACATGTCTGGCCGAACATGTATCCGACGTTTGATAATTAAAAGTCTTTAATGACCTGTTTATTTGCGAGCGTGGTTCCCGTTCTCAGAGGTTCCCATCTCTGGCATCCAACACGAAACGACGTTTCCCAACGTTTATTTATACTATCGGATCCGTTTGAAATACCTCGTAATGAAATAAGGGAAAACGCGTCGGTTTTATCGCGCACGGTTCTTCGTTCCTTCCCTTTTTTTTGTTGCTTTGTTTCTTTTTTTCATCAACCAAAATAGACGTGGTAATAGACTTTGAGGTGAAAAAAGACTGTCCTCGCTACGACGACGAATGCTGAAAGCGTGAACTGGGATTACCTAGGCTAGTTTTAGGTCGCGACCAACGCTTCATCTCCAGCCTGCGAGCATAGCCGATCGAACCGTGTGAAGTATGACCTAAGTATTCGGGGGGGATCCGATAATGAATTTTTCACATTCCGTAACCGAACAAAAGTTCGCATAAACGTTTACTCGACTGCCTATCCGGATATTCAAAACGGTGCGGATCAGCTGATCTGGATCCGGGTATACGTCAGCGGCCAGATTGCCGATTTGTACAACACGTATCCGCGTGTGGGCTCGCGGTATTCGACTTTCCCTCATTATTTATAGTATTCCGTTCCTTTCTTTCGGATGCATCCCTCCCGAATGCGAATCTCGCCTCACCGACTAGAGTTTCATAACGAGGAAATCGGAATACCCGTTTTTTTGTTTGTTTTGTTTTTGTCGTACCTACGTCCAATATAGTTATTCCGGGGGAACAATTAATTATCGAAAAACTACATCTGATGTTTATGCAGACGATAGGTATCGCGCCTCCGCGCCAAATACAGCTACGCTCAAAATATTCGACATCACCGTCGCGATCGACGGTCTCGAGCCTCTGAGCGGAAAGACATTGCAATTTCTTGCAATGGGAGTGGTGGGCAGGGATTAGTTCTCTGAAACGTTCCCTTTGGACGAAACATTAGAAACGTTCAATTTATTTAAAACGTCTGGAACGTTTTTTTCCATACATAACGTTTTAGATATGTGGAAATGAAACATTTCAATGCCTAAAATTAATAAGAAAACGCATGTTTTAAATTAAAACGCTCGGATTATACGGTGTCTTGAGTATCCAAACGTTGATCGCGAGGCTATATCGCGGGTGCGGGAGCTTGGTCAATTTTTTGCGATAAGTTTTCGAGTGACGCCGTGACGCGTCGAGCCGGTTTCGAAAAGTACCTACGCAACGTGGGTCGCGACGCGACAACTGGCGTACAGGGACCGCGAACGACGATGAATCGATAAGTAGCGCAAGCTTCGCGCAAACATTGCAATCCTATAAATGCAGGAATATCCACCAAGAGCCGCGCCCTCCGCTCCATGGCCGATAAGATTTCCACGGAATAAACGGCGCGAGCGATGTATTTTTCAGACCAGCGATGTCCTTATCGTCCTCGGATGACGAGTCGCGAGATACGTTGACCCTGATCGGCGGGGAAGGATCTCGCTGCCGGAGGCTCGGTTCGTATCAAACAGAGTCAGAGCCGCGATTGAGATGTTTCCATGGGAAGTAGAGTGTTCGATAACGTACATCTGGTCGATTTGCGACTTCCAAAAGGATCTTTGACCGACTCTACCTTGTTCCACAGCGTTCCACCGGTAATTCACTTATCCGCGTCGGTTCCTCGCCGTTCATTCGATACTTGTTTATTCACCATACCTACTTAATATCTCCATACTGCTGCGACACGTGGGTACAGATTTTTATAAACCGTGATGTGTCCAGCTATTTATCTTCAAAGTTATACGTTAGCGTTATGGTTATACGTTATTCGCATGCATCTCATATTTACACGCCATCCTCAAATCACGGGTGTACAATTTTCAATGAAAAAATGGCACAAATTTCCGAAAAGCAAAGCTTCTTTTTAGCTCACCAATGATGAAATCCCACGAAGAATTTTTAGCGAGAAAGTCCCATTCATCCTCGACCTCCCTCGAAATTTTTGTTTTATTTTTTCACTATACGTTGGACGGTATTGATTTTGAAGAGAAATATTTCAAATAAAAAATGGAGCTCTTAAAACGTTCTATAAAAAAGGTGATACGCTTTTTCAACGTAAATGCAAAATTTCTTCTGGTAATTTGAAAAATATGTTTTTATCTAAATTAGGGAATAGACGTTCTATTTTTTCGGAAAATATGCGTTTTTAAGGAAAATTTTGTTGGCCACCGAAATAATGATCTTGAAAAGTTCTACGAGAACGGTGATACACTTTTTCAACGCAGCTGTCAAATTTTACCTGGTAATTTGAAAAATCTGTTTGTATCTATAATAGGGAATAAACGTTCTCCAAAACATTCGTTTCGGAAGAAAATATTTCGAATAAAGGTTAGAGCTCTTGAAAAGTTCTACAAGAAAAGTAATAGAGTCTTTTAACGTAAATAAACGTTTGTTCCCCATTTTAGATAAAAACATATTTTCCAATTACCAGCTCAGATTTGGCATTTACGTTGAAAAAGTAAATCACTTTTCTTATGAAACTTTTAAGAGCTTCATTTTTCATCTCAAATGTTATTTTTTAAAACAAATACTTCTCAAGATACAGTGAAAAAATAGAAAAAACTTCGAGGGAGAGTGGGGGATGAACGGAACTTTTTAGACACAATTCCTGGAAACGTATTCATTTGTGAACTAAAGAGACGCATTGCTAAAAAATTGAGCCCGATTGGAGGTTTTCGCTGTTCCGAATTAACCCAGAAAATGTTACATTAACTCATTAAATTTGATTTTTCAATGGACCTGTTTTTCCATCACAGAAATTAATTCAATGGTCGATGGAAATTTTTCCCAATGAAAAAATAAATTTAACGGTAGACGGAAATGTTAGCGCATCATTGAATTTCATGCGTTATTTGATACAAATTTACGTCTGACATTTTTATTTCCACTTCAAAAAGTACTTGCCACATTTTTTCCAAAATTCGTCCAAGGCAACTTTGAAAAAAAGAATCCACACGATCGAATTCGATTAGCTTGACGAAAACTGCGTGTCCTTTTTTATCCCTCAAATTCGAACGCTTGTAATCGTATTATTCCCGCACACGACTGTCAAATTGTATATTGACATTCGAAAAATTACGCGAACGGTGGCCAGAAATATGGAGCGGTGTACGTGCAGTTGCTCACACCATCTCAACAACGAGCGGTGAGTTGTTTATTTCTGATAAACCGAATCATGAAATGGACCACGATATAACAATACGTTAGCTTCCAATATTTCCTTGCGTTCTCTGCTTTGTTTTTCCCAAAAAAAACGTACCCAATAAAAAAGCGAGTCTCAGAGATTATTTCGGTATAAAAATTGTCGACTCGCAAAAATACCGCGAATAGCGATTTTTTCGCGCGAGGCTGCGAAATAATACGTATTCACGGTGAAAAAAAAACGAATATAATACTCGCAGTGTTCCTTGGGCAGGATATTGTAGAAAATATTTGTTTCGCAATTGCGAGTTTTTTTTAATTGTACGTGGAAAATTATTTTCGAACCGTTACGACGTCCCGTTTCTGTTTCTCAGCGGACAGATCAGAGGCTGGCAGAAAGAAAACACACTTTAACTATCTGTTCGTATCGTAAAATTGTTAGTAATGTTTTTCGATGCGGTCGTAGCGGTTCAGGAGGCCCGAAGAAAGCTTGAAAAAAACAGACTAGTTTGTGGTCGAAGGATTTATAGGCGTCACTTCCAATTGCTGCAGACAGTCACGTTTAGCTCCGAAGAACCTATAAGATGCAACAGCTGCGAAGCCAATGCGAACGTATTTCATTTCTCCCATGTATTAACTAATTCCAATTGACGCTGGGTATTATACAGAGTGGCCGAAAAGTCTGGCGACGTATCGAAAATTAGTAATTACGTGGTTTGATTACTTTTCCGGAAAACGATGGAAATGTCTTTTTTTCATCACCAACCTGTTGATTCCATTATTAATAAGTAACATTCCATCGGGGCCGGGGGGGGGGGGGGGGGGCTGACGTTTCCCATAAATTCCATAATTTTAGGGGATCTCAAAGTTCCCAGAAATGCACGAGATAACAGGGTATTTTAGAATATTTCGGGGATTTTCAACATTTAAATGTGAACCCTTTACTCAATTTTGCTGATCTCGACGCTGGTGCGCACACTCGAAACATCGAGCGCACATAGAGAAAGGCCGAGCAATCGTCCCACGATATCGTCGCCGCAAATACCTTATGGATGGATATATCGCGGAATTTGTATTCAAGTGACAATCCGGATCATCGTGATCGATTCCATGCATTTTCCAAAGTTCTTTCAGGCTGGAGGAGAGAATAGATGTAGGCGCTTTCGTCTGTTTTCCCTCATATTTTTTCAGAATTAGGCCATTTTTATCTATTTTTCATCAACCAAAAGGCACTCAGCAGCGTCCAATTGAAGCAGCCCGTACTAAGAATTTTCCCATCGTTTCTCGCTAAAGTACTGAAACTATGTAATTACCCAAAAGATACACGTCAAATCAAAAAACGCAAGACCACGTGTTCCATTGTTTCAAAAAATCCATTCAACCCCATCAAAAACAATCCCCCACGTCCCATCCTCATCGGTACGCGTATCTTTTTACGCAAAATGTTAATCCGTAATGAAAAATGGGGAAATCCGTTTGAAATGTTCAAGTTACCCTCCACCCCACCGATAAGAATGAGAAGTTGGCGGGTTGTTTTTGACGTGGTTAAATAGATTTTCTTAAATAATGGAACACGTGTTTTTGACTCTTTTGATCTTATGCGTATTTTTTTATATACAATTCAACCGTTGGCAGACTTTTGGGCTACTCTGTATAGCTGCCCGCGACATTCCCCCATGATTCGTGAAAGAAAATCACGTTATCCTTTCTTCTATTACAGATATCGAACAAAATTCGTAGCTCAACTGAAAATTAGATCGGAATTCCGAAACTCGAGGTTTGCATTTTTTTATTTGACATCGCGTGAAAAAAAACTAATTACGGAAATTTAAAAAATCAAATGCTTTTTCCCAAAATCACTTTTTCCAGCTGATCCACATAGTATACAAATATCATTATCAGGCGATTGATTTGATTTAAATTTGATATTCACCTTCGCTACACGCTTCTTTCCGATCGGTATCAAAAAACACAATAGCATACCATTTGTTTGATTGATACGAACGAAAATCTAGTCAGAAATGATGATAATTTTTTTTCCTCGTTACCTCTATTCGGTGATCACAACAACGCGTCTAAAGAAAGCTTATTTCAGGGGGTCTGAGAGTTGAAAAAAAAACCTATTTTAAATAATTCTATTGGCAGTAGTCTGATTTAGTTTTATGAAACAAATGATACTGGGTCATTACATCGTTTCCATACTTTACTTCACTAAAATCAACAAAAAAAACAACATTTATTGTAGATCAGATTATCGTCATATTGTTGGACCCCGTCATAATTTTCGGTGACCGTCATATAATTGAACTGATTAATCTAAAATCAATGAAACCAAAAACAAATCACGAATTATAGTGCCTGATCAGAGGAGTTTTTCAAAATTAAGATGTATATGTTTCATAAACAATAAACCAAGGCGTTTTTCTTCGGACATCCGCGAGTAAGCTGAGGCCGCAATTTGGTTCATCGAAGAAAAAAAAAGGTCGGTCAGGTACTAGATTAACTATCGAACTAACGATTTTGTTGGTTCAATCGACTTTAGATGATCCAAAGAAATCTCGCGTTGATCCCCGCAAATCAGGACGGGGGTCCAAAAAATATGGCGATAATTTGATCAACAGTAAATATTTTTACTTGGGTATTGATCCGAGGAATGTAGGGAAATAGGAGGGTCAGTTAATACACCTTATTATTTCAGCAAATATGCATTTTTATTTTAAGTATTGTCGAAATAAAATGGGAACATAATGAAATAACTTCGTATCATTTGTTTCATGAGATAAATCAAACACCTGCTAGACGAGTTTTTATGAATAGTCATTTTTTCGAGCGTCTCACTGCCCCCATTACGATCGATCTAAATAGAAATAATCCACGAACAATACACGGTTCGATCAAATTTGTCGAAGTGTCCCGACGAGTGAATCAACCATATATATATATATATATATATATATATATATATATATATATATATATATAAATGTAGATGACATGTTCGTACTGATGCCTCGCTTCAGAATATTAATTATGAATTCAGCGGCATTTTTTGTACGCACTGGCGTTTCATTAGACCACGAAACTGAAATATATGTGTATCATATGCGTCGTTATTTATATGTTCAGGCATGACAGGCCAGGTTTCACGTAGCTCTAACCGTATCCGACATCATCGTCGTGAGCGTCTTAACTTGCGTGTAAGCCGCGACGTTACACAGCTTCCATGGAAGCGCCGTCAACAAAAAATGTTCCCGCGACGATGTGTTTATTTATTATCGCGTTATATCCGACTAGACGTAAGGATCATCTTAGATTTCTCTATGTGCGCCGGTACTTTGCTGGGGGAAAAAAAGTTCACGAACGTACGACAAATGTGTCCCGATGATGCCACCGCGATCCAGAGATTGTGGACGCGTCGTTATGTAACGAAACGAAACGAAACGAAACGAAACGAAACGAAACGAAGCAGCGAGAAAAACGGTGGCTACGTTGTCTCGCGACTTTTCGTGAATAAATATTGCCCGAGGTACTCGACGTTTTTGGATATTCATATTTTCTGCCGATACGGACCTCTGGGACGACGGTGTCACGCGCGTCACAGCGTCGAGCGGGGAACGATGAAAATGGGTTCCGAAAGTAGCATAAAAAAGGATGACGAGAAGCGTAGAAAAAGGTATGAGCTGAAAAGGGGATGAAGGTTCGTTTGCATGACTATGCCGGTATAATATCCACGACGGGCAACGGGACTTTCGTTAACAAGTGAGCAAACAAACAGACGATCTCGAGTGTTCGAGAGAAGCGCACTCCTCGCGTTATTCTCACGATATTGTGACACTTCTTCCTGCCGTCGCCTGTCATCTCCTCCCAGCCTCGAAATATTTTTCTCCGATTCCGTTTCTCCGCGTTTACCTTTTTCACCGGTACCAATTGTAACGGAAGGTGCCGCTTTGGGATCATCCCGCTCCGAGCGTACTCTGCTCGCCGGACTCCGAGGAGGAAATGCGAGACTAAAAGCAACGAGCGGGTGAAGTGCAGAGGGGAATTCGCGGAGGGGACTCGACTAAAAGAACGGCAAAAGGAAGAAGACGAATCCAAGGTGGGGAGGGATTGACGGATAATTATGCTCGTTTATTCCAGCGTAACTCTTCGTTCGGATCCACCAGCACCTTGGAGGTTGGAGGGTTCGCGCGACTCGAGACTGACAGAGGTTGACACGGTAGGACGGACATGATTCGATTAACTCTTGGCTTGCCAACTGAGGATGTCATCGACGCACATTTTGTTGAATAATTTTTTTCCCGAAGAACATTTTCAAAAAACCTCCTGGATCCCCACGATTTCACCGATTTGTTGTCAAAATATGCATTGAAATCTTTTATCTGTGTCAATTGAGCAAATATTTTATTTGACACAAACTGCACGTATGCAGGGTGGTGAGCAATCAATTACTTTTCTCACTAATCGACGTTGTCGATTAGTTTGAGCAGAAATAACCAAAGACTATTTGATTTATGATCAACACGAGCCAACAGAGTCGAAAGGATTTGGAACTTCAAGCTATCATCGTACCGCGTAAGAATTTTCAAATTTCATAATGACGGATCCAACATTTTCATATGAAGATATCGTATGTAAGAAGAATGAGTATTTCTATGATTTTGTGCTCAATTTCGTGAAATTAGATATTTTTGTGATTTTAAGGCTGCATTATTGAGACGAGTATGAACGATTTTAATGAAAAATCTTGATATATCTCCGAAGTGTAATTCCATTGCCTTGAATCTCCTGAATTTTAAAACAAAAGCATCGATCATTTGATGAAACAAAAATATTAATTATTCAAACGACAACTATTCTATAGCGGCAATTTATTTCCTCTGCTGATGGGGAAAAGGTGGAGTACCGATACGGCCTCGGGATACGGAACACCGGATCAAGCTGGAACAATCGGAAAATTTTGTTTTTTCAACAAGTGGGGCGCTGAATCCTACAATCGTTTCTTCTAATTTTTAGCTGTATTTTTCACGTTTGGAAATTTCAGTTTCCGGAATAATGTTGAACAAATTTAGAACTTGCTGGAACAACTCGCAAAAATATTTTTTCATAAAATGGGGGCCTAACTTCGCGTACGCGTAAATGTGCCATATTCGAGTCAAGATAATATAGACAAGCTGATAATGAGCATAATGGATCCTGGTAGATTGGTTGAAAACTTGATGTTATTGTCCTCGCGTCGCTTCACACGCCGACGCATCAATACTCTTTATCGTGTCCTGCGGAACGATCTATCAAATGCTCCGTAAGCTTTGCCAATACTCGAGTACAGTAGATATAAGTTTTATCATCGATATTGCAATAAAACATCGCTTCGCGAAGTTCATTTCAAGTTGATTTCATCGCGTTCGTTTTCATCGTATGCTGTATGATTATACGCCATATCAATCACAGGTTTGACATTCCATTGTTGTTAACATTTCCTAAGTCGTGAAATTGGTTGATTGGAATTTCATGTCAGGTGGATTCCTTCGTAGGGCTAATCTGGCTTCTATAAATCGAATCGATCCACTAGCTCGGATAACGCGTATCGACAACTCTAACGAATAATAGCACGAATTTTCGATTATACGCGAGTCAAAGCACTGGACCGGAATTGCCACGAACATGAGCACGATCAAAAACACGAGTGAAAGCACCATGCACATTTTTTTATTGATAAGCAAAATTTGGGTTCATATTTTGAATATACAGGGTGGTCTATTTCAACCGCCCCAGGCGGACATTGCGAAAACTAAAAAAGATACGAGAAAAAGTTGAATACAAAATTCGAAGGGATTCGAGGGGGAAAGATGATGATGGTACGTGTTGAGTTCCAGATTCTGCCATTTCCAAAATTTTGCAAGGAACTTCGGATTTCGGATAGGGAACGAATGTTTAGAAAAAAATCTTAATTGTACAATTCTATGATTATAGAATTTAACAACCAAATAATTCTAAGAATATGTGTTTTTCAGCTAATTTCAAGAATGTTTTTCTTATAATAAGAGGAAAAGGCTCCAATATTCGGTAATTTTTATGGTAAATGTGAGAATATTATGATTAAATTAATCCCCAAGTTTTTTTAATATCAAGAACGCTCTTGTTCTCAAATGAAGAGTTTTCTCGTTCTTAAACTAAGAATTCGTGTTTTTCTAATTGTGAAATTTGTTTTTTACCCTGACCCTTTACCATCCGTTCTATTATTTTTCAACTTATTCGGCCTACGGAAAATATCACTTTCAATTTTTTCCAGATTTTTCAAACCAGCCGGACTCTCAAAAAAAAATTAATTTTTCACAAAAAAGAACAGCCGTTTTCAATCCCTTAATTTAATCTCTTTGAAACGTGCTCGATTTGAGAGCAATAAATGTTCCTAATAATTGAAAAATTATTGAATAATTAAATTATTCAAGAACATAGAATGTTCTTAATTTTAGAGTATTTTTGACTTGAATGGAGAAAAGTTTTTTAACTTAATTCTAAACGTTTTTTCCTGGAATTGAGTAGAGATTTTCTTATTTTTAGCACGACTTAGGCAAGAACCACGAGTTTCTTGAAATAAGTGTTTATTTCTCAAAACAACAATTTTTTTTTCTCCGTGTAGAAAGAGAAAAGTATGGCGCTGAGTACTGATTAATATATTAGTCAATTCAAAATACGTGCAATTCATGTTATATTCAATTTGAAAAAGGTACATTATTTTATTGTAGGTAGACGTAAGTTAAGATATATTTTTATCCAAAAATATGTCGACGCGTGTGGTTTGCGAGATGTATCTAGTTTAGTTGAAAATCGTCTTCGCGTGCTCAAGTATTTATTAGATAAAACGTAATACAATATTGTTTGGCGTTAGTATTTGAAGAATGAGGATCGTGGGTATATCAGTCAGTTTCGTACTTTGAAGAACATTTATTTAAAACGCCGACGTTTCGGCCGTGGCATGGAGGGCCATCTTCCAGGGCCTGTTAATTAGAAACGCTTTTGCGAATGCGTTGAGAATTAGATTGGACAGGAGGTCTGTTGAATCAAGGTGTCACGTGGTAACAAGAGGCTACGTTGCTCTATGTTGCTAAGCGTGATTTTACATTTTCTACGTAGATCAAGGATTGAAATTGTTGAAATAATACCCTGCGATGAAAAACGTTTATGCACAGTTTAATAATTAAGAAATGTTGGAATCACCTATTTTTGATTCTTCATCGCGTGTGGGACGGTGTTGTTAGGACCAAGGTCCACGGAGAAGAGAGTACGGAAACCAGTGATGGTTGTCCTGCTCGGGAGTTCGTTAGAACCATCTACGTAACATGAACATATTGCCAATCGCGTATGGCACGCCAAATTTAACTTTACATTTTTTGTTGCTAGCATTACGTAGACAATACTTATAAAACTAGTTGCGTGTGCCGCTTTTGGCGGCGGCGTTTTAAATAAATGTTCTTCAAAGTACGACACTGACTGATACACGCACGACCCTCGTTCTGCAATTATCTCGACACATCAGTCAAGACTCCTCGACCAATTAGGTGTTAGTATTCGTGATAAAATGGAGTTTAGTGCTTTTATTCGAGGGAAAAAAATGTGTTGTTGCTTTTATTCGTGAAAAGCTCGCTTTCGATCGTACTTTTGCTGCCGCGCTTTTGATGCTATTATTCGACAATGCCGTCGATATTTAGTTAGATGATGGAAGATTCGCGAAGAAGCTAGCGTTTTGAGAGTGAAAATTAACCAAATACAGAGTTACGCGAGTTGGTGGTTCGTAGATGTTTAGTATTTAGTATTTCGCCGCGTGTATATTTTTTCAGTCAACAAATTTCACGGTCTTAAAGATTTACAGCTTAGTTGGCGGAACTTTTCAACCACTCGGAAAACGCTAGGTGTAAAACTCCTAAATCTAGTTCAAAAGTTGCGTCTACCGGGTTTACAGATCTCGTTTGGGATTCATCGAAACCTGAGTGCTTTCGGATCGCTCGTGCGGATCTGCGAGGGGAAATTTGGAAAAATGCCGAAGAAACGTTCATCTCCTAAAAAAATATGCTCATCGACGTGCACAGTCGTTTCTATAGTTTTGCCCAAAGATTTCGCGATATCGCGATAATTTTGATTCAACGGAATTCATTGCGAAATACGTCGCGCCGTTGAGCTATCGCGATAGATAGCAACCGTCGCAGCATTACACGACAATTAGTAATCGATTGTTACATCATACGGAGGATTTTTGTTCAATATAGTTCGGCTCGTTAGTATCAAGAGGGTGATAATCAACACATCAATTAAATATATCCGTATCAGTCGACGAATCGTCTGAGTGCAATTGTCCCCATGATTTCAAATTGGCTCAAATAATTTCGACAACAGCGTGACGTTTTGCCTGCCATAAATTCCTTTCTTATCGATTTATCGGTCGAATTGACTTCGAATCTAGATCCAATGATTCACTGATCCCGCGTCTTTGATTCATAGCTATTTTCAAATACGACGTTCGATCTCGTTGCCGATACGTGAACCGTCAAGCTCTAAGCATTTGTCGCTCATCGATGTATTATTCGAAAGTTTTCCTCTCGCAATACGATCCTTTTTGGCATTCCCCTATGAACCCCTCCTCCGTTGCACGTTACGCCGATGTTTCAACGAGTCTCGCTCCCATTGCACAGTTTTTATAACGAGCCGCATCTTCCTCGACGTATAATAATTATTTATTCAGATTCGGGGAGTCAATTTGAGAATTACTTCGATTACAATTTTCACTCCAATCATCGAAATAATCCCCTGATTTGCAATCGAGGGAATGGCTCGAAAAACGTGATTTTCAGAAAAACGAGAAAAAGCTGGGTAGCTAAGATAAAATCGTGTCGCAGCAGACCGCTCAAGAGGATTATCAGAAGATTCATATTGACGAACGAGTAAAAATTCTTCGAGAAAAACAACAATTCCACTGATTTTTTCCACGCATCGCGTGGATGTTTAAAAAAGCTTGCATCGACTCCGTGTTCCTCGATTTTCTCGGAATTCTCGCAATCCCCATGCCCATCACGTGCGAAGATATCGTTTTGCACGGTACTCTCTTCCGCGCATAACTGTTGATAGCGCGGCGATTGCCGGGCGTATAAAAACGTTAGGCGCGAAGCCTCATCTTCAATTTAAGATGCAAATTACCCGGGGCATTTCTACAAAGAGGCAAACGAAGCAATTAAATCACGATTTCACGGTTTAACGTCTCGTACAGTGAAGTCGCGTTGTAGCTAGTCGCGGTCGTCTGTTCGGTAGGCGCGACTCGTTTTATCGCTCGAGTCTCTCACATCCGAGTTCACGTCACTCGTAATCCTATTACGAGAGAGCAATGTACTTCACCGTCCCGGGCGGTACTCTTTCGTGCACAAAATTCAAATCTGTTCTCCAAACAACAGCGTTGAGGAGATGGAAATTTGCTAGTAATTCACAAGCTTCATCGAAGTGTAGCTTGCTGAAATAATTCTGAGAGCAGAGGACAATTCTTCGAAAATAAAAAATGACGCTTGAAAGTGCTATTCAATGGTGAACTTTGCGTCACAATTTTTTTCAACGTTCACCGAAGGATTTTTGCAGAGGAACATTCGCAAGCATCGGTTGTCACCTTTTTTTTGAAATTTCAACGTTACTCGTTGAATGTCGATGGTTGAATGTTAAATGAATGTTACGCGGTGAAAAAAAATCAGATGCGCGGCGATTTTACGGAAGTTGTGAAGAATTATTCGTTTAAAAATTTTGCCTAAGCTCATGTAGACAAAATTTCGGAAGAGAGAGAATCGATTTCAGGCAAACTGAGTATAAAAACTCGACACGCCGATGATTTTGCTGATTCGTTTCGAATCGAATGGTTGTTCGTACTAAACTATAACTAGAGTAACGATACTGAGAATATGTGACGCGAATATCACGCGTACGGGGCATTTCACGCCAACTAGACCAGCATCGAACCCCGACCATCACAAAATCATTTCATGTTTTTTTACAACATTCCACTCGGTAAAATACGTGACCTGAATTATTTTCAAATTTTGTCAATCAAGCATTCATTTTGGTTAAATATTTGAAGTCGATTGCGAATGCCAATTTTTTGAGATCTGAAAAAATTCTCAAAAATCCAGTGACTGACACGCAACACGCCACGACGAGGAAGACGTGGGCCGAATTCTTTTTCCATTTTTTCAACACGAAATTCGGAATTTTGAAATTTTTAGGCCCAAAATTACCACAGGATCAGATCGTAAGCGCATCATCGAATTGGTGAAACCGAACATTTACAAGTAATTAACCTTTACTCGACGCATACCACTTGATGCTGTGTTAATTTTGGGTCTCAAAATTTCAAAATTCCGGGACTGAGGTATAAAGAAATAAACAAAAAATTCGGCCCACATTTTCCCGCAACGGGAAGTGCTTCGTGTCATCCACTGGATTTTAGAGATTTTTTTCAGATTTCTAAAAACGGGTACTCGACTTCAAATATTTATCAAAAATTTGAAAAAAAAATCAGCTCACGTTTTTTACCGAGTAGAATGTTAGGAAAAAAGATGAAACGATTTTGAGATAGTCGGGGTTTGACACTGGTCGAGTTGGCGTCGAAGGCCTGTACATAATAATTGTACGACGGAAATTACACAAACTAGTTGACGGGACTATGTCACCATTCCAAACGCGCGAAACTCTTGATAACCGTCGACATCGATTATTAGTTTGATACTTATGCCACGAAAGCTTCACAAGTTGTAAATATTCGCTGGAATCCAAGACGCGCGATGCTTTACGAGTCGGTCAAGCCTCCGCGGACTGTTACTGCGAATTACTCGCATACTTTAAGCGATAACTCATCCGTTAGAGTCCCATGTTTGAGCAAAAGAGACCGTATACTGCCATGGCTGTAGGCATCTGATTTTGCAACGTGACAAACGGCAAACGCGTACCGCAAAAAGATCCATGGACGTCGTCTGCGGTATCGTCTGGGAGATTTTTCCCCGTTTAGCTTGTCCTAAAACCTTACCCCGTCCGTTTACCACCCGTCTCATTCCCCACATAGGTCTAGTAATGCCTTGATAAATTTATCCCATCAAAACTGCGAAGTTTTATCCGCGAAAGCTTCAGAAAATCCGTCCAAAAATGCCCGAGTCTGAATTTTTTTCATCAACTGCAACTTCATTTTTTTGTCTCCAGCGGAAATGAAAATTTGCTCGATTTGCCTGGCTACCGATTTACCTTTAAGCTGGGCTGTAAACTGGCGAGATTATGTTGTCCGTCGGTTCTTTGTTGATGTCATTTCCGTAACTCAACGTGACTCGTCCAATCATTTCGAGCTTCGCTGCTGCAACTCGAGGCGAGTTGACGTGACAGCTTTGGTTTAAATCTTGGACGTTGGTTTCATAAAATATAATCGGAGACAGCTGCCGTAAAACTCTTCAAAACTGTCCCGTCGTATGCATACGTACGTACCTACGCTCACCTTACTAACGAGAGCATTAAATCGGCATTGTCACGAGTCGACGAATGTGAGTATAATACGGCCATTTCTCTTCGTCGTTTTTACTCGTTACCGCAAACCAGAGTGAGAAATACAACAGGCAATAACTTAGAGAGCTTCGTTGTATAATGCAGCCTCTTTAACGTTACGCAACGAACGTCTCCGTCTGTAACATATTTTCACCCCTAATCCTTCGATCCAGATGAAAAGTGTGGAAATCTATCGCAATCGTGATATGTTTCGTTTTTAGGCGCGGCCAAAGCGACGAGTCTCGTAAATTCGTCGTCGTCAAAATGGCGCCACGCTGTAATCGGCGTATTTCGCGGAGATCAATCGAACAGCTTTGGCGAGCGAGCGACACGAGCAAACAAACAAACTGACTTCCGCGTGTACGATGCTGAAGTAGATTTTACAGTAGTAGCATCGAGACCTGTTGATCACGTGGCGTCTTTCTCCGTACGCGAGTAGCGAGTACAAGGTTAAGATTTTTAGGTATCAATCCTCGAACCCCACACACCATCTGGGCCCCCGGTAGACACCACCCTGGGCGAGCGTAGCCCACCGTTTTTGCTGGGACGATATCTAAAATCCTGACGCACTGATTTGGATGTGTTTTTTTTTTTTTTTTTTGATCGGTACGCCTAACAGCAAGAAAAAAGAATTTTTTAAGGAGAATGCCATGAATTTTATGGTTCTCAAGATATATTTTAAAAAAACTGTGGACAAAATATTTAAATATCTGGAAGAAATCACTTTTTTTCTCAATTGTATTTTTTCGATAAAAATAGTTTCGGAGATCTGATTGCATCGCAATTGACGGGTCTCGAGTTATGAATATGAAATTTCGATTGGTTCCAAAAAATATGTTAATTTGGGCGGGGTGAATTTGGGTGATTTTCAAATGACAACCCTCAACTCTCGAGTACTGCGCAGTTCGGAATTGCGATGTTCGTCGTCCACGCGTCTTGCGTTGAATGAAGATTTGAACGCGAAACCCTACATCCCCCCTGAGTTTGTACGGGGAAATTTCAAATCACCCTGTATTTTATTCGATCGCATAGTCCACTGTATTACGGGTTTTCTGACGTAACAACTACACCGGGTGACACGCGGACCGAGTCGAATTGGGAACGCTCTATCCCCACTACCGTGCACATACCAGAGCTGGGTTGGGCTGTATATAGTATTTGGAATCCTAAAGTTTTTTTCCCCCTTAGTACCGATCGCCGCCCCAGCATTCGCTTCAGAACCGACGCATGATTCGAGAAGATTATGGGTGACCGTAACCCACTGTGTTGTTTGCGGCAGGAAAAACTGGGCTGGATAGCATCAAGCAATGCCATTCAAAGGCAAATAGAAATAAATACCCGGATTTTTTCTTTCATCATTTGCAATTGTTTACAAAAAATGATTTCAACAAGTTAGGATAAAAGTTTCTATTTCGAAAAACTGATTTCACTAATTGATTCTACGGGAAAAATCATAACGAAGACCGATATGACAAATTTTAGTCAAAATTCGATTTGCTAGCGTAAAAGATTATAAACATTTGCATTTTTGAAAGATGGAAATTATTGAGGGTTGGGTTGTCGTCATCATTTTTCCCGTAGCATGAATTGGTGCAATCAGTTTTTCTTAATAACAACATTCGTCATAATTTGTTTGAATGATTTTTTTAAAACAATTGCAAACGACAAAACAAGAAACGTGGGTAGTTTTTTCTATTCGCCTATGAATGGCATAGTTCATTTGATGCCATCTAGCCCAGTTTTTTCCGAGACCTTAATGGCTGAAAATTGGCTTAGAATTGTTACAAGAAACACTGTCAACGTAAAACCGAAATTTATCTCGTTCTAATTCAATTAATTGTAAGAATGAAAAATACTTCAGGTAGGTATAACGAGATGCGTGTGCTTACGAGTCTAAGAGTTTAGAAAACCTGGGTATTGAGTACAAGGAGCAAGAAGTCGAACTCGTGCAATCGGCCTCCTGTTCTAGACTGAAGACAAAGCGATGGGTTGAAAAAAACAGAGAATAAGGTGGATAGGGTATACGGAACATAACTGCAAGAAACGCGAACAACAGGGATAACGAGTCGAAGTAGCAATTTTCAGATAGGTAGGTTCGGCCGGCCGTAAAAGAAATTGCGAGAAAGGAATAAGGAATTGCGTGTATCGAAGGCCTATTGCTTTATAGACGCGTGCTTTGGAGATTAGGCTGAATTGAAAAAACCCAAATTACTGCGAAAAAACCTAGAATTTTATGATTGAGATTTCCAAGGAGTGTTATTAAGGAATGAAATTCAAAACTATAACAAATTAACTGATAAAGTTATCAATAAGTATCGAACAAGCGTGTTTGCGGGCACTCAACAGATTGATTTGTCGCGCATCGTTCCAAGGACTTTGTCTTACCCAGCATTTGTCTCGCGAAACTGTCGAAATGATCGTTTCAGAAAAAATCCCGGCTAATTCTATTCTAGTACCGCGCTCCACGAAACGTACCGAATCTGGTCAACTTATCAAGGGAACCGCACACCGAGTGCACGAGCGTCGCGATAGCTAGCTTCTAACTAATTGGAAACACGCAGAGCATCCGCGGGCCAAACGAATATCGCAGCCCAACACTGCTGGTTCTCGGATTGGCGGTTCAGCATAGTCGCGATTACATCTAACATCACCTATTCGTAGCAATCGAACGTTCGGTTCACAAGTACATGATTTTGCCCGCGATTCGCAGCATACCGCGTTCTAGACAAGGAACAAGTATTGTTCTAGAGCGGAAAGAGTAGCTGATTCATTCTTTAAGATTAGTTGAGTTGTTGTTAAGTATTTCCAGGCGCCTCGAAAATTTATAAATGCGTAAATGAATGGAAAAAAATTATACCACGAAGACGTTATTGAAACCGAAATGACTGATTAAAATATTATTACTTTTGTTCTGATTTCGAGCGATGATATTTATGAAATGAGCGAAAGAAATGTTTACCCCCCTTCGTTTATAGTACAAAAAATCTGCGGAATTAGGACTTTTATTTTCTTTCAAAACCGTGTGCCTCGAAGAGTTGAATCGGAAACAAAATCAAGGCAGACTTACCGATACAGTTGCCGTTGACCATACAGCTTGCAGGTGATCTCAGCGCATTTTTCCCAGCTCCGTATTATTTTCACCTGTAATTTGAATACAAATGATTATCGATCATTGGTATTGAACGATTAATTTAGCGAAAAGTTTCATCGTTCCCCGCCATGCCAGTTCAGATGTAATTCGTCAATTTAGGTTTTGAATCCGTGAGTATCAATCTACCTGGCATGCATTTCACAAAAAATAAAACCGGCAACAAACGAATAGTAACAGTTTAATTGCGAAGTATTTGATGTATTTGACTAAATCGAAAAACTCATGGGGAATAAATTATTCACGAACGAATTATCTATTTACGTTCCAGTGCCTCTGGGAAGAGAGGAGAAAAATTTCGAAATAATTTTGCGGAACTTTTTTCGAAGTTTTTTGCGAAGATTCCTGTCATTGTTGGGCGATGAGTATCGATGAGGAAGTAGCTGCGAGCATCGAAATCGTCCCAGAGTTGGTAGTGATCGAGAATAAACTCGGCTCGTGTTACAGAGTATCGACGAGTGTGGGGTGCCTTCGGAATGGAATGTACCGAGTGGGCGATAAGTTTATTGAGGTTCTAATCAAATTACGAAAGATAAAGGTGATCGCGTGAGCGGAGAAGTGACTCTGATGAAGTCGTTTATCTGGCCCCATCGTACATCGATGATGGTCGCACGGGGAATCAGATTGAGCAAAGCAATTTTAACATCCAGATATTTCTTCGTCGCATTATCCTTTCATCGTTGTGAAATTCCTCCGCTTTTGGCAACAGTTTCCTTTCATTGGTTCGAGCAATTTGACTCCCGATGGCGCCACTCTTCTAAAAGGCTCATCTCGGGTTGGGCCCCCGAAAAAAGGTTATTTTTATCTAAATTTCCATTTCATACGTTGAAACAATTCTTTTTCAGCTGTATAAATGAACTTTCAAACTTTGAGAAAGAATGCTGCGCATTGATCATAGAAATTTCTCGTGTTGGAAAATAGGAGGCGAGCATAGATTCTCGAAAACTAGGTCTGCCTACTGTATCGTCGAGACTTTTGATTTCGCTCCATGGAACTGAGCAAATATAGAAGATTCCCCGTCGACTTCATCGGACTTTGATCGATCGCGGTTCAGTGTTTTTCAAAATTATTATCCGTTTCTTTTTGCCGTTGATATTCGAACTTCCAAAACCGTCTACCATCCAATGATTGCCGTGGAATTACCAAATTCAGGTCTTAGTTTATTGCATGCAATATTCTAACTACAAGGCAATCATTGGTCGATTTTGGGAGTTTCAGTGTTGTCATTATCCGAGGCAGCAGAAAATTATAGTTTGACAAAATTAAAAATTACGCTCTAATGGTAAACCAAACTAAAAAGTACAAAATAAATTTCAATGTAAGGATCAAGTGATTAACGAGAAAATTGATATTACGATAAAAAAGCGTCGGCTTATTGTTTTTACATTATTTATTGTTTGTATTTATAACAATTCTCATCGTCAGCCCACGATTTTTTACAACGTTAATTTTCTCGTCAATCACTTTATTCTGATGTCGAAATTTATTTTTCCATTTTTTGTTCGGTTCACCATTAAGGCATGTGTTTTTGATTTTTTAACCTCTAATTTATTGTCTTATTCTATTCTTTAGAAAGAATTTTTGATTTGAATTTTTAAAAAAATATTTTGTTCCGTCTTAAGGGGTCACCGTACTGCGACGAGCGTCGAGACAGAGTAATTTTCAATAATTAGTTACGGAAAAACTACCGATGCAGTGTTGACAATTTTTTCATACCATGTCGCATACACGTTGACGAGTGCGTTCAATAAATTCTACTGTAAAAAATGAACAATTGGACGGGTTATATCCCCTGCGCGTTGCTGTGATTTTCGCCCGCGGTCGATCGCTGTACGTGGTATCGCAAGCACCATCGATCCGAAACAAACAAAAAATATGCTCGTTAACCACGTTGCATGAACTATCGGCGGACGAAGCTTTTTTTTTCCTCTTCGATGACGAAAAGCAAAATTCCTAAATTTTTTCGACATTTCGGATGCAAAACAACGTGTTATTTTTATGAATAATTATTAAACAGAAAATAAAAATGATAAAATCTTCCGTCCGCCGAAAAGTACTATTCCTTTGAATACGTGTACAAATTTCAAGTCGATTCATTGAGTATATCTCGAGACATCGTGTATGGCGCGCTCTTTAACGCGTACACGACATCGTATAAAAAAATTGTCTACCTTGCATTGGTAATTTTTCCGTAATTAATTATCGAAAATTACTCTGCTTCGACGCTCCTTGCCGTGAGATAACCGCTCGAATTATCGTATTGTCACCGGACCTCGGTACGCGTGTAAAGTTACAATGTAATTCGACGTTTTGGAGCAGATCGAAATCACGTTCGAAGATTATGTTACGTACAAACAAACAAACAAACAAACAAACACACAAACATACAAACATACAAACATACAAACATACAAACATACATACATACATGCATACATGCATACATACATACATACATACATACATACATACATACATACATACATACATACATACATACATACATACATACATACATACATACATACATGCATACATACATACATACATGTCAAGCTAACGAAAGCGTGCTAAAAACGGGATAAAATGCGGTTGATACCGAGGGCAAAATGAATCTTCTAGGATAAATCGATGGCTCTATCGGCTAATAGCACCGAAAAATTCGGCCCCAAAGTATAAGAAGAAACGAGCTATCCGCGAATAAGAGTAACAAAACATTGTTCCCTCGAATGAAAGCACCTAAACGAATTCTATCACGAATATCTGATTCACGATCTGGTTCTACCTAATAAATACCGTTATTATTAAATGCATAACCAACGAATAAAAATTCTGTAAAGATATTTCAATATCAAATACTACAAACAAATAATCTATTCCAATTGCATATAACTTGAATTGATAGCTAGATTAATGAGTATTCAGCATAATAATTTTTTCTCATCATATACTCAAAATATGATCACAAAAGTTGTTGATTATTAAAAAATATGTACGAAGCGTTTACTCGTGGAAATTTCAGATGAGGTCAAAATAACACGTTTTATCTGTATTTCCTGGGTCAAAACTGTATTCCCTGACGAAATTTCCATGCGGTCTATCGGTGGATCCTTTATTTTTTCACGCGATTCTTTCGAATGACGCGTGAATCGAACGCCACGTTTGTGACCGTACAAATTATCGAGCCCAGCTGGATCCTCTCGGGCGACGAATTGGTCTGGCGACGAATATGACTCGACAAATTCGATCCATTCACGGTGCAATAAACGTATCACGTACATCCATCTCCAGTGCCTTTGTATTCGGTTCACCGACTGGATTTTCAAGAGACGTTCTCGCGCCTTTAGCCGTCGCGATCGAGGGTGTTTCTTTTTATTGCAAATTTATGTCGAGCAACTTATCTCCGCTGCATCCAACGTTCGCGATATACGTGTGTTCGGTATTCGCAAAGTCCCTCGTGGTTGAACAACAGCGGGATTACTTCTGGAGAAAATTATCGACCGTGACGAGAATGATGAATCCGATAAAATCGCTTCCACCGAGTGATTTTTTGGAGAGAGATCGCGTTAGAGTCATTTGAGTTGACTGTGCGCGCTCAAGCATTCGAAGTGGTGTTAACATTAAACAATAAAGATTGAAGAAAAACGGAGTCGCGTATTTGACAAAGTATTCCTTTCAACTGATAATTGAATTTAGAAACAGCGCGTGAAATCTTCACGATTAAAAGAGAAAAAAAAATCATTAGAAAAATGCGAAACGCGCACGCTTAGCACGTAAGTGCAAGTGTGCGCATTTCTTTAATTAAAGTTACAAACGTGTCGACAGCAAATTATCTCAATCTCAAAAATCTTCTTCACTGAGAACTTATTTTTTAGATAATCTGAAACGATTAGACAAAGTCACGTAAGAGGCCAGATCAATGGGTAATAAGAAATTGACTTATTAATATAGAATCACATCAAAATCAGTTGCATAAAAATGAACTCAGTTGAACAGTAGGAATTTTACGAGGAATCGTCTTGGCAGTGATCACGCACGCAAAAATAAACAACAAATATTTCAGAACCAATACATGGTTACTTCACGTAAGAAGACGCGCGCGTGCGCACGTTAATCCGCGCACACTTACCCCGAACAGACTTGACTTCTGAATACGCATATAACTTTACCGCGCACAAACATGACCTCAAAAGTGATGCTGGAAAATAAACCTTAATAAATTACTGACACGGGAAAAAATCGTTTACCGTTGTGGCTATCCGCAGTAGGCGGTGACAATCTTTACCGCGATGGCAAAAGTTATTTTTGCAGTACCCGATTCTTGTGTTATTGAAAAACAAAAAAAAAACGGATTATGCGAGGTCGCTTTCTCCGGCGTAAGCTAATTTCCCGCTAGTATACGTTTAAATTGTCCGTGCATGTCGTGACCCCCTCACTTCTCCTTCGGAGATAGAGGGGATGCGCACGCTTACTCGCTGCGCACAGTTGCCCCGAATGACTGTATGAAAAAAGTAGAGATAAATTGAAAAATGTTGATATTATCGCAACTCTACGCGATACGATTTGCGCAATTTTTCGTTTTGTTACATTCCGAAGCAGGTGTATCGTTTTACAAATCATTGCAAAAATTGTACATCGAAGACCGTGCAATCATTTTCACCTTCTCAGACTACTCTGAATGCCGTCAGATTATTCGTTATTAGAATTCGCAAAAAATGCGGCGGAAAATGTTACTCCTTTCCGGCAACTTCATCGTCCAATCAAATTAATCTCTCCGTTGCGATTTGATCCTGGAATCTGGTCGTTACGTACAAGGAATCATTTGATAGATCTATCCTGCGCCCAGAAAGAAGTCCTGAGTGGATTTCTATGTAAGCTCAGGAACGTCTTCCGATTCGTGGATCGTCGCGTTCCTGAGTGACGTTATCTTACACGGGATCGGTGATCTTCGGCTGCCGATCGTCAATTCTTTCTAATTTCTCCCCCACGTTTTGTTTTCTTCTTCCAAACATCGACGTCATTTCACTGTACGTTTCCCATGAAATATTCGAATCGGTATTCCTCGATTCACACGACAATTCTTCGAGGCATTCTTCGGACCTTTTTCGCTTCCGTGGATCGAAGAGCGGTCCCCTCGATGTTCGGTATTGTTTACTCCGTTGGTTAAGTTACCTAGGTTTAAGATCCACATAATTACTGTGAGAATCGGTTAGCCATCGGCATTGACGCGAGGTGGCACCTTCGCGCGCGGCATAGCTATCTAGTTTTGTTTATTTAGGAAAACTCTCGTCTTTTGTTTCTGTATCTAGTCTCCCGAGAAATACTCGAGGATGTCGAGTGCCCACTTTTTGCCTCGAGCGCGTGTCGTATTTACGGCGAACTCGAGTAAAACCGTGTCAGATTCGAAAGACCCTTGAATAGCCATAGCCTCTTGGCTACAGACTAGAAATTCCGCAAGAACCGCGAGTCATCGGCAACGAGGGTTATACGCGTGTCGAGAGTCGCGTAGTCAACACCCAATCGATGCACGACTCTCGCAAGTTTCCCACGTGGCGCCAAGACACGAGGGCAAGACGAGTGTTTCGATTCGAAATATTTTCTTCGAGTAACAAAATCAGCTCGTGCGCCCGAAATTAAATGCAAAGTTTCATCTGAGTAGATGTTAGCGACCGAATGCTCGCTCCTCCGCACTACAATTCGTCATCCGCTGAGGCTATCTCGTTGAACATCGAAAATATCGAATTCCGCTTTTTCCAGCTGACACTCGTACAAATTGTCACCAATTCTCTGAAAATTTTCGCATCGTGCAGAGTTCAACCGAAAAAACGTCTCGATCTATCGAGACGCTGACTTGACCCACTGGCCACCATCGGATGAGGCCTGCTGATCAAATTTCACAAATCTTCTTCGCATCGCGATTCGTAGAGACAGAATTTTTCGGTCAATAGCGATGACTAGCCTTTGGGCTCCGTTTCTCAAAGATTATCGATAACCAATTTGAAGTTCCTTAGGGTTTTGGAGAATTGGACTTTAACAGCATGCCTGATCCATCGATTGAAGTCTACTACATAGAATTATATCCTAGAATACATATAAGTATACTATACTCATTTCTACATGATGCGATATTTCTGTAGCCGTTGATACTTCTACCGCAGAATGGCAGCACATCTCGAGCAGCGGCGTGACTTTACTAGGTTTCAGTCCTACTAGTTCATTGAAACTATACCTACACGGTAAAGAAATTCCTGTCATCGTGTAAACTGAACATTTTAGTGTGTTGTCTAAATACAATCGTTAGTGTTGTTCTCACAGTCCATTTTCCAACACGTAAAAATGTTATTTGATACTGAAGTAATACTTCTTAAACGTTACTCTAACATTGGTTCGTGTAACTCCTAGCACAGAGCTATGTTATTCCATCACTATACACGGAGTGTTTTGAAATAACACCAATCTTGTGTAAAAAACAGTCGTTCACGCGCATTTTCGTGTTATATTTGTCGGAAATTTTGGTACCTTATTCTTCGACCCGTACAATTTGGAATTGGCCTTCGGAATTTCGCTAACGTCAACTATATCTCGCTTGTCGTGAAAAATAGAGCATTACGGGTGAAATTTAAAAGTTCGGAGAGTTTTTCGTTCGCAGGAAATCTCCAATAGTATCGCTTGTCTACTAGCTGTTTGACCATTAATTAGTTCATAGGGAGTCGTTTGGATTCGTAGCGATCTACGTTTGAAAAAGATGTGGGATCTGTAGCTTCGGACTCGATGAGATTTGTCAATTTGGCAGAATATAATGAAAAAGGAAACTCTCGTTTTACGAAGGCGTCTATCGGCACCTACGCCTTCGCCGATGGTTTCAAAAATGTCGAGCGTTCGCAGCTTCGAAGTCGGTTCAAAGTAATGTAAATGAAGTCTGCGGGAATCGGGTCACGAGGGAGTATTAATAATTCTCTTCAGGTTGACGGATACGCCCGCTTAATCCTCGCTTAATAAAGCGCCTAATCCTCCTATCTCCGAACTTGAATCGAATTAAATCCAAGTCCTTAGTTGCTCGGAAGTGGACGATCGCATTAGATCGCTTTGAAATCGTAACGCGCCTGGTTGACCATTTCGTACCGAATGACAGTTGAAACGGGAACATTCATAACATTGTCACATCCTAGTCCATTATCAGCCGCTGCCAACGTGGTCCCAGCGCATGCCTCAGCGTAACTCTGCTCTTTCCACCTTCAGTTTCCCTCCCGACCGTTCGTTTACTCTCTATTCTGGAAGCCAGAGCCGGTAACTGAGCAAAAGATGAACAAGACGAGAAAGAGAGAGGGAGAGGGAGAGGGAGAGGGAGAGGGATCCTGTTGGCCTCATTGTCAGTGGAATTAAACGACCAGCTAACAAACGAACGGCTTCGAGGGTGAATTGCCGTAGCGACGATCAACAGTCAGTTCTGACAGCTGACAGCACGGTGGGTGGCGCGGTGGCATACGCGAAGAATGAAACCAGTTTTAATCTCGAAACATCTCGCCAAAATAAGATCGAGTTTGGATAAATTTCAATTCTATTTTGCATTCTGTTCAGAAAGGGATACGTATGAAAGACTGCACTCTTGATACGAGAGCCAAAATAGAAAATACTAGCGGACCCGGTAGGCAGACGTCGTCCTGGCACAGACCTCGCTGGCAAAACATATTTCTTGAGACAAAATCTTTGATCGAGTGTAATTGAAATACCCAAATACATTCATGTAATTGGAAAGCGAGAAAGAAATTAAGAAAAGTGGATATCTCAAATCCAAATAATAAACGTTATTGGTCTCTGAAGACTAACCTTGGTGAAAGATCAGTTTTGTATTGAACGTTCATTCTCAAATAACTTACGATTATAAAACAATCATCGTATTGAAAAATATTCAAAGTCAAATGGAGGCTAAAAAATAAGTTTTTTATATGATATTTATATGATTTGCATATACATATAAAAATCTAAGCAACAACAAAATCCAAAATCTCAAAATTCGACAACAGCACTATCTGCCGGGTATAATTACAGTTAAGAACCATCCAAGTGACTCGCTAAGTATACAAACAAAAATCAGTCAATCTGTTTAGGAGGAGGAGAATTGCGAACACACTGACACCGGAATTTTATGTGTAAAGATGAAAAAAAAAATATGCGATAGCGCGAATCAAACGTTAATGCGTGAAGAATAAAAAGAATAGGAATGAAAAAAGATGCAGGAAATGACATGTGCGTTCGCGCTTATTTTTGAATATTTTACGGAACATATTTTACTTGTGCGTCCTGCAGTTTTTATCAGGTGGACTTTCTCGTCGAAGCAATCAGAAGTATATTCGACTCGCGATAGATCAGTTTATAATTCATATGGCGTGGCATTTTGCTTTTCATTTGCTTGATTCAAGCATATAACGACGGTTGTTTCAAATGCTACGAATAAATGCGATAATTTCGAATGTTTCGAATAATATCGTCAACAACACCTGCCTATCGCATTACCTTCTCAGGGGATCTAGATTAAATAGGCCAAACCGGATAATTTCGTATCCTGGAAGAGGATAATGTAAAGGATAATACAAACAGGATAATTTTTATCTCATCTCGGGGTTCATCGGAAATCTTTTCTCCATTTTTCGCTGACATAATCAAGATTTCTTGTAAATCGAAATTCAAATTTCACTAGGATCTGGAAATTATAGTTGATTTGTTGATGAAGTACTATTCCAATGTAAATAAATAGTTTTATTGGTGTTTCGACGAGAGCATTTTTTGCTGTTGGAATACGGAGCTCTTTGATCATGTAAATTCGTTGGAATACAGTTTTTGATATATATATATATATATATATATATATATATATATATATATATATATATATATATATATATACACATACATACATATATATATATACTGTTTGAACTATGCGAAATTCATCGAATATATCGGTGATGGTGAAAATTATATGAAACTTTGCATGAATTGACATTTTCAAGATCGGACAGGTGAAATTATTTGGAGATTAAATCGTCAAACTTTTGCTGATTGAGCAAATCAGAAACGACTCCCCGATCACGATTTCTCGTGCCAGCAGAAATCACGCTCAACATATAATATCCGAGGTGGATTTGGGAATTTATCCCGTTAAAATCTATGTCGTTTATTATTTTAATCTTTCGATCAAATCACCGATCCAACTCGTGACTCAAATACCGACTAAGCCTCCCGATAAGCATTTTTTATTATTATATTTTCACGGAATTTTATGGTCGACAGTTTCTTTCCATTGCGTAATCCGCCAACTAATCGCGTTATGAATAAAATGAATATATAATAAAATAATAATAAAATAAATATATGAAATAAAACGGAATTACAATAGATTTTTGTAGATGAGTATTTTTTCATTGCTGCCTTCCAATGAATATACATCATTTCTTTGTTTAAAAACAAAAATGGGATTCGGACAGCATTCCCAGTAATTGGAGAAAAACCCGTATAAATTATAATCATATGTAATTCGATAACACAGGCACACGCACACACAAAATTTCGCGAACAAAAGGGTAGATCCTGCCATTCCTACATTTTGGGGTCCCTGAAACCGAATATCACCGTACAATTATTTTTTATGGTATTCCTGTGTTTTTTGGGCCGCTGAAATGGAAAATCCCAATGAAACACAAATTTGGGTCGTCTGGCTCGCAAAATGTTATTATTCGCAACATAGGAATGGGGGTGATCTGAAGTTCATCTAGTTGACTTCTCTTTTTGCCGAGAGCGCAGCGCAGTTTACCGCAGTCAACATCCACGAGGATCCTGCTGGGTTCTTTCAAAACAGTGCACGTTATTTTCATGGTCATATTCGGTTTCCGCGGGGCCAAAAACATAGAAATAGCGGGGTCTACCCTGTGGTTCGAGAGATTTTTTTGCGTGGGTGTGTGTTTTATCTACAGAATTCTTCACAGAAGATCGGACATGGTAGGTTACCAAATTTTTAAAGATAGTACACGGGCTATTGTATTTTGTACTTTCAACTGGTTTTTTTTTTCTATCTGGCAACTGATTGGTTACAGGTTCTTTTGATATTTCTCATCCGAAAGAGCATCTAATGGAAATGATAAAACAATAATTTACGACAACTAAGCTCTTTATTTCTTCCAAAAAAAAATAAGTGAGAAGTTAAAATTTAAATGTTCACCTCTGCTTCGAAAAATGTATAACTAATTTATCAACAAACGAAATTTACTTGTTGATTATTTTGAATCAAATAACTTCTAAAAAACTATTTTAAAACTTTCCCCTAACACCCCGGCTACAACAGCTATTTTGAACAAATAATAGCTACGTAAATGACACCAATCGAGAAGTAACTTTAGTTATTTTAGCAAATGATCCGCTCCATCGGTGCTGCCACCTATTAAAATCAATAATAATGATACCAGGATCAATACTAAGGACGTAACTTTTATGAAAACCAATTTGTCAGCTACAATGATTAATTCGAACTCGATAATGCGGAAATCTGTGTATTGTCCCTAATAATTGGGCAACTCACTATATAAGAACTTACAACGTATGAAACACAAAGGCCTGTGATTTTCCGATGCTATTCTTTCGTTTTTGAATCGAGCGACACTTGTGATTACGTTTCATACCGAATTCGTGCATCATTTCTGAAAACATTCATATTTTCATCAACAACTAGCTGACCCAGCAAACGTTGTTCCGACGTATAAAGTATTTCGTTCCGTTTGAACTACGAACGACGGTTAAATTATTTGGATATTGTTCGTACAAAAATACCAAAATCGCGATTAAAAAATGGGGGGTGGGGGGGGGGGGTATGAGGATGAAAATTTGGGGTTATAAGTATTTTTTGATGCCAGATTATAGAAAAATACGAAACCAATTTTTGTCAAAAAAATATTTCAAAAATTTGGGATAGGGACACCCTAATCACGTGGCGGTATAAAATATACCCTGCAAGCTACTCTCGTACCTACCAAATATACATAAATTTCTTTATAAAAATCGGTCGCGCCGTTTCGGAGGAGTGCGACGAAAAACACCGTGACGCGAGATTTTCATACACACAGATTTATCGGCCCAACTTGCATCACGTCGCGTAGCACCTCTTGCGTTGACAAGAGAAATTTAATTGAGATTTTTCCAACCCGACCGTCTTATTATCTACGCGCGTGGTCTATTATCGATCGCTCGTTTGTTAAGCAGAAGTGTTGGAGTTACAGAAATTCCTAGGAATATCCAATAGACAATTGTCACTCAAGATGGCTCGAAACTCTTAAACGCAATCCGAGAGCCCTACGCCACGACTCGTCGCTGTTGGGGTTGTTTAGAGTCGTTTTCAAGTGATTTCCAAGCCATGTGTAACCCCTTGAGCATATGGTCAAAAAAAAAAGAAAAGCTCAGCGCTGTGTGATCGCGACCTAAACCACGCACGCGCGTATAAATCAGTCGACAACTCGACAAGCGACAGAAAAAAAGTTTGAAAAAAAAACTCTCACCAACATCACGATCCAAATACGCACAGAGGACTTCCCTCTCCGCTCTTGCTGTTTCTCTATTTCTCTCGACAGCAAAAACCAAGAATACGAAAATTCAATCTATGAAATGGGTAAATCACTCAACCTGCGGTATTTGAGTCTAGCAGGAAATGCAACGAAAGGTAGGTACAGGTGTTGCTGCGTTCCGTGTCACCGCGGTCCTCATCCGTAGTAACGGTAGCATAGAATACTGGACTTTCAAATCGACGACCCTAACGAATCCTAGTACCAAAAATTCGGAACGAGAAGTATAACCGATAGCGATCTTCTCGCGCATAAAAGCAGTAGAACATTGTTTCCTCGAACAGAAGAAACAAAAAATTATTCTGTTAAATAAAAGCACCAGAGTCAATTGTATCGCGCATATTAACACCGCCAAATTTTGTATTTCGTTCGACCTAATAAGTATTCCAGAGTTGGAAGACAATTTCACGTCACCAGTCAATTGATAATGGCGTGTCAAATTTGGGCGCATAACATTGCTTGGCCAAAATTAATAATAACGCGTATAGGTGTACGCACGATCCTCGAAATTTCTCTAAATGTTGGTGTTCGGTAGTTTTTTGGGTTGCTGAATCTGAGTCTGGAGTCTAAATCGGAAATTTGAAATGGTGGATCCAAATGGCGGACTGAAATGCAAAGGAACGTTTGATTTTCATATAAACCTGATGTTCTTGGACTTTTGGGATCGCCGAATCCGGATGTGAAAATGAACACTGGAAATTCAGAATAGTAGATGTGATATGGTGAAACAAAATGTAGAAAAATACGTGATTTCTAATGAAACGTTGAGCTAAAGGATATATCAAAAGGTAGAAAAAAAATCATGTCCGTTGTTAGCTGCTGACTGCAAGTTACAATCCTAGAATGCGCTACGTGGAGGCTACGAATAAATTTCATAATGCCTCAACCTTATCTTCATTTTTAAAATCTTTTTTTCAGGCTTTTCAGATTTTTTGTTCTCCTTGTTTCCGTTTAATTTTTGAGCTACAATTTTTACAATATAAGACGAGGATTTTTTGTTGGGTTGTTATTTTTCTCTCGTAGAACTTGTTACAAAAAATTCTTGCCAAACGAAAGTCGTTACTTTTTTCTCGCTCAACAGAGAAAATTCGATTCGAGATTCGAAGCTAGAAAGTCTGTTTGCATGGAAAGATATCTTCACCAATACTCGCAATCGAATAATGTCAGTTTTTGTTCTGTTTTTAAACATAACGCGAATCGCACACGCCTTATGATAAATAGTATTCGGCACAATCATTTTTTCTAATTACATATTTGAAAAGCAACAAATAATATATCAATAAAAGATGCGTACAGTGGTTTTGCTCGTGGCATTTTCTTTTATTACGATACCGTTCGTGGAAATTTTGGCCGTCTGCTTTTATTTGTGTCCAGTCGAAGATTGGTACTATTATCCGTTAGCATCGTCGAAATACATCGAGGAACAAAAGTATTCGTACAGTGCGTCAATTACAATAAAATAAGGAATATTTTTTCAATTCATTAATTCATTCGAACGAGTGCTGTTTTATATCTCACTTAGAATCTAACCTAATCATACACGTGCAAAAGGTATCTTATCTCTCGCTCTGTAACGCGTAAATATTGCCGAAAGTTATAGTCACTAGGACAAAAGTGCTCGAACTTCAGCAAACTCGTCAACAACTTCTTAATAATATTTTGTGGGATTTGTGCGGTTTTCTTTAATAACCTCTTGCAATCTTGAGGCATAGAATACGCTGAGTTTTTGATAAACTCAGGGGAGATATTTCGCCGTTCTTTTTCAAAATCTGTATCGGATGACGTCTCGATGTAACGTGATGTTTTCTCACACGCGTAGTCGGTTCCGCCCTCATTGGATTCAATTCCGGTGATTGCGGGGGACTCGGCAAAATATGAGAAACATTCAGCAGAAGCCACGCTCGTACTATGTAGGTGATAAAATCTCTTTTTCATTCCCAATTAATTGGCGCGTCTTTTTCCTGCAATTTTTCTTCGAAAATTGACAGGTACAAATGCTTCTCCATAATTTTGTCAATAATGACTGATTCCCCAGCTTTGGATGATGCGATACGCGTCCAAACCATTGCATCCCCCCCACCACGTTTAACGGTAGGCTTCTAGAATTGTATTCTAGGCTTCCGTCTCGTAGTTCACAACCTCGCGGGCAAACTTTAATCTTTTTTGTTGATTCCTCGCGCTAATGTAGGATTTCTTCCTGGCGATTCCGCTATTATACCCTGCTCACCGATTGACTCGCCGAATCGTCTCCGGGTGTTTTGTTTTCACCATGATCTTCGATTTGCGACGCAATTTCCGATGCATCGTCGTTGGGTGAACTACCATTTGGTGCGCGATCTTTCGTTCATCTCGTGGGACTACTTCGCGTGGTCGACCACTTCCGTGTAGGTTTTGTAACATTCCAGTATTAAAAAAAAAAATGACTCGCACCCTGGACTGTTGATCGACTCATTTGCACCAATTTTGCAACGACTGCCTAAGACTGCCTTGTTTTGATCGTACAAAATTATTAATAATTTTCTTTCACCTAAACTCGTTCCGTCACGTTTTCTACGCATATTCGTATATAATGGTCTCAAAACGAATCGTCCGACTGACAATACGCGTGATACTGAATACAAAGCCTTTGGGAATAATAGCTGTCGCCGAATTATTCCGTTTGAACATGTTTGCTCACAATGTTGCATCGCGAACCTATGAGGTACGGACGAGACCGCACGCGTCGAGTAGGGCGATAAATTGAAACAAATATTCCTTATTTCATTGTAATTTACACACTGCGCGAATACTTTCGTCCCACAGTGTAGTCTCTACTCCTTAATTCGCGAGCCCTGACTCACGAATCGACACCTCGCTGGAGAATGCCCGCTTTTTCACCCCACGGGCTCGGTTCATTTTCTAATGGTTTCTCTCGCTGTGCTTCGTCACAGCAACCCACAGTCTCCAAAATAGCTTCATTATCCGGCACCGGCAAACAAGCCTGAATCCATATTCAGTGATGAAAAATAAAAGTTATGGAAGTTCGTAAGCACGTTAACTATTGCCAGTGAAAGCAGGCGAGAACACGCGGTGTGGGCAACACCAATGTGTTTTTTACACACGAAAACTAACCACGAATTCATTCTCACGCGTTACACAGATTAGATATTAGCGTACCGTGTCTCGGACACTCAACATTCGTGCTCTCGTTCTCTGGCGCCTCGTCCACCGTTTCCTCGATCTTCGTTATCCGCTTCCGATTTTTTCACTCGACTGTTGACATTCCGACCAACATGGCGTTTCTCAACTCCATCAATCGTTTCAGAAACACAGCGAAAAGAATCCCTCAAATTTACCACAAAAATGTGTGTCAACAAGTTGTTTTTACACAACGTTAATGTTATTTCGACACACTGCGCGTGTAGATGATTCAGGTAACACAGCTCTGTGTTAGAGTAACGCAACGCTGTGTTAAGAGTCACGCGAGCCATGCGTTAGAGTAACATTTGACAAGTGCTGCTTTAGTATTGGATAACATTTTTGTGCATTGAAAAACGAACTGTGAGAACAACACGAACGATTGTGTTTAATCAACGCACTAAAATGTTAAATATTCCACGCACAAATTTTCACATTTTACACAATGACGGAACATTTTTTATTCTGTAGAAAGAAAATTTCGAGTCTGCGGCGTTCGATGATCGAATATATCCCGAAGCCACGCAGCAAGCTTCCAGAATTGGAGGTTACTTCTTTCCCCAGCATATAGACGTACGTTGAACGTGTCGCTGAATGACATCCAAAATGCACGATCATATAACAGTTTGTGGCAGTAATCCTTTGAAAGAATACAGTACAAATCGTTACGTTGCGTGGAGGTATCGAAATCTCAAACATTCGCACTACGAACTTCGTGAATAATTCATCTGCCTGCGAACAAAGTTTCTCACAACTTCCATCAAGCCGATTTCGTATTTTCAAAAGACTCTTTGGTGTTTTCACTCTGGAAATCTTCACGAGCATCACTGGTGAAAACGGGTCGTTCAACTCCGATTTCAGATTTGCCATCGCAAAGTGAGCTGCCACGCGCAAGAAACGCTGACATCTCCATTACTTTTCCGGATAGTCGCAATCGATAATCCAGATTTATCGTTTCTCACGTGAATAATGTAACTTGAGCCAAAATAAATTCAACCTCTAATCGTGATTTATCGTTGTTCTTATTAACATGCAAAAAATCGTTCCAAGTTATGACTCTAAACGAACGCGCAATCGATGGCCCACAGCAGCTATCGCATTCGGTCTATAAGTATATTTATAATGACATTAATTCAGAGATTTCACAAGCTTACGGCAAACTCTCGTATTCGTTCGATTCTTCATCTGTATACTGTCGGCTCCTTCCAAGTTTTGTTCCTTAAGCTTGCTACTACGCGTAGCTCTATTTGATTTTCCATATCGAATTTCAGTTTTCAAGTCCCAGCTCGAGTCTCATGGTTCTGGCTCCAGTTCAACAGTTTTCAAAGCTAATAGATTCAACGGGGTGCTAGATATTCTCGAATACATTTCTATATTAAAACTTCATCGATCAATATCGAATTTGAAATTCGAACGATCGGCCCGTTGTGCCGCAATATTTTCGGAGCTATCTACCCACGATTATTTCTTCTCCTCGCAATTCTGTGCCGTGATCATTGAGAATTTTAGCTTTTGAAAAATAACGTAAAATTTTAGAATATGAAAAGATGTATTTATTCACATTTCCTCGCCAAGTAACAACTGTACCAAGGATTTTCTCTCGTCATCAAGAAGAACGGACAATCTACCGAGGTAGCCTACTCGTAGTGCTCAGCACTGCACAACCCCCAATTAATTTCCACGATTAGACGAAAATCGGCAGATATGGGAATTAAAAATTAACGTGACTTTTTTTTTACAATAGATAGACTTGTTTCATTTTCAATTATACCGAGCACGAAGACGCGATCGAAAACTGTCAAACGCAGAGACTGCATTCAGCATGTAGAAATCTACCGCGACATTTTGATATTTCACGTCGCAATTTGTTTCCTTTCACTTTTATCACTACGTACCGTTTCTAAAGTATTCAATGTGAAAATACTATTAAAACGATCGTATTGTTTTTTTGACATTTTATAAATCTAAGCATGACCATCTCGTTAAACGTGCAATATTTAATTTATTCAACTGTCTCCGATATCCCCACAACAAGTAAGATATATCCATATCTTTCCAATCCAAGTCCGAAAAAAATGCGCGCACTGCTCGAACGCAGACATTTTTTTTTTCAAAGACGCGCTGTATCTATTTATATCGACACAGATACGTTTTTTTTATTTCAATTTTGATAAAACAATTGAGCACAAAATGAAAATGTAAAATTTCATAGACTTTTCAATTATTGGCAGGGATGCTGTAACGTGTATCTGCTAAAAGTGAAGCGGCGTATCACTTCCGCACATAGTTTTAAACTACTTTTGGACGACTATCACGAGTATCAACGTTTCACTATGATCACCATGATCAAAAAGAATTATTTCGCAGACCCGTGTTATCACCGAGGCCGTTATCCCTCTCTTTCCTCCCGCACGTTCGCGCCAACGTAAACGCAGCTCGCGTAACGCGCACGAGATTTTCATTCGCATCACGCGCGCACGTTTTCATCGGTCCATCTCGACCCAGGATGTAAATTGTTTTCCTCCGAGAATAAATTCCAATTAGCAGAGTTGGTGATACGTTTGTGACGATACCGGTAACGAATATCATCGTTGTGGGAATCAATCGTGTCAACGGAACGGCTTACACGCCGGTACGTGGCCGACAAATATCCCCTGGAAGGCCGAATATCCACGGGATAGAATTTTAATTGATGTCGTACCGTTTTCATGAGATTAGATATGGAAATGGTCGGGCAGAAGTAAGTTGGCCAACACCCTCTCGTATCGCAACGTAGCTACATAGGACTCGGAATCACGCAGCGTGACCTTGCCACCTCGTCGCTCGTCGATCACAAGCTCGATGGAGGTTTGAGGCAGCAGCGGTGTCCCGGCTCGATGCGATCACCGTCCCTGCCGCGTACCTATGCGCGCGCTCGAGTCTAGTCGGGAGGAGAGTAGGCATAAAGAAATTGGTCAGCGTGAACAACTGTTGAGTCGAAGGTTTTCGAAAGAGGAGACGATGATCCTTTGACGATGCCGCTGGTTCATAAATTCATTTGTTATCGAACCTTGCCCAGTACAGTGGCACAGAATTTACGGTCGATTGGTCCACAAACGTACGTCCACGCTAGTAGAAGAGAGGGGCGATTGAATTATTTCATAATTCCATCGCCCGTTGTCGGGGATTTTAGCCGAATGTTTTTTCATTAGGTAAATTCGACTAACGTATGGTGGGCAAGTTTGGTAGAGAACACATTTCGGATGAAAACGTTCCTTCGAAGTCTTGATGCAAGAGCTGAGAGTAACCGCAAAACAGCTGTTTATTTGGCCTATTCCTCGAACCTGCGGAAGCAGCAACGTGAAGACACGGTACAGGTATCGGATTACTCGTCATTTGAAACCAAATTGAACGTTGCTTTTCGTTTTTCGAAAAATTCAAGTCGTTGAAAAATCAAAAATACCAATAATTGTGAAATCATTTTCCATTGTATTCTTTTCATAGAATGAACCTGACAAAAGTTGAATCACACATTTTGAACTTCCCGTTTCTCTGATTTCAGATAAAATAGGAAGTTATTGTGGTCATCCCGAAAATGAAAAGTTGAGTTTTCTCTGGATGTTCACGTTTTACGGTCCAGAGAATCACTTCCGACTATTTTCAGTCGAACGTCTGTACGTATGTACGCGATCAAATTCTTGTCCCGACGATATCTCGAGAACGAGGGCGCGGATTTTGATCAATCTGGGCACAATCGACGTGGCTTTTCTTAACTTACAAATGATCAGATTTTAGCGTTGATCGGAGGGCTAGTTTTCCCATGATTTAAATAACAAAATTCCCAAAAATGAAATAAAATGGTTGATATCTTCGGAACGGACGAACGCATTGGCATCAAAATTTGTATCCGAAGGTTTTTGGGGTCGCTGATCACGAATGCGAGGTCAGACTTGCTAAATTCAAAATGCCAACCCTATGAGGTAAAAATAATCTAAAAATCTAAAAATGTTAAGTTTGAAAAAAATAGCATGCATAGGAATTTTGCGTAATTAATAAATTGTAATGATGAATACCTAATATTGATTCGAGCACAAATAACGGGAAGTTCAAAGGCTGACTCGCTGTCAGCCTAAACCTGCTTGTTTCGATTGGTAAGGGTTGATGTGGGTTAAAAATTAACCCCAAAGTAAAATAAGAGTATTGTTCCACGATTCCGAAACAATATAATTACATTCTTAAAGTCATGAAAAATATAGAATAACCGTATTATATCAGTTCCGATGAAAAAACTCCAACGAAGGGTTAAACCATCCTCAATCTTAATGAAAAGATAGGAAAATTTGGAAATTAAAAAATATTCGTGTTTGATATCGTTTTCACAAAAGTTTCAATGCAACCGTCCAAAACATTTTTATCGAACTTCACCCCTCCGAAGGAGAAGTAATGGTAAAATTCAACCTAATACTTTATTTAATTTTCATGAGGCTTATTTTAAAGATACGATACGATGTAATATGATTTTATAATTAGTGGTGGGTATTATCGGTTTTCTAATTTTTTGGAGTAATTTTTTTAAAAATTCTAAAACCGAAAAGAAAATGTCATTTTGGCTTTCAATGACGAGTTACCTATTACCTGTGGCATATTACCATAATTTTTTCCCCAGGTCACTAGCGAAGTCCAGAAAATAGACTAATTTTGCGGTGACTCTTTTGTTTATCGAAAAAACAGAAGTCCCTCGAGAAGGGATGCAGGACGATCTGCTAAAGTGAAAATGTGAGAGTAGATTCTTGCGCGATAAGAAAATAGAATCGGATCTCGGGATGAATGATGGTAATACGAACGATGCGCATGCGAATTTGGATCACCGTGGTACACGTCGCTGCTGCATTCACGTGAACTAGAATATACTGCGAGGTTGACATTTATACAAATGCATCTACACGTATCGCCGCGGATCTGCGCAATGAAATTCAGCTACCTACATGTGTCGAGAAAACTGGAACTCGCGACCAGTGATAATTAAGCGCGAAATGTCCGTTGGCGCCATCGAACAACCTTTCCGTTCTGTAATCACGAGATCTCGAGGAATATTTGCAGATTTAGCGAAACGCTCGATCCTGCGGTGAGCCTACTTTTCAACATTATACCGGTATTTGAATATTAACTTCGCGCGTACGTTTCGTACCGTTCTGCTTCCATATACCTGTCTTCGAACGTAGAACATCTTCCCACGACTTTTTCATACTTCAGGAAAGATGGTCGTCCGCGCATTTTTGTTTGCCGCATGCGAGCCAAACACTTAATAATGCGCGGGTGTCATATCTAGCCCGAATTTTATCACCTTTGCTCGTGGATGTTGATGCTAATCCTAAGCAGCTTAGTCGGAGGTCATAGGTTGATCGGATTGGTCGAACAATTCCGTATTTATAGACGATACGCGTCGTATTTTCTAACGAATAGATTTATAAACTGACCATCTACCGATTTACCGGCGGCACACGTGCAACTTTGGAAGGGTCAGCCGTATTATACTTTCATTGCCCAAGCTCTATCGGAGAGTTAATTCTTTGCGGAGCTTTGACGACGCGCAGCGGCGTGATCGTGAAGAACTTTGAAAATGAGCGGTAAGATTCAGTTGACCCTGGAAAAATTTACGATCCTGGAGTAGGCATATTGGGCGCGCGAGAGAAACTTTGTGAAGATATTCATCGCTTGAAACGAAGAAAAAATGTGAATTTGAAGAGATGCTAAGTTATCTCTTCGCGACGATAAACTGTCAGCATACATTTGCGAAGCCTCGTAAGGAAGAGGGCGGAAATTTCAAGAAGCGTTTCTCATTTATCCTAATTTATTGATAACTACGGTTTGCTTTTACAAAAATACCAGCCCCGCGGAGTAAAAATTTTGAAAAACAATATAATTTTCACTGCTCCAAAGCTGTATCAAAATTAATTGCGCACTCGAAATTTCAACGTCGCAAAAACAATATATAATATGTATACGGTTCGTACACGAAACGTTCGTATACGAACCGTATACATATAATAATAATAAATAAAGAATAAAAAGTTCGGTACGAAAAATGTGGTTCTCTTTATTATTATATTTGTATTTTTGGTATATTGAATTCTCGTTGTTAACAGGTGTGTGAAATTACTAGATGAAAAATTATAAACTGACAGTCTGTTCAGAAACAGACTAACTACTAATTATTAATTTATAACGCATGTTACCAATAAGAACGTGTGAAATAGTTCGAAGTAACTAAAAAAATACTACACGGGGGCAAAAATTAGTGGTGATCGTGAATACTGGAGAAAACCACATCGTTAAATTTTCAACAATTGAAAACAAAAGTAACTATCAAGATCCTACGAGAAGAAGTTGTTTAATGTATAATAGTTTGCGATGAAACAAAAAATTCAAAATTATCACACGATGCACTCGTTTCAAAAAAAATAGATTTAAAGTTCGAAACTGAAGAATCACACGTTAAATGATTTTGAAAAATGTATCGTATTTTTTTTTCTCAAATCCGTTAGGAAAACGAAGATCAATGCGAATGATTTACTTTGGTCCATTATTCAAAAGGTTACGGGCGAAAAGCCTAAATTTGATATCTCTCGAACAAGTGATCCAAAAAAACAGATTTACCTGAATTTCTTTCCAAAGGATACCAAAAAAGGTTAAAAAAATTGAAGAATACAAGAATAAACTGTTTTGAACGGTCCGATTCGGCGTGGACCAGCCCATATACATCATGCTATTCTAAAAATACCGCCTAAAGATCCTGAAAGTATCCGTCGGAGGTCGTCGTTTAGCATGATCATTCGTGTCATCGCTCGTGTTATTTGTCTTGTGATGCTGGGAGGATTTTTCATTCCCGGTCAAAAACGGTAATTTATTGCTCTGCCCCGCTGGGGCTTGAAATTGATGTATTTTGCATACTACTGCCAGTCGCGAACGGCTACCTCATCTGCTACTTTGGGTCAACTTTGCTCGCAAAGCAAAGAAAAGCACGTGGGCCAGAAAAAATGTTACGACTTTCAATTAACGACACGTATCTGAGTGCAGGTTGAGAAAAGCACGTATCGATACTTCATTTGCAACCGGGATACACGAGTATTTCTCGAGTCGCTGAATATAAATCGAAGATTATAATCGGAACATTCGAAGGTTGATTGAGGTAAAAATCTCAAGATGATCCAGTTCGCGATGCAATTGATAGCATCTCGGCTCAAGGGGTTCGGTCGTCGTTTTAATGCCCGTGTATTACGTTCTTGTTGCGTCCGTGAGAAGATATTATACATAAATTCTGACGTATCATTCGGGTAGACACGAACGTCAGCGGCAATTTGATCGATAACATCTGACGTTTGGCTGTTTTAAGCCAACCGTCCGTGGATTCGGGTATATCGCGGGGACTCGTCTGTAGACTTGAGGTTAACCGGTGTTCTCCTTCCATTCGTCTCGCCCGAATACCCGATGAATTCAGAAGAGGCTGCGCGGGCCAGAACAATGTTTGTTTTACAAGCAGTCGAAACCGTATATCGACCGGATATCTACCGTACTACTACCGTATCTATATCTTCGCGATCACTGGATTAACTTCGGTGACGACGCGGATTTTTTCGAGTAGAACCGGAGCGAAGCTCGGTGACACAGGTTTCGCGATGTCCTTACGAATCGATCTAGATTCGAAAAAAGCTTGAAGCACCGCGGCAGAGCATCGAGCAGAAGGAATCGACTCAAATACTTAACAACGATACCCGCCAGAGACTGTTAAGAAAAACACAGACTAAGAAAAAAACACTGGTGGTTAAGCGATGGCAGAAAGCTGCGAAAGCGAAACAAGGTCAAAAATGTACATATTTATAAGCGCTAAATATTTTCACTCTCATCACACCGTAGCGTATAACTAATGATAAACCAATGATAAATCAAGCACAACTGTACATAACTCGAGACCAATGATTTCATGTTTTCCTTCTATTTCTTTTTTGCACGTACATATAGATAGTAAGGTTTTAGTGACATTTTTTCTCTTACTTAAACACTGGACCATTCCATGTCAATTCAACCAATGATTGGAATCGACCCTTTTTCATTTGGACGAATTTTGACCGGAACTTTTCTTTTGTCGACAAACGGAGTTCTGCCAAAGGAATTTTTTTCTCGCCAGTTATGTAAAATTGAAATTTTTATCATTTCCTGCATTTTTCCAATTTATTTTTCCACTATCTCGCCAACTATTATAGCGACAAAGATGGTTCCAGTTTCATTTCAACGGCGATACTTCGAGCTATTGAAAGACAATTCGTAAACTCAAAAATTTGCGGAAGTTCGAAATTTCACAAATCGTGAGAATCAAAGTTCGAAATGAAATTTTTGGCCCGTTTTTTTTTCAATATCCCCTCTAACTGGTCTGAAAAAATCTTGGAATTGCCAAAAAGGTGTTTTTTATTTTCTTGAGAGATATGATTTTTTTTCTTTTTTCAACTCAAAATTTCATGTCTCTGAAGAAAAAAAAACACCCTCCTGAAAATTTCAGGATCTTTTCAGGCCAGTTGGAGATGATATAAAAAAAATAAAGTTAAAAATGCGGGAAGTGGTGAAATTTTCAATTTTGCATAACTGACGAAAAAAAGATTTTCTTGTCGCAGAACTTTGATACGTGATAAAAGAAAAGTTCTGACTAAAATTCGTGCAAATCAAAAGGCGTCGATTTCAATCATTGGTCGAATTTACATGGAATGACCCCAATATTATGGTACGGCGCATCGACAGATTCGTGAACGCCTCCATCGATATGTAGAAAAACACCACCTCGCGAGTACGAGCGTTGTCCTTTCCTAATTCTGTAAATCATGTACCTGACCAACTTATCTTCAAGTCTTTATTCAATATTTTCAGTTGCCAATGAAACCTTCCGAAAAGAACGAGAGTGGATCGACTAAATCTGCAGAGATTTCTCGAATACTTATTCGTTCGCGATTTTGTCTTGTAGAATCTATCGCAACTGATGGTATCGACTGATTGCGAGATGAGCTGAAAGCCTCTACTGCATGCTACTGTAAATCTACCTGTTCTGTCTATCTTCTTTAACTTACATCGTTTGTCAACGTAATCTCACGTAACACTACAGCGTTAGATTAATCTCATGATATACCCAAAAGCATTGCCAATATTGCCAATTGGACCAGCCTTGGGCCACTTGTTATTTGCTAAGCATTGGCCCAAACTTCGGTGCAAAGCTGGACAGTCGATCAGTCGTATGACAGTAGTAGTAAACCTCAAAAACGAGTCTTAGTGAGTTCTCGGTGCAAGCTTTAGTTTGACTTTGATTTTCATGTTCCGTTACTTGGAATGCTCTATATTATTTCTCTACATATTGATATTTATATTTTCAATGCAGGTATATAATTCATTCGATCGAGTCAATGTTGATTTTTTATGGTCCAAACTTGGAACAGTACTGACTCGTTGCTTTCCACGGTTCCAGCGAATTCTTTGGTTTTCTGGTTTCCCAAGCTCGAGCCAGTATTTTGTTCTTCATTGTTTTCCAAGGCTCGGTCCGACCCTGGTTTCCGTTCTCCAAGCGCAGGCTCCAGGTCATCGTTCCAAGGCTCGGCCCAGCGCCAAGGCTCGAACATTGTAAAAACGATCGGCTAAGACTCGGACTAGCCTGAGCCAGCGATTATTTCCTACCTGAGCCATCCGCAGATTACGAAAACGGGTATATCAATGAGTTGTTAGCAATAAATGAATCGTGTTAGGAATTCTATTTTGTATATTTCCACGTCGAGTAAGAACTACCGAACGGTTTTACCGGTTTATTGCTCATCGTGCGCGGGAAGACGGGAGGGAGTTTTCGCCTTTATAGAAACCATAAATGCCGAACGACGACGACAAAATAGCATACGACTGTTACTATCCGTAATCCGATTTGAATCATTCGAAAGCTAAGTCTTCGCCATTTCATGGTAACTCAATTTTTTTCTAACTTCGCTATTTTTATACAACACCCGTTGATTATTAATCATTAATGAGCGTTGTTTCGAAATGGCGAGATTCAAAAAGGCGTATCTAAGGTGAAGAAGAAATTATAAATATATTTATAATCACGTTGCTGAATCCCATACGATGGATCTGAATGATGAAAAATTATTGGCCCCTCGTAAGAGTGGATACGCAAAGTTTGCTCAGGTTTTTGTATCCAAATACGTTTTTAGAATTGAAAATTCAATAATGGTGCAGTTAACGTGACGATGAAAACGAAAAAATCATTGGATTTATAGGAAAATTCATATTCTGATTACGTAAGAATATTGGAAACGTCATTTGGGCTTAGTTTACCGAGTCACTTAAAGTAGCTCTACCAGCACCGTCCGTATCACTTTGGGACACCATTGGGGTTACTTGACATAGTATTTTTATTTTTACATAAATTAGCATGCAAAACAATTTCATTACCAGCCTCGTTAGAAGAATTAGCAGATAACAATATCAATAAGAAAATGTGTACATCGACTTCGCTACGTTTGTCACGTTGCACACGTAATACTTACCGTTAGTAATTCATGTTCCCGATCAAATATCTCTATTATCACTTGGGCAACTAGTACTTTTCCTTTCAGCAATACTTATTGTACGATATAAATGTTTTTTGTTAGAAACTATCATTTGTTTTTAACATTTTAGATACAGTTTTCACCCGTTTTTATATATATTTTCGACATTTTATGTAAATATACGTGAGCACCCGGTACTAACCTACAATAGTAATGTATAGCAGCTCAACTTTGAGAATTTATTTCTCTTAATTTAGGTCGGTGACCGCCACCTATTTTCACGGCATCTCAAAGCTCGTAAAAAATACTCTAGGCACAAAAATGATTGTCCAATCCGGTCATTGTTCCAAATTTGGTGGAGCCACCTCAAATAGGTTTTCATTGTCGGACGCAATTCACGTCGTTGGAAAAAGAAAAGAAGAAGAATGTAAATAAAGATGTAACACAATGCGATAAACTCTCCAACGCCCCCGCGATGCAGTTACCATTCATTTGTAGTTGTGAAGAAGGTAGACAATCTTCAATGTACGTACTTGGTACACCCAGTCCGTATTATTCCTCGGATCGCATACCTCTCTCGGGCGTCGGTTATCTTGATATCATCGGCTTGCGGCGGTCACTGTAGAATCGTTTAGGTTTTACGGTAACGTGGCTGGATATTGGAGATATTATGTACCATTCGCACTCGGTCCAATGTCATACATCAGGATTAACTTCAGTCGGAGTGCGCAACGGAATCTACTTCGTGATAATGATATTCTGTTTAACGGTAGCGTGGGATGGTGAACATTTGTGAGATCAGACTTCATGCAAAATGTCTCCACCTCTACTACTATTCCTAGACAGATCGAACTTCGCGACTAAGCTTGAGAATAAGTTTCAGTGACGTTTACAATCTGATCATCTGGCTTACCAAGATTGTTCTATATACCCTCCAGTGAGCTTGATTTGTTGGTCGTATATCGATTTTCTAAAGCAAAAAAAAATCAGGACATTTGGAACCATCGATTGGGAAACTAAAGCCGGTATCACCCTCATTCTAAGAAGATTTTCTTTCTTGTTCCTATTTGTCATTTTGGACAGTAATTTTTCACCCGCAATCAGATCAATCCACGTATTCCGAGTTTCTTTCAATAAGACTCCGGAGAATAAGACTGCTTTTACGAATATTTGAATTTATCAATCTACGATACAATTCACAATTAATAAACATGACGTTTCGAGGATATAATTTTCAATTCGAAGATTAAAAATACAATTTCAAAAACATATTTTAGAAATTATTTAGAAAAATAATGTTACCTCAATTTGAATGTTAGAACCGAACGATCGCAGGTACAAAAGTATGTTTCTACGTTCACTTCACTCGAAATATCTCGAAATATCTTCCAGACGATTGACCCGAAGATGTCAGTTTCCAAGCATTGTGGATATATTTCAAGGAGCAAATCAATTATATTGTGAAATTGCTACGCGGGAAATATTTTCAGACGGAGAAATCACGCGATCCTCCATATATATTTTTTCCGGATCGCATATTCGAAGTTTTCAACTCGAGAATCGTTACATACCCGGGCAATCGTTCGTACACCGTATTTATTGAATCTTTCACCTCTAATCGTGATATGTTCATTTGGAACACGTTAGATTTATCGACGTATCGACATTTCCATATCCCGATGTATCTTTACATACATCCAGTTCAACCTGGAGTACTTTCCTGGTGCGATTTACTATGCATCGTGAACGCTTGTTTCTGTAACTGCTCTCTCCATTTGCATAGCATACAACATTTGAAAACATAGGGAAACGATGATACGGCGTGTCATCGCTACGCGTCGCATTTTTCTCAAAGGCGCAGCTTCTACTGTCCTTCAAGGTATACATCGTACCATCACGCGCGATGGATACTGTTCACAGCTCGTTATCACCAAACTGAACTCTACTGTTCGTGTCTCTTGCATTCTCGAATCATTTCCACCAACATTTCTTCAAAATTGGGTTCCTAAATACTTTTACGTTATGAAAAACCATGGACGAAGATTTACATCGAGAATCTATTTCCTTCTGACGTTATGGAATGTGTACCAAATGAATTGAAGATGTTCCAGCAACGTCTTGAAATATTTGCGCGGTATTTAAATAGATGGATATCGGAATGTCTCATTTTGGAGTATAATTTTTCAGGTACGATTATCCGATTAAGAAAAGAGCGCGCGCGCGCACGCGCGTGTGTGTGTGTGTGTGTGATTGTATGAAAAAAAATTGATCCGATAGAATTGTACAAAATCGTACAGAATTATATAAAACGTGATGGTTTTAATTGCTTGCTCATCGCGGGAATAAGTACAACGGACAGAAACTGGACTGAATCCGAATTCACGAATTATGGGTAATCGCCGATCACTTCCCATTCTCGCTCTCTTCTCCGCGTGTTGGTCGACGGAGCACGACGTGCCGAAGCTCTCTCCGGAATACACAACGCATGGACTGTCGCAGACGAGGCGCGAGATGCAAAATAACACCCATACCGATAAATTGACGATGATCGTCACGGAATGAAGAACTCGTCACAAATGATCAAAAGAGAGTCTAAATTGATGTTCGAGATGTATGAAAATCAGCATGCTATAGAAGGAATCCAATCCTAAAGAAACTCGTAAAAGAACATTCGAGGCAAGACTGATAGAAACACCATGTTGGCTTATCCTCATTTATACGCCTTGTACAATTTCAATTCGACGAATGCATTATTGTTTGATTGCCGTATGAATGATCAAAAGTGGATTGATGAATGAATAAATAGGGAAAGTAAACGTTGGATAAATGAATGAAACAGAAAATTTTTCGTTCATATGATTAATGCTATCGCATTGGCTCTACTTCCTACATGACCGGCTCAAAAGACGCTCTTTTTCGTTTTTTTGCTCGTAACTTCTTCGAAGATGGTCCAAATTCCCCAGTTTTTGTCGTTCAAATTGTTGTTTTCTTACATACTTTTTTGGAAAAAAATGAAGAAAAATTAGCCGAAGTATTTTCATATGCAATTTCTGAGTTTGCAAGTTTTCATCTTATTTTTTAAGCCGTATGTAATTTTCGTTTTTTTAAAATGATTTTTCACGTCAAATTTTCGTTCATTCTACATATTTTAAGAACAACTTGATAGCGGGCCCATGATAATTATTTTTTGCGGCTGACTCGTTGATTCTAGGAAATTGGAATCGAATCACAAGAAATTCCAACAGATTTTTCTCCAAACCAAAAACAAAAGATACGCGCCGTTGTAAATGGACGCGAGGAATTTCCGCGATATTTTCGAAAAAACTCGAGCAATCAGATATTTATTGCAGGAATATCACCCACGCGATTCAGTGAAATGTCATCAAAATGTCACCCGTCGAGTGGATTTACGATAGGGTCGCGACGTGCTCGATACATTGGTTTCTAGACGACGATGAAAAAATTAAAAGTAGCAACATTTACATTCATGACTGGACACTTAATGACTTTACACGTCGTACGTTGCACAAACCGAGATATCTTTAGGTTATAGTTCCAGTTGAATTCTAGTTGGGGGAGAATGAGCGCGTTCTCGTTGCGACTGCTTTACAGCCTCCGACTTGCTCTGCGAGTAGCACGTTTCCTTCTCGAGCCAACCGATCGGCGATTTGTCAAAGAAAGTCGGTTGTTCGTTATAACTGTAGTGATATTTACGAGAGCGCCGGAACGTGGCGTGACTTGGGAGAACGAAGATCGTCTTTTTAACCCTTGACGGTGAACGATGTTGGGTGACACAATCGACTTAAGAAGATCTAAGCGGCCGGCCAGAAGAAAGTCTCGACTGGTGCGGTTCGTGCCCGCGGGTCACGGGGATCATCGCATGGTGAAGGAATTCGCCAAAAACGACTCTTCCAAGAAGAACCCTGCATAGAATTACCTCCCGGCGAGACAGGTGCAATTCTCTCGTTCACGCCGCGACTCTGTGCCTGCGTCTGTCGCGTTTTGTGCAGAAATTCGAGAATGATGCTTTCAAAGAATCAGCTGTCCTTAGATCGAGATCGATATGTTCACCGAATGCGATTCCAGCAGTGGAAATTAGTTGGAATTTCGATGGGATAGGCTAACTCGACACAATGAAAAGGGTATCGAAAGGATTTCAAATATATGTAATCTGATTCGGAGCGGCAAAAAAACCAATGGAATCGTTACATTGCAGCGATTGGAATTTTCGAGAAAAAAAAAAAACGACGATAGAATGACTTGGCGTTGTTCCATCCTCGAAATTGTCAAGGTCACCGAGATGCGTTCTCAAATACGTAGTAATCGGTGAAAATGGCTGTGAATTTTTATCGATGCTATTACTATACATTTTTTAGCGTGTTCTGATGGCAGGTCGTTCCTCGGTGCGCAGGTAACGAATCCTACTCGCGACTTACGTGTAATCCTACGATCAGAGTCGCGAAATTTGCAATTAAAAAGTACTGACAATAGTCAAGGATTTTATCAGCGGAGAATACTAAAGCTACAATTCCATCGAATTTCTCAATGAACATAACAAAATTATTAGTATCTAAAAATAACCGTAAATCAAAATTTCCAGTGTTCAAAAATGAGAGAACTTCAAATTGAAAGGAAAAATATCTTGTATTTTTGTCTCCAATTACGAATTCAAATAATAATTTAGTTAGCAACGAAAACGTAGTGCATTGAAAAATTGCACGGTATTTGCAACTCTAGTCACAAGGATGAAGGATAAAAAGACTTGTTCTTCATTTCTTACCGTTTCGATTACTATAAATCGAAGACTATTTGATAATGGCTGCCGATGTGAATTATTGTCGAGTAATATTATAAATATTATTTTCCTAAATAACTCAATCCATTTATATTTGGTACGTGAAAATAAAAAGTAATCCGCACTTCAATTACTTCTAATTAAAACATATCGCGATACGTGATAATGGCAAACATGTAAAGTAGAAATAATAAATATTCTGTATTCTTCCTTTTTCCAAATACGAATGAAAGTAATATTTGATAATGAAATATACTCAATATTACTCCACTCAGCCTTCGACCCACTGCCTTTCAACCTGAAAGATTTTTCAAAGTAAGAGCTTCGTAAGGAGCCAAATTTTGTCGGTAACTCGTACATCGCGTACACGTCCGAGTAGATGCGCGAGCCAGAAGCATAGATTCTCTCTATCACCCAGCCTTTGCTCCACGAGATCCTACGCGACCCGCATCGACGAGAGCATACCTCGATTCGATCGTCTCGCCGGTAGGGTCTCCTCCGTCCTGGGCGTCCTCTTCGTGGATGCCACGGCATACCGTCGGTCATTTCACGAAACCTTATCTACGCAACAGCCAAGTTCTCGTTAGAGGAATACGAGACGACGAGTCGCGACACTCCACCGCCATGCGATGAAATCTCTTCCGTTTGTGTACTTAATTATTCCTCCGCGGGATTGCCTCGTCATTGCGCGGCAAGGATTGCATCGTGAACGGCAGGGGTAACGTTCCCACCGAATTTCCAGCGACTGGTTTATAAATTGGTACATCATCACGTGGCCTGTCGTGTCTATCACGAGTCGGATGGTCGGTGGCGAGGACATTTTGGGACCCTGCCCAATATAACACGGGTGCGCGATGTAACATTTCTCAAATACTCTCACAATCAGATGGAACGTACGGATTTTGACTCGTTCATTCCAAATATAAACTCCAATTTAACACATCGCGTCACAATCATTTTCTTCCACTTGTACGAGTACGTACCATTTCTGAAATATTGAATGGAAGAAATAATAATAAAATGATCACATTATTTTCTCAACATGTTATAAATTAAAACACTACTTCGTGCTAATTGTGCAAAGGTCAATTAGTTCAACTGCCTTTGATATCCCCACAACGAGTAGGATATATCCATTGGAGTGGATCGAATATCCGCTTCGTTCGAAATTGATTTAGTAATAGGTAATAGGTAATGGTAATCTTTGAGGTGAGTAAAAACTGTGTGCACGGGATCAAATTTTTCGGTTAACATGTTAGGCTTGGCAAATGGCAATGAAAAATTAGGAATCACGAAATAAATATTCGATTTACATCGTTCGTTGGGAAATTGATCTTGTACAAAAAAAAAGTCCTCGTGAATTATGATCTAAATATTGTAGTTTCAAACATAATCGCAATTTGATACGAAAATTGTCATTTCATTTGACAGTTTTCACTTATTTTATGAGTAAAAAAATTCTTTTCCGATTCTTTACGCCAGATTTCATATTTTCAACAAAAATTAATTCGAAAAAGTTTGTTCATCTGTAAAATAAGTGAATATTACCAAACAAATGACAATTTTCGTATAAAATTGCGATCATCTGGGAAAACATAATATTTTGGTAACATTTAGGGGTGTGCGAATAGTGCTCGAATCGAATCAAATAGTTGCATTCGATTCGCATTTCAATTCGAATATTCGAATAATTCGAACAATTTGAATAATTTGAACTTTTCGAAGAGTTTAAATTATACATATTTTTTCAAGCAACTATTTTTGCTGTTAAACGGTTAATTCGGAAAAGAAATTCTAAAATTTCGATGAAAAGCAATCGAACGAAGTTTCTTTGCAAAATTCATTTTCAAAACAGTTTTCAATTAATTAGCGAGTGAAAAAAAATGGTCGAAGACAAAATTTCGTTATATTTAACTTACTTTGGGAATAATTACACTTTAGTACCTAATAGTACAGCAAGTCTACTACATTTTAGATTCGGTATAAAAAAATTTAATTCAAACATGCATAAAACTCTGAGTTACTGTCAATCATTGAGAATAACTCGACCTAATCGAATTCTCATTTGAAGCGTGAAATCGCGTTTCTTTTCTGTGAAGAATTTTACTATTCTACAAATATTATTTGGTTCGAATAATTCGAAACGTTCGAACTATTCGATTTGAAATTCGAGTCGAATTATTCGATTCGAATAATTCGACTCGAATAATTCGTCTCGAATAATTCGTAATTCGAATGCTGGCCCACCCCTATTCGTAATTGCAATCCTTATCACGATAAGGACCTTTTTTGTAGAAGATTAAATTTCCTAGTAAACAATGTCAAGAAAATAAGTATTTTGTACTTTTCCATTTTTGATTGCATTCGGCGAGTCCAACATGTTATTTTTCCACCTCCAATATCAATATTTGACTCACTCTAATACCTATCTTCCTCTTCGATTCGAGTAAAAAAAAATGCGCGCGCTGCTCGACCGCGGACATTTTCTTTCGCCGAAGTTACGTTGTATTCATTTATATTGACACGGACCCGTCATTTTTCTTCTTTCAATAGAATACGCGAAAGAAAAATGAAAACGTATAGTTTGATTTCAGTAACCACAGACTTTTCATTGAGACGCACTGGCACCTTTATCTACTAAATTTTACGCGGCTCGTCGCATCCGCACGTAATCTAATTATTGCAAACAATTCCGGCTCGGTAAGACAACTGGAGGAGAAAATTATTTCGCGAACCCGTGCAACGAAGGAAGGCGAGACGATCTCCTTTCGATAATGCGCGAGGCTTCCACGCAGGTTTTTGAAAATTTTCCCGAAGAAACGCTCGCGTCCGAAGTGTTTCGTCTCCGTTTATGGAGATCTTAGCCGAAGGAAATCCGTGACGCTGATCGTAAGTGAAAAATGCGGCTTCGAGGTCGTCTGACCGTTTGGAAGCTGAAAAAAGAAACGGTGACGATCATCCGGCAAACGAACGTCGCGCGTTAATCGTATCCCAAAGAGACAACGGTCCCCACTCGTCTCCCGTAATTGAGTTGTCGGATTATCATTACGAAATGAATTCTCAATTACCATAGTGTCGCCATCCGTGACGATGACGGTCTATTCTTGGGACGCCCCGACCATCCAATATTTCGTCCCGTTCACACGTCCAATTTATACCCGATGTAATAATAATAAACGTTCGGCTCCGCGCGATACTGGAAGCATGATATGGTGACGTCTGCGAAATGTGCTCCGGCTTCACAGTACGCTTTTGTCGTAGACAAAACATCAGCAATGACGCGGGGATACCGAGAGAGCGATTATAACGCGACATCGCGCGATATAACGTGCCAAATCGATCGACGATCTCCGCGACAATATTTAACGTCGAATTAATATGCATCGGGATACGAAGTACGACGGCCGTGCACCCTCGAACGTGTCCGAAATTCATATTCCAATTTCCGAGAATAGCGGCACGTTTTTTTTTTCTTTCGAGAACGACGATGGTTCGTTCGTACCACGGGTCGGCGAAACCATTTTTGCGCTAACATTTGCGATAGTGGTCCGCGACGTGATCCCAAACTGTGCACGAAAGTAGTACGTACACCACGGCGCATCTAGCGCATACAGGAATGAAAAGTCTGCCATCACTCGATTGGAATCAAACGTTTGAACTTTTCAAAAATTATTCCGTTGAAATGAAATCAAAGGAACACGTCCGGGTGAATGAGGCAGCCCACAAATTTCCGGTATGGTTGGTTACCTCGAAATTGTCGGCTTTTTTCCATCGTCAATAGTTAATATCCTGAGAAATGAGACAAGAGCCGCCTGAATACAATTTTGTTTACTGAAATTTCATGGAATTTTTGATATTTCGCGTTACCAACGTTCTTGAATTGTACATGCTCCAGGATGAGAAATATTGATATTTCTGCAAATTTCACGCGTCAAAGAAAATATGACAAGTTGATGAATGGAGCAAGAAAAATCGAATTTCAAGTTGCGGAAGAAGATTCGATCATATGTATTTTTAACTTCTGGTTTTCCGCGGTGCATGGAAATATTTTCGATGAAAGGGAAGAACCATTTACATTGAAAGATGTAATGGAATTATTTTTGCGAGACTATTAACTTCTCAGGTATTCTCAAAAACAATATTAAGAACGCGAAACATTTGAAATTGCGCTAAAAAAATTGCATTAACGTGGCTTTCGCTTCATTTCTACGGATGTTAACTATCGATGATGGAAAAAATGTCAAAAATGTTGAGGCACAAAACCACATCGGGAATTTGTGAATTAGCTCCGATATAAATTCGAACAACTTATCTCTGTCAAAAAAAAAAAAAAAAACAATGTCTGCGGTCAAGCAGTGCGCGCATTTTGTTTTTCGACTTACATTAGAGGGAAATAGATTTGTCCCACCTGTCGTGGGGATACCAAGGACAGTTACGTAAATTAATTCTAGCACAGTTGCCGTGAAAGCGATGCTTCGATTTACAAAATATTTAAAAAAAATACGATCATTTTAGTATTATGTTTGTAATAAATATTTCAGAAACGACAGGTTGCTACTCGTGAAAATGGAAAAAGATTGGGACTCGATGTGTTAAAATGCAGTTTATATTCGAAATGAGCGATTTGAAATTTGTATGTTCCATGGGAGAGTACGGGAGAGCGGGGCTAAAAGTTCCCGGGGTAAGTTGTTCCCATTGAGATATCTCGTTGAGGAAAAGTTATTAATATATGTAGTACTAAATACGTTGGGAGATGAACTGTTGCAGCGCACCGACGCCAACTATCATTGTTAGGCCAGTTGCGTGAATTACAACGCAAACCGAGCGCGCCAGTCGCTGATTCGTGTAAGTAAATATTTTCATGTTTGATATTTTTGTATAGCTCACGAATTTGAATGATTCGCATTTAATTTTTTGGTATTTTTACGCAAGGATATATAGAATATCCGGACCCGCGTATGTTTTACAAGCTAACCTCTAATTTACTCTTTTGTGGGCGTATATTGTTAGGGCTGAATGTTCATTTTTTCAGGGGCACGTTGTTACCTCGAAACAACTTGCCCCGATTTATTCATTCAACGATACGGTAATTTTCTTTTCTCTTCCAGTACGCGTAATTACAAACGAACAACATCGCGAGGTTCGATGTCTCAAGAATTGATACAAAGAGTGCAAACTACAGTTGAGCGTTAATTTTATTATACTTTGAACAAAAATAATTAATTATCCGTATGAAATTATTGGCAAATCCTTAAATACATATTGGATTGCATCATTTATGAGTGTTTTTTCACGAATTATACCTTTCATGGATCTCGTAACAACTTGTCCCAACTCCGTGGTACGTTGTTACTTTCTGACTTCGAATATTGTAATATCAATTATAGAAAAATCTCACGAATAAGAACTCAACAAACTGTCTTAATATCAAAATTATATCCATAATTCAATTTTAATATTGCAATACTAATGCTCAACCCCAGGTTCATTGACAAATTTTGAAGGTCATTAAAAAACGGAACATTTTTTCTAGTTGAACAACTTTTTCATCGTATACCCTCGTAATTTGTGGTCTAGTCTAGCCACCCTAGAATTGCGATTCTCCATGGAGATCGGAAAATGATTTCCATTTAAAAAAAATGAAGGAAGTGCGTTTAGATTTGATTAAAATGGTGAGGATTCCGTTCGCGAAATGAAGTTTCCTATTTTTTGCGCATTATTTTTTCTGTAGCATTCTCTGTGGATTCGCCCAGAAAGAGATGGATGATTGTTACCGTCTGATATTAGGGTGGATCGAAAAAAACTACTCCCTCCCAAATTTCCTTTTCCCCTGTAGAATAACAGGTTCAAAGGATTTCGCGATCTTCTGCTGTTCAGCGGTATATATATATATATATATATATATATATATATATATTTCGAATTAAATATCGTCGCCAATGTAAAGTGTTGCCGTGAAAAGACTAATTTCTACGAAAAAATGGTTTCGACGCTCGATCAAGTCAATTTATGGAATCAAACGCACTGAAAAATTGAGAATTCATTCGCACGTAACATAATAGTTTCTTCACTGTTTTCATTGATTTAATCTTCGTCGTGCTTGAACAAATTACGAGAACAATTATTTGAATCCTTTCGTATCGTAATCGAATGGAGGAAGTTACCGAAATAAACTGTGGATTGTTAAAAATATAGTGAAATTGTGAATATTGAAAATACATCGTGCGATCTATGAGGTTGAGATATCTCAACAATCGCAAAAGTTTACGAATTCATGAAAAATTCATGATTTTCAGGAAACGTTGCTAAATCTAAGGAAAAATCTGTCAAGAAATATCAGCGCATTTCGATTATTTGGTAACCAACTGGAGTTTTTCAAAATATCATTTTGTCCCTTATCGATAATTTTTCAAGAGCCCAGTCTTCTTTCAATCATTTCTAAGAGTAATACAGACAAATTTTGGTAATCCGTTTTTGTAGGAGTATTTAGTTCTCGAGAACCGTGTATTATACTTCGACGCTGATTCAACAGGAGTCGGTTGAAACTATTATTAACAATCTTCCTCGTTGAATAAAAAAATAAAAAATACAGGTCATTTAACATGTGAAAAAAATGGATGCCAATGCGCGACTAGAGTTGCTTCTCCTCTCCTACTTAATGAAAAGGAGTTTACTACGACAAATCGGTAATAAGACACTCCTACTATTCTGTACGGAGCGGTAAAATAATTGACGTTTCAACGACGAAGATGTGGGAAGCTCGAGAACACTTGGAGTCATATTACAATATAAATCGTTGGATCGTAACATCATAGTCGCGGCGCTTCCAGTTGAATAGCCTTACCTACGGTTTTATCATCTTCGTCCATGAAAGCAAACGATATAAATGCGGTTGGAACAACTTTTTCAATTAAGAGATTGAAATTTATCAGCAAAATCAAGCGCACGCGACGAGTGAGGTGTAACATGATATAACACGAAGGACAATACGACAAAGGTCGTCGAGTGAATGATAATTTGTTGCGGACTTCGTTTCGCAGATGCAAAATCTAGCAGACGACGACTCGCACCGCTCAACAAATCTTGTCCACGATGATTAATTCACGGTACTGATTAAATACGCGACGTTTAATTTCTTGCCACCGTCGACTCGATCCCTCGGGAATTCCACACAGTAGGATAACAGCTTCCGCAGTACGTACGATTTTTTCCACATTGCATAGTTCGATTGTTATTAACAATTTTCGTGGAATTTGTTGCAAATTTTCAACAACACGCCAGTTTTGCAAAAGTCAATTTGAATCAGAAATCTTGCGCGCTATCGAAGCTGTTATCATACTTTACCGAATTTCTTAGGGTTCATTATTGTATCTGAAATTGCAGCCATTCTACGAAAAGAAAGATGCCGCTGTGAAAATGCTGGGAAGCCACCATTTTGTTTAGTAGAGCTCTCAGAGGACTTGTGAATAGTGTTTCATACTTGTATGCTTGGAGTTTTCTGCCAGATTTCGATACGTTGTTTAGTTTCTTTGAAAAGAATTCCCAAAGCCTGATTTATTTTTTGGCCTCCAGAGTGGATTGCCCTTCTTAAGAGGGGGGGGGGGGGGGGGGGGGGAGTAGTCAGCGGCTTATTGAAAATGGCTATTTCGAGCAATTTTTTCAGCACCAGTTTATTTTATAGTCATATTCGTTGGACCCCATCCCACAGGTTATGCTTCGCGGCGACAATTATACAATTTTACTGGATCATCTAAGATCAATGAAACAAAAAAGAACGTTATATAAATACAATAAATACATAACAATAAACAAAATGGCGGCCTCTGATTCGTCACTTGTGGATTTTGGAAGCAAAATCTTCCAGTTCATAGCTTACGTGACAGATGAATATTAGTTTTTTTTTTAAAGCGCTAGATTAACTATTGAACTATTGATTTTTTTTCGTTTCATGGATCTCAGACGAATCGGTAAGATGTTACGATGGTCAACGCGAAGCACGGCGAGGCCTAATAAATATGGCAACAATTCGATCTACAATAAATATATTTTCTTAAATGTTGGTGAAACGAAGTCCAAACATCACACAATAACTTTGTATCACTGGTTTGTATTGATAAAACAAATTGCACTACTCCCCGGAAAAACTATTCAAAAACGTATTTTTTTTTTCGTTCAATTCTCCCCGACTACCGACAACCCCTTAAGGAATTTGCCTGGTTGTGTTTCTTTTAAATAGTGACCGCTATTATCGACACGTAAGCAAATAGTTAGCAACATCGCATTATCTATGCAGAATCGAAAAGAACACCCGAGTTTCCGCGTCTGTCAGTCGGTGCAATGCCTCGTTCACAAGTAAAAAGTTGCATTACGTACAAGCTGCAACTTTGCAAATCGTTCCGCGAACATTCTTCTATTTGTATCTCCAAAAATTGTTAAATCAAATAAATTTGGATCATAGTTTTTCTTCACGATTGCGATGTTGTCCCGTAAGAGCCTATGTCAAATGTAGAATTTTCATCGTCATTTTCCTCGCTATTTTGTATCGTAAGGTGCGTCGAAAAAATGGCCATAGGTTTGAAATACTCCTGATAATAATATCCTCGGTTTTCACGAAGAAAAACGCTGTAATTTGCAAAGCAGGGATGAGAAAATCCGCGAACGCAACGCGACAGTGAAAAGAGGCGACTAAAGCTCTGTTCTCGGCTTCCGTCTCTCTCCCATGCGCGAGGCGTCAGACATAACGGGGCGAAAACGCTTCGCACTCTGGTAGCGTCCTTTCGGTTTATTAATACGAGAGATAAATCTCTCGGCTCGAGTATGTCATTACGTCGCTTGCCTTAAAATACGTAATCGCATCGGAGAAACTGTGCAGTCCGGTCGTTCAGCATCCTCCGCGGTCATGTTTTACGAGCATGCTGACGAGCATGTCGTTCCCTCGGAGAAACCAGGGTCCCTCTCCGCGCGGCGCGCAGCGGCAAAGCCGGTAGAATCACAAGCGCGAGATAATATCTTGACCGCGTTGCCTCGGTCTGTTAATCCTGTTATTACTTTTCTGCGATCAAAATGATCGGACAGGTAGACCGAACGAATTCAACGTATCGCGACCGACGTGGCGGAAAACGTCGAGTTATCGCGAGTGACGCTTCAAAATTGCCGCGAACGTGGTCGAGAGCGCGCGCAAATCTTAAATTTCAGATCAACTCGCGCGGAGCAAAAGCCTGTCGAGAAGCAAATTGCTCGACCGGATTTTTCCACCGCGGTGTCTCGCGCTATATCCAGCTTGTAATCGGATAATCATCTGCTCCGGATCACGGGGGTCGGGCTTAGCTGTATCTCCGCGCGTAAATTATATTCAACGCGACAACTATCGCCGACGGCGATGTCGCCGAAGATGCGAACGCGGTGCGGATTCCAGCAGCGTTTCTTCGCCAGCAAAATCGATGACCGGATTACCGACGCGAATTCACCCGCTTCACCGGGAATTCGTAGCACGATTTTGATCCACGAACCCGGACGAACGATTTCCACGATCGTCTTCCGCGAAACGAACGAAATGATATATTTCTCTCGCTCTCGCGCCCTTAATTTTCGCTCGTCTGTAAAATGTGGAATGAACCATTCGATTTCTATCGATGCTAATAATTTCTCATTTTTCGGCTCGGACTTTCGATATAAAAATAATCATTTGGTCGTGCCTGGCAACGGATATTCAGAGACCTTAATGCAAATCGGTGCCGAACCTCGTTGTATTCAATTATCCGTGCTGATTTTTTCAATTCTGACTTCGGATTTGAAATTATCGAGGCCCGAACGTGCGTAGTAGAATGAATTCATCTCCACACGATTACACGATCGTTAGTCTTCGCATTCCCTCGCGTGAATGATAGTTATATTCGCGTCATCGGAGTTTCTAAGAAAAGTACCAAGGTATATACCTGTTACGCGTGTTTTACAGATTTCCTTGTTTCACCAGCAGCAACAATTTTTTTTTCCATTCCAATGATGTTGTTTCACGAAATGGTGACTACGTACACGCACAGAATTTCCGTACGAATTGAAAAAGATTGTACAAAAACGAGAGAGCTATCATTTCGATGGTAGTGAACAACAAACCGGAAAGGAATTCGAAACACGACCATCAAATGATTGTACAAGCCAAAAAACACGACGCGAAAAGTATAACCCAAAAAGGAGCTGTACCCGAATAAATGCCGCGGAATACTTTTCCCTCGAATAAAAGCACCAAACTCAATTCCGTCACAAATACCAACGCCAACGAATTTTGTACTTCGTTTCACCTACAAAGTATTTGAGAACTTCGTGACAATCGTCAATTAAATTACATCTCACAAATACTCTAACAATAAAATAATCTGAGTAAGTTTTTTTTCAAACCCAACATAAATTGCATACGCCTTGAACTGACTAATATATTGATTAGTATTCGGCACAATAATTTTTTCTCATTACATACTTGTAAATACGAATGAAAAAATGGTTCATCGCTAGAAAATATGATGCTATTATTTAATAGAGCCGCCGTCAGGTAATTGAACAAACAAATACGTATCAAAAAACAATGGACAATATGGGATGCAAGGACAGAGAAGCTATGTAGAGTAGATTACAAGAGCAAATAGTAATACTATTGGTGCGAGAAGTTACTGCTCGAGCAGTGGGCATCGCAAGCACACAAATTAGAGAAATTGGCTTTTCTGATTTGCTCTACGAATATAGGACTGCATTGTTGCAGTCAACAGGAACGAGTAAATGGAATCGAGATGGCCGCGAGCCCAAACCCAGCTTTAATAATTAAAGTTCAATTACGGTTCAGTTTCGTTTCGGAACCTGGGCCAACTCGTTATGACACTCCGTGTATAAATCGTATGGGTGGGGAAAAAGTTTTGAACGCCTTGAATAACTTGGAAAGAACCTGTTCGCGGGAAAAATACTCGATACAAAATTCGTAGGATTTTTCCTTGGCAAATCAGCGCTGATCTCGAATTTGTCCTTGACCAAGATCTTCAAAGCCAAATCAAGGTCAACTTTAATTCGTCAACGTTCGCGTCGTTGTTTCCGAGCCGTGCTAAATGCAGTATCTGCTGAAGTTGATGGGAAGTTAACGTTTAGCGCTCTCTGAGGAGAGAACGAAGGGTCAGAAAAAAAGTTTCCAACAAAACATTCATATTTATGTCTGGAAAATACGAATATGCAATAGAAAAAAGGAATTTCGATTTAGAAAATCAAAGTTAACCTTGATTTGACCTTGAAGCGAATAGTTAAGGACAATCTCAAAGTCAGCATCAGGAATATCTATAGATTCGTCCATCTGTCAATTATTTATTTTTTAACCATTTCTTAATTTTTTTTCTTACGAAATATTTTTTGACGAAGAAATAAATAGCTTACCTAGCGTAAGTTATTGTTTTATTTTCTCAATTAGATACTCTTGTACATGAAAAATACCAATAAAACCTATTATCAATTGTTGTCGTGAAAAAAAAACAGTTAAATTAGAAAATAAAACATCTGTGTCATAACTTATCGATTTGGAACCTTCAATTTGGTTTTCTTTCGAAATTAGGGAATTTTCATTTTATCAGCACTGCAGCTGGTAGTCAGCTTTTGGGCCACGAGGATTCAATAATTTCTGCGGCTGATTCGGGTAACTGATACGTTGACAGCATGTTTCTGTCAAACTTTGATTGAGTTTTGAAAATTGTAGATCCTATTGATTTTTGTGCGATTGAAATGGATTACTGAATCATGTGCTTGAAACTTGTTTCAGAATTCATCTGCTGCTACTATGTTGCGAGATTTTTGATAACATCGTAGCAAAGCGTTCCGGCAACAATGATTACGAGAATACAATTTCACTTGACGCTCATCGATTCACAAGCAAAAAATCACGTTCAGCGACGTCATCCAGTGATTTTTCATCAAAAAATAATAGGTACGAGTCGGGGGGCTCTATTCCATCCGAAATCGCATTTTTCTCATCGGAGGTACCAATACGCGACAATTTTCCCTTTGCAAGGTTCGTCCACTTCTAAGGAGCGATCGCCGTACATTAAAATTTCAAGCTTCCGTTGAGAAATTATTCGCGAAGTACGTGCAAGTACAAATTGCAGAAATTCTTGATGCTTTCCTGCCCCCTTCACGCTCATCTGATTACGTTCGTAATTTTGACTACGGTCACTATTCGTACACGAAACGAAATAGACGCAAAGCCACGAAACCGAATGAAATTAGTCGTTTCACCGACGATGAGAAAAGATCTGGACGGAGCAAAATATGCGATGTTTCTCCCCGACGAAGTACCCGGAGAGGAATAGATAAAATCTGTAACCCCCTATTAATTTCTCGACAACGAATCGTACCTATGTTGATAAAATCATATAGATCAGTTTCAGCTGTCGATAACCGATCGGGGGGGGGGGGGGGGGGGGGGGGATGTTGACGTATCATCGTAAGACTATACTCGAGTTCGCTCGAGCATATGCACGCGAGTCTACTTTCATTCGAGAAATTTCAACAGACGAAAATAGTAGACCGACTTTTACGAAGCGCCACTGCCGCTTTGCGACCGTTAAAGAAGTCGAAACGAACAACGCGCCCCATTGACAAGGAACCCTAAATGTTTCACTTCAACGCCGCTCTGTGAAAAAATCACGTGTAACCGATAATCCCGCGAGTTTCGTAAAAGCGTCAGCCCAAAAGACAACGAGTAAATGGCTCGCATCGAACCTGTCGCGAAGCCAAGTGACGAAGTTCCACTACTAAAAGCTCTCAAGGATCAAAACCATGTTCGTGAGAAATATTCGTCGGGGTTGAAATTGGATGACGCGAATCGTGGACAAATTTTGTTTACAATTGATCGAAGCTATCAAAGTTTTCCACGGTTCATTCAGTTGCGGTTGATCGAGTCACCATTGCAACTTCGATTTTTCGCGATGGGACGTCGCGAGACAACGAAATTGGGTACGCGAGAGGCCGACTCGAGCGTGAAAGAGCATCGTAAGAGCGGAACAACGGATTCGACCGAGCGAGTGAAAAGAGATACGAATATGAAACACGCGGCGAACCTGGAAGGCGGACATTAGGATTATAACTGATTGTACAAACCCTGGACATCGACGGACCGCGGGGGTCGCGCGCGAGCGAACGAAAGCCGGCGTTCCCACAGGGCACGGGCTTGGGAGGAACCGACTCGATAATTGTACTAATACGCGCTGTTTACCGAAGAGGTCTCCTAAGGACATTGGAAAACCATACGGATCTCACAGATCCTCGGCAGCGTGAAAGGATTGAATCTGACGCGACTCGACTCCATGCGAGAATTTTTGTCGAAATGTTTGACAACTTCTTTTTTCTCCTACTCGACTCCGGCCCTGCCAACTCGAACGTTGCGACAGGTCAGGCTCACCGTGTCTAAATAAATGTACGATTGCTCGGTGTTCTTGGAAATGCAGGACTTGTCGTCGTTAAATAGAGAATTGGCATGAGCTACCGAAGAATAACCTCGACGCGCTGTCAAATTCATCGATCAGCGGTGTTACATACGGGAAAAATGCCCGTTCACTTACGAGGCCTACCTATCTTTTCCGATGTCTCTGAAAAATGTGGAAAAAAAGAAGCCGTTCTGCGTGTTGGATGATTTTTTTTGGATTTTTTAGAGCTTTAATGTCAAAAATCAACAGCTGTCGCGAATATTACCAGTTGTCAAGAAATATTTAGGTACTGAAGAAATTGAGAATTCACTAAATTCTACTCGAAATATTATGCGTCCACGGAGAGCATTTCATTGTGGAATTTCGAGTCACAACTGGGTACTGTAAGGTAAAACAAATCGGTATCTTCGGAACACGTTACTCCATTTTTCGGTTAACCCTACATTATTGCGAAAATACGCAGTCAGATCGAGAACAAACGATACAGAATTCTCGCAGAATTCAGAATATTTCACAGTAATGAAGATGCATTATCAAGATTCATTTGTGTACTCGTGAAAGCAACGATAAAAATAACGAATGTCGTATATGAAATTTTAGCTCGCGGAATAGTACGTCTTGTCATCTCGTATCTACTCGAGGACAGGGAACGAAGTTATCGATGCGTACAATCATCGACAGCGGTGCAATTTTCACAATGCAGTCGACTGTTGCAAGGGTTTGAGATTTTTACCACGCAAATCTCGACTTTTTCTCAAGAATTTCGAGAACTTCTACTTCAACGATAATGTCTGGGATGTTTCAGGTTTCGGTTGCCCGTAACAAACGTTTCAGGTCTCAGGTCTCAGGTTTCTGTTTCTTTCCAACGAAAGTTCTCTCCATTTATGTAAAGGCTTTGTTCAAATTCAATTCTTCTCCAAGCTCTAATTGACCAATTTCTTTATCGATGTCTATTCTTGTCACATCTTCAGCGTTATCCAGGAAAAGTTGCATGTGGGTGGTTTTAATAGAATTCCGTGACTATCTTCATCGCGCTAGATACGCATCAGTAGGACTTTTCCAAAGATTTCTACGGCTCCCGCACCTTTTCGCCCTCCAAGTGCGGAGAAAAGGAGAATTTCGACGAAACTTTACTGGAAAATCATGAAACAAATATTGCTGCACGTACAGCAATAATTCAGTTTATTCTTCTATCAATGATGAAGAAATTGAAAAAAAAATCCTCCTATAATGCTGATTTTATTGAATGTCTATTACCCATTGAAAATTAGCGAGCTTCCAAATGAAACCAAATATCGAGTGGAGCCAATGTGTCGCGAGTTTTATGCAAAAATTGTCATTCGATTGGTACTATTTGCTTATTTTACAGGACAAATAATTTTCTCAAAATAATTTTGGTTGAGAAATTTAATGCTCTACAAAAAAGATCCCTATTAAATTTCCCAACAAGAAGATCCGGACGAGTATTTTTTTTTACTCGTAAAATAAGTGAAACTTGTCAGATAAACTACAATATTTACGTCCTAATTAGTGAGAACTTTTTTGTAAAGGATCAATTTAGAGAAGAAATAATGTAGAAAAATATTTATTTTGTGATTTTTAATTTTTGATCGCAATCGGCGAACCTAAGATGTTAACCGAAAAATTCGACTCCGTGCACACATTTTTTATTCACCTAGAAGATTAATATTTTTTCTATTACCAAATCAATTTCGAACACAGCGTGGATATTCGATTCACTCTAATGGATATATTCTACTTCTTGAGGGTACATCGAACACAGTTGAATAAATTAAGTCTAACCCACTTAACATGAAAGTAGTAATTTTACATTTAATATTTTCGAAACGGTACGTGATATTATTGCAAAAGTGAGAAAAAACGATTCCGACGTGATATGTTAAAATGGAGTTTATACTCGGAACGAGCGAGTCCAAATTTGTATGTTCCATGCGAGCGTAATTAGAACTTTTTCATCGCGGACCTGTGTTATCGTAGGTATTATAGCGATGATCGTAAACGCGCGTTCGTATACAGGCTCTATAGAGTCTGAAAAACGATTAACAATATCAAATTGTCGTAAATCGAAGAATTGGAATATTCGAGCGGCAACGAGGTGATTCAACGACTTGTTCCTCGCGGCCCGAACTTTATTTCTCCGATTCACAGCAACTCAATCACACGGCCTGCTATGGATAAACAAGGTGAATAAAAGCTACTTTATCTCCACTGAAAGACGTCCCCGAGAGGCCGAGCGCTACATCGGCATTTATCTTTGGATAAATGCTCGTAAAGAAGGATGCGACATCATTTACCTCGGTGGATCGTCCGGGGTATCCTCGCAGCGACATTAACGGCACGATATCGAGGGGAAACAATTGATTCGCTCAATTAGTCATCGATAACCTTGGCAATAACTCAGCCCCTGGCAAGATTAGGCAGATTGATGAAGGTTTTTCATTTATACTGCGGCACTCCTATCGAAAAGAATTTCTTTTCACGCGCAATACAACTTCTTCGGCCTCCCCCACACCTCATATCTCAAGTGTAGTCCGACTACAAACGTCTATCAACAAACAACCAGCCGCATATCGTAACGGCACGTTTCTGGGGACCATTGCAACAGAAATGAAACCATCATTTGGAAATCTTTCTTTCCGCAGTACAATGTCGAACGACGCATACATACTTTTCTTCGTAAGAACATCTGTAATCAGATATTACGTTTCAAACATGAAAGTGAAATGAGCGTGAATATTTCTTTGACGATTCGTGAGTTGAATTATGTTTGAAAAAAATTCCCATTGATACTTGATGGCAATAGAATTTGAGTTTTATTTTATTTTCAAAAATAATTCAACAGCTGAACATGGTTGGATGCGAGCCTAGGAAGGTCGGCAAAAGCAAAATGGTGAAAACTAATCGTTATTCGATTGCGAACAGATTCGACACATTATTGTTTCTTTTCCGTCGTTAGTTCAGAAACAGTCCTGTACAGCCCTTTGCAATCGAAACTTTCAGTTACCCCCTTTTTTGCATGGCGTATCGAGTTACATTGCGAGGAATTGAGCGGTGTACGTTGCGTTTGTTAATCGTTATTAGAATGTCATCGCCTTGGTTGACGACTGTGATTATACTAACCAACAATGGAATCCTCCTTTGAAACGGAAAAAATACCACGAATATGAACATTTTACTGCATTGAATCCATATCTGCTTTCCATTTTCTGCTGTTACGTATATATTTTATGACACGAAGTTTTTTCATATTGTTGGAAGTTTGGAATCTTTTGTATTTAGTTCTAGCAACTACGCTGCGTTGATCGTTTCAAAAAATACGTATACGTACAAGACCGTTTGATTATAACTTGTAAGCAAACGTTACTTGTTACTAAAAAAAGAAGAAAAATGCACGAAAAATATACGCGTTAAGTATTTGTCAGTATTGTAATCAGATTCCAGGGCATCAAATCTATTATAACCATTCTTTAAAATTAAAAGGAGAAAAAAAAGTTTTCTTTGCAGACCAGCGTTTTTGCGAAATAACAGTCTCGACTCGCGGAAGGAATGCCGTGCATTTAACCTGTTCTTCGTATTGAAAAGTGAAGTATTTCACTTACAAAGATGATAAAAGATGATCAGCCTATTTTTTTTCCACCGAGTGTCAGCAGCAGACGGATAATTGAAGAAATATGCAGCAATTTTCATTCTCACCATAAGCATTACCACCGGGTCGAAAGGTGTTGCGTTAACGAAAAGAAGAAAAAGTAAACGAGGACGTACTTTCAGCGGTACGATTGTCGCTGGTCGTTTTCAGTGCTGTGGGCTCAGATTTTGGGAGCATCGCATAGTTTGAGAGAAATGCGCACTCCTCTGTGGCAACCACCATGCAGTGTGGATTAACACATATCGGCCGGACGGGATCAAGCCAGTGGATTTAAAGAATGTTCATGAATTATTGACGATCACTCGTTATTAACGTGGCCGTGGGCCACAAGACATAATAGCTTTTACCCGCCATTTCATGGAAATGACATTCGCGAAGATCGTCTAACGCGTCTTTCACGCATCCAAGGATATGCGGTACTCGACCGCGCGGACTTTAAAACGAGTAGCTCCGACGTGGATTTCTCAATATCTTTCCGATTACCATCCAAGAGACAATAAATTCTAAGTGTAAGTTATCAGGGTTAAACAACGCTCGCAATAATAATTATCGCGTTCAGTATTGACAACTGACAGTTAGAATTGGAACTGTATTACAATTATGATTACGATCATAATTATAATAAAATTATTGTTGTAATTATATTGCACTTATGATTATGATTTATATTAGAATTATAAATGTAATTGCGATGCTTTTAATGAGCTTGCATTAAAGTTGGCACGGATACTTGTTTATCACCCATATTTATTGGATGCGTTCACGATTCGAATCAACACGTGTTCTTCCCGTGGTTCTGACAATACAGCGATGCGCGTAATAATTATTTTGCAATAACAATCACCTCGTATATATCGCTGCAGGAATGGAACAGAAGCAACCGCCGATGTTTACAATTGGCTCAGTTCCGAACCACTCGTTATTTGCCAAATTTTGGCTGCTAAACATTGGCCCAAGTTCCGACCCAAGGCTGGGCAGCTGATCAGAGGCATTACAGTTATAGGCATCGATGCTCGGTGCAAGCTTCAGTTTACGTTTGATTTGCATGTCCCGTCCCTTGAAATGGTCAAACATTTGTTCTTACATATTTATATTTATATTTGTATGTATATAAATATAATTAATCAAGTCAATGTTGATTTTCCATGCCCAGACTTGGGACTGTACGAACTTTTCGGTTTCCAAGGTTCGAGCGAATATTGTTTTCTCGTTTCACCAAACTTGAGTCAACATCGTTGTTTTTTTCCACGGCTTGTTCCATGGCCCCGGCCGACGTTCTCCCAATGGTTTTTTCTTGCCCGGGTAGCAATAATGAGCGCAGCATTTTCCCCTCGAGTCTTGAATTTCCGATCTTTGCGAATATAGCAATCAATATGTTGAGAAATTTCGAACTCCGGAGAATTCTGAACGAGATCATCGTTCGTCATTTTATTTCAAAAAATACGCGATTTTCGCAGAACGTTACATTCGGATCGAGCATGACGACCAGATACTATCAGTGAAATTATGGAATATTTCGAATCTGGGCGCCATATTTCATGTATATAACTCGGTGTACGTATTCCATCGATCACTGTCGATATGTCCAAAAATATAGGCGTTAACATACAGCCCATTCCCCACTTTGGTTGACGTTGCCTCGTTTTTGAAATAAAACTTGTGCCGAAATTTCATCTGGTTCCGTTTAAGACGGCCATCTGGCGCGACTGGTTCAAAAAATCGATTTTTTTTGCATAAATTGCATTACATCCTTGGTCGCCGAAAAAAAGCTTACTTGAAAAGATAGCGCCCAAGTGAACCGTATACTTCAGCCATGAGCGACGATTTCAGGCTGGAACAATTGTAAAATGTGCTTGAAACGCGAATAAATACGTTGTAAAAATTTTGTAATTTTATCTGCATTTATTTCGCCAAAAAAAAATCCCTAAAAAAATGCAAAATAAGAGCATTTGCGCGAGATGACACCCTAAAACGTAACCTTAGCCCAATCAGAAGAGTTCTCGACGGATAATATAGTTTACCGGTGAAACTTTTTGAAATTTGGATAAATTTGCCACGTTCAAATTCGTCAGTACGCGTATAAAGTCATTTCGAAGCTAATTGCAAAACTAGTTCTAAATTTTCCTTACGAAAAATGTATCACCTTTCGATTTTGAAAGACAGAGATTTTAGAAGTTTTCCCTTTACTTCTTCTTATAACGAGGCTACTGGTCGTTGATCGATTGTCGAAGGATTTATGATTGGGCTGGAATAAAATATATGCGGTCCTGATCAAATCAAGATGTCGATAGAGCCGAGTTTCGTGACGAAAATCTCGGTTTTCAGGTCGGTTAGATCCAAACAAACATTCTGCTCGCACCTATCCATTATGTAATTTCAAGGATTTACGAGCTATTTCGTTTACATACCAATTTGAGTGCCCCGATGCAATGAATCTTTAATGATTTGTCTACGCATTTTCGTACGACACCCGAATCAATTTTGTTTTTCAAGTTTTTTCCACGTGTAACTGTCAAGTAATTGAACATGTTTGACGTGTTTTTCAACCTGTTTACCTACTTTTATTCATCGATTTTTCGTCTGCATATTTTTCATATTTCTCACCGCAGATGAATATCCTACGAACCTAAATGCTATCAACAGAATTGAAAATTGAATTTTTTACAGGGGTTAAAACAAAAAAGCATGACTTTTTGCCATTTTTTACAACTTTTTTTTGCAAAAGAAAAAATATTTCAAGTAATGATAATATTTCGATTTTAGGTTCGTATAGAAGAGAGACACGTAATAAAAGTAAATTCCAACCTCGTTTGATTTCAGACGAGAATTGCGGCTTACGGAATGTACGAAGAATGCTGAGTCTGATTGTCACCTGCAATGTGGGGTCGCTAATATCTTCGGTGTTTTCCAACTAAATTCTTCAAAAATTTCATAGTATATACTTGTATATATGTTTAAAATATCCTCAAAGTTTCAATGAATCGTATTCATTTTTCATACTATGAAAAAATTCATGACAATCATTGAGAAAACGCTGTCGTAACCCTACTTCCCTCCCTTAAAGAAACCTAAGAGAGACAAAAACAGAACTCGGGTCACTTTGACCCGCAGTAAGCGGAAAGGTTTGATATTCCAATTGCGTCAGTGTAATTACTAAGCGATACCATCGCGTATACCTACTCCGTATCCAAGAAAAGTTTACACATTGAAGGTAAACTGGCACTACACCGCACACCGCAGGGGACACGAAAATATTACGTCGAACGTGGCATTCGAAATCGGATTATCGATGGTGATCGGTACGTTGAATTTTCGATCTCTTCGCAATTATCGTTTTCGATCGTTATTCGTTCGTTGCTCGGTTTTTTCACGAATACGCGTCACGAACCAGTTGGTATTCGTACGCAACGAGTCTTACGCGAATTGCAAGAGGCAAGGACGCGTGCTCCGCGTAAGATTTAGGTAGACTGAATTTCGGAAGCGGCCCGGGTCGTCGTTTCCCTGCGAAAAATAAGAGAAAAGAAAAACATTCGTGGGAGGTCGTTCGATGGACACTTCGTTTTCCCGGTTCTCGTCGTATCCCTCGGGGCGGTAGGATGCCTTATTTTTGGTTGTCAACGCACCCTCTTCTCGTGTGGCGGCAGAAGTTGTTATTTGCCGCGTGACATTCGACTAATGCCAGTAAGCGCGTACCTGCTGAGACGAAGCTTTCGGCTCTTAGTGCTTCGTGAACGACGCGACGCCTCTGCCAGGCTTCTCCGTTCTTCTCAATATTTACTCGCCGCATCTCTATTTCATTATGCAGCGACGACGCACCCGAGCGATGGAAATAACTGCTTTCATCGAAATCAGCTGCCATGTTCGTACCACAGCTCGTGACGTTTGATGTCGAATGACAAAACTAGGAGAAGAGGAACCTCGAACAAATCGTGTGACTTTTTTTCATTTTTTCGTTGAATCGCCAACTATTTTGGATTCACGATAAGTCATACGTTCGATGGCTTGCAAAACACCAATTCATTTCAAACACGCTTTTATTAGCCTGGTATGTACGTTTGGTTGTTTGTTTGTATGTAACAAAATCTTCGAACGTGATTTTGATCTACTACTTCGAAACGTCGAATTTGATCGACATTTTGAGCACATTAAGCACGACCAATGACGATACAATAATTTGGGATAAAAGAAAATTAACATTTTTTTTTTCAAATTCAAATTTATGATTTTTTAAAGACTAAAAAATAAGAAAATAAATTGAAAAAACACGTTTTCACAATAGATTGAACTAAGAAATGAAAAATAAATTATAATGTTGAAAAACTGGAAAAACACGCTGTAATGGTAAATTGAACCAAAAAGAGAAAATTAAATTTCAAGCGTGGGTTTATTATTTATCTATCATCTATTGTTTATTGCTTGTATTTATAACAATTGGCATCTAGAAACCCACGCTTTTTACAATTACATCAATTTCCTCGTCAATCGCTTTATTCCTATTTTGAAATGTATTCTCCACTTTTTACTTCGGTTTACCATTAAATCGTATTTCTTATTTTTGTCAAACTATAATTTCTCACTCCCATTTTCGATGAATATCTCAAGAAATTACGAAAGATGTTTTGCAACGAAGTGTCTGCAATCGGTACGAATAGAAGGCAATGATGTTTTACAAATGAAAAAACGGAAATGCAGGACAACCGATGTATGTAAATTCATAATCGAAGAAATTTTTCGAAGATCCATAGTCTGTCGTGAAAATTATTATTGTCGTAAAAGTTTCTATTTACGAGGAAAAAGTGACGTGTTGGTGAAATTGTTTTTTGACAGCTAGTTTCTCACTGAGCGTATCACATTCACATCGAACAGTTGGAAATGTTTTTATTGTTCGGTTCCTCGATAGTTTGAAATATTTTGATAATCAGACCGATCGATTTCTGCCCATAGTTTTCTGCCTAATGGACCAAATTAAACTTTTTTTTTTCAAAATTTTCGTTCTCGTGTAATTTTGCGAAAAAAAGTACGGAAGATATTTTCAAAATAATTATACGTGTAGTTTTTGAGTTTTTTTCAACTCTAAATCCTTTTTTCGAAAGTGAGCACGATTATAGATGTGTTTGAAATTCTCTTATCACAAGCTGCCATCCATTTAACAACTTGTTTGCCCGGTCTGATCGTGGGCCCTTCATGATTACTATTTTTTGGATTTTTGAAAATTTGAAAAATGTTGTTTCCTCTGTTAATCATTATGAATGCCAATTTTTTCATGGTGTATTCTTGTCTTTATTTGTCTTTATAATTTATCTTCAATAAATTTTCCACGCTTTTCCATAGTTAACAGGCGTTTAAAGTTAACAATTAGTCGTTAAGTCCGTTTATAAACAGACTTTCCGCTTATAATGTTTGATTTATAATTTCAACCGTCTGTTAACATTGAGAAAATTCAAAAATTGATTCAAAGTGAGCAAAAAATAAACGAGACAATGGAAAAAGTTGTTTGAAAAAGGTGTGGAAAGAAAACCGAACTTCGATATCTTCTGAACGGATAATCAAAAAAATCTCAAAATTTACCCGGAGGTTTTTTCCAAGGGTACAATATAATGTCGAAAAATCGAGAAAATCAAGAACAGTTTGTTTCGAACTGTTCCATTTGGCATGGGACGCCCCATTTACTTTCAAATGGCTCTCTCGTGGCTAAAATGTTCAGCTTCACCTTATTCTGTGAACTTATTGTTAGTACAGATCAGTGTTCCTAGTTTTATGCCCTGCGTTGTCTATTTTTCTGTCTCTCTCTCTCACACACACTCTCCGCCCTTTTCGGAACTCAACCGATACTCATTCAACGAACACTTGCAGCTTTTGTCCCTCTATCGCTACTCGAAGAAATACCACCTTGAAGCTTGTTTTTACGATATATTTGATGATACTGATTGCAGAAAAACAAGCTTTTCATAAAAATAGGGATATATACGAGTAATTTTCGTGCTTCGTTCATTCAAATATAAAATTGAAAGCACGAAGATTATTTACGTTCTTATCGGATTTGGTCAGATTCTAGTTAACAAATCGTTGAAACTAGTAGTAATCGGAGCGGATTTGTTCCGAGGGTTTAATCAGTTGCGGACATTATTAATTTGATAGTTTGCGAAAATTTCGAGGAACGAAATAGCCAATTTTCGCGATTCGATGGACGTGACCGAGGAAGGTTTTGTCGAAAAGGTTAACGAGAGTCGAGAGTAATGAAATACGATAGCGTCCATGTTGCGTTTCATGTTGGAGGGCCGTGAATAATAATTATTATCGAAAGTTCCGAATGGGACGTGGTAATGCGATATTAGCGGTGCCCGAGAAGAATAAAGCGGCGGACAACATAATATGTGAAAGTTGCTTTGAATTCCTGTACAACCATAACAAGGTGGAGTCGGAGCTCCGACTGGCAGCCAAGATATATACACGCTTGAATGAAAAGTGCCAGGGCTGAAATATTGTACGAATGCCAAGCGAATAAGGCTGATTGATCGGAACTTGAGGAAAATCATGGGAAAAATTAGAAATAACGTAGCGTCGAATAGCTCATGGTCGGCTTACCTTCTGCGGGGCATTATCGACGTGAGGTCTGAAAAGGCAGAACAACGGCGCCACGAAAAACAACTCGAAAATCTCAACGGAAGCGTTGATCGATTACAGCTTTGCGATTGGAATTGATTTTCAAAAATCCACTTTCCACCGGAAAAAAAGTCAGATTTTGACAACTATTTACATAATTTGTTCGAAAGTATCGTTTTTTTCTATCAATTATCGTTTATTATTCACCTCTTATTTGAGGAAAAGTTTTTTGACGCAATGTAGTAGGAAAAACGAGAGGTGTCGTGAGATACCCAGATTAAACGAGGTTGATTTCGCTATATATTACGTATCATACAGGTGAAATGGAAAAAATTGACAACAATTGAAAGTAGTTGAATGAAAAATGATAAATAAATCGATAACGAGTTATTGAAAATAGTGAAGATTACAGCTGACGCGCACGTCCTACGTCTATACAATCAGCTTCGAGTAGCAAAATTTGTTGCTAGTTCAGTTTATCGACGTTTGTTCTTCGGTGTTCGATCAAATTGTTTTTTTTTCTTTTTTTCTATTTTCAATTCATAATTCAATGCAATCGTAATCTTCGCAATTTTTATACTGCAGTATCTAAAATTCAGTGTTGGGAGAACAAAAAACTTTGATCCAGCATCAAACAACAAACGACGAATAACTCAACTAGCACAAATGTTTTCGATAAAAAAAATCTGTTCCTCGCCATTTGGAGATAGTTTGTCTATACTGCATCAATATACTTATACATAGAGGTAGGCTTGCGAACACACGTACAACTGCACTGTACTACATGCATGGCTGTAACGTACTATAGCAAGAGTGTTCTGACAGTAAAGTCTCACGCATTTTCCTGCCAGCTCTCATTCGCCAAGTGTTTCGAGTGTAACGTGTCACGAGGATCTTCGTCCTAACAAAATCAACAGGATAATTAATACGACAACATTCATATCGCTGCAAAAAAGTGCGTGGTTCTGTTTTGTTTGTGCTTTGCTTAAATAAGTCGGAACAAATTGGCTAGACCAAAAATTATAAAGGGTTGCTGTTCACTCATATTTGCGTAGTTTTTTGCCCTCCAATGACCACACGTTCCAGCTCACCAGACTGTAGATCTATCCAAAGGAGCGAAAGGAAGTAGCTTCGATAAGATTCGTTCTAACATACGGTGACGGATTTACTCGTTCTGCTCCGCAATCGACAAGGATCTTGCAGGCTCTCAAGTAGGGTACTTGACCAGCAAGAGTTGATCGATCGAACGGAGCACAGTTAAGTTTATCCGGAAATTTTCCGATCTCGAAGGACAACGAGCCGCTGGACACGAGTATATTAGTTGCGATAGACTATGAACCCGAAGGGTCTATTTAGGGTCGTGTTAGTTAGTTGCAAGTCGCTCAAAGACTACGATTCTCAACTTTGTAAACGCGAAGAGAGAGAAAAAGAGTAAAAATTATTGCTAGGAACGGGAAAATTCACCGGTCTGAATTGGAATCTTGTTTCGTTAATGCAGAGCGATGAAAATTATTGCTCATGGAGCTAACCTGGCCAAACGGTCGGTGTCTCTTACCGTAAAAACTTGGAATACCAGAAGCGTGATCAAAAACAAAAATGTATTTGAGCATGCAATTTCAGCAATAAATATATTAAAATGAAAATAACCCAAACGGCAAAACTATTGAGAAAAAAAAATCAGCTAGCGAAAATGTTTGATCCGAATATTATTTCGTTGAAACAAGACAATACGAGCAGACTGATTGGAGTTGGTAGTGACAACGGTAAAAATTCACGTGCAGAAGAGTGCTATGTATTGTTCGCGGGTCAATTTCTACCAGCCATGGCAGTAATAATTATGAAAACCTGAATTAGTACCATTCTGTTTGGTTAGAATTACTAAACGAGCATATGCACGTATTATCCAATCTGACCGTTCCAAAATGATACTTTTCACTTTTTGCCGCTCTCCGTACAGAGGAGAAGGCAGGAAAGCCGATGGGAAGAAAATAGCCGAGGAGAGGGAAAGATCCCGTGGACAAAGGTCTCCGGAAAGTGGCAGGGACAATTTGTCAGAGGAAATCAACTGGCGAGCTTGTAGCCTAGCACTCCGTGAAATTTGGCTTGTTTGACCGTAAGAGCCACGTGGGGATATCCTGCTACTAGTTTGACAAACATGCCTCGGTAGGTTTGTCACCCAAACGTGAAAAGGGGGAGAGAGATGAAGGTTGCGAATGGCGACGCCTGAACCTCGAGTGGTTATTTATGAGTCCACTTTACCTCCCCGTCGCCTCGGGGTTGGAATACGAGAATTTCTCATTTGAGGCCCACAAATATTCCACGACCAATCTACGGAGAAAGAGAATATCGCGTTGCGACTATCGCGAGAAGATATGCTTCGTTTCCATGTTCCGAAATGGAACGCCGACAGTAGCCGAGCGAGTCGAGCGGCTCCCAAAAACCATGGTAAAACAAGAATAGGGAAGGTACCGACGATTGCCAAACGAAAGAACATCGACGCGGAGACTTCTCACATCCAAAAGAGCGAATCGTCGTATTTTCGAGCGAATAGGACGGTTTTGATTTTCAACTACTCCAAACCTACTCCGATCCTAAAGCTTTTGCGTTTATATCGGAATATTAATTAGCAACTTGCGGCACGTGATACACGTCGAAGGTACACCGAGAAACCTATATTAACCCATCGAGACTCGGGCAAAAATTGGGTCGGATAGCATTTTTGCCCGAGTCTCGATGCGATTCATGGACAAGCGGAAAGAAAAAATTGTTTGGTTTTTTTTCATGTGAAATTGTTGATAAAAAATTACCTCAACATTATCTATGATACAAAATGTTATTTTGAGAAAGTCGTTGCACTAATCGATTCTATGAAAAAAAAATGACAACGAAAAGCTGGATAACGCTTTTTTCAACAAGTTCAATTTGAGAATGTAAAAGGATTGCAAACAATAGAATTTCCGAAACATGGAAATTATCGACTCAATAATTTCCTCAATAATATTGGGCATCAGGTTTTCGTCGTAATTTTCCCGTAGAACGGGTTCAAGTAATGATAATAGGATCGAAAATGAATCTGAAAGTCAGAAAAAATCTGAACATGATGGGAAAACAAACTCAAAAATTACAAAAAAAGTCGAAGAAATCGAAATAAGATGCGAAGAACCAATAAAAACCTAGAAAATGAAAGTTTATAAGTATTTATAAACAGTATCATAGCGCTATTGAACCAGCAAGTAATATAAAAATGACATTTTTTTTACCGTTTAAAAACGGTACAACTCGCAATTTTTTATTCTCCAACGAACCTTGGATCTTTCAATTAATTTCACTCAACTCATATTTATTACACGTGTAATTGATTTCCTGTTAATTCTTTCATAATACTTTGCTGTAACGCGATTTAGTATTGGTTTGTCACTTTTTTCTTAAAATCACGTTTTCCGAGTGATACCGTTATGCCGCCCATCCCTTCAATTATCACAGGATTCTGCTCATCGAACCTGCGAAGAATGAACGATTTCAATAATTTCTACGACACTGCGATACATTCTCTTTCGACTCTCGACACCATCTCGTCGAAATTTCTTATGGAAGAAAGAATCATTTAATAAATGTTGGCGGGTTGAGTATAGTTCCAAAGATTGTAGCGCCACTCATCGGTTTTACAACGCTGTATTTATAGATAATACAGCATTTCGACGGATTTACACCTAGAAAGTTTCTCGTTATCGTCCGGAATACTGCGAAAAAAATCCGATAAATAGCTGCTCGTTAAAGGAAAACTCGATTATAACCATTTGTTTTGGAATTAGCAATGCAGCTGCATTTCTTGCGAATATGAAGTAAGACCAAAACATTGCGGAAACGTATAGAACGTCTCTCCACAAGGATTTGATTCGATATACTTAAATTGCACCTGAAAATTCATCCGAAACGCCAATTGAAAAAAAGTGGACACTGCATTTGAAACAATAATTAATTAATTACAACTATATAATTGTATAATGATTAATCGTAAAATTAATTGAAAGATCATTACGGTTGGATGTGAGAAATTGTCTCTTCCGATTGACTCGATATTTAAGTAACAAAATAACCAAATACAGTGGAAAATAAAAATCGAGCCGTGAACGCTGTGTTCGCTGATTTTTCTATGGCGATTGAAGGTATTGCGCCAAACAAGCGTATCGTGCTTTGAATATCATCTTCCTCGAAAAATGGTCGAGATGCAATAGTTTCAGGCCAAATTTAGGCGAAATCACGAAAAACCTGAACGTAGACTTTGGTTATCGTATTGATACTAGCAACCGAAAAACGTCCAGCTTTTTGTCGCGGTATGACTGCCCACGAATAAACATTTGCAAAAGATTTTATTCCCAAGATTTTCCGGTGGTTCGTTCCCAAGCGAGGTCGAACGCGAGTAGGTATTGGAAAATTTCCGAGAAGTCGTCAATCGTGAAACGACCAGCTTTGCAACTGACTGGAAGACGTTCAAAGCTGAACGACCAATTTTCTCCGAAAAACTCAAATCGGTTGTCAAAATGCACGACATTTTCTTTGGAACCTTACGTGGCACGACGTAATTCTTCACCGATTTTCTCCAAGGTGAAAATCAAATTTGTAATATTTAATGAAAGCTTAACATGCAATTACGTTTACCTACATGGAATTGAAAGAGAATCTGCTGTTGATAATATGGCAACGAAGAATTTGTTCGTTGTCCGTTCGGTTACACTCGTAATCTGGCCAGCCCAGTTTTTTATTGTTAAACGCCGCTGATTGCCGCGCGATATCTGGCCACCAAAAACACGCATCATTTCCCGGAATTTCAATTTCTGGACGGCACGTGAACTACGAGAGGAACACTCTCTTCAATATTATTCATTTCCCTCGCGCGCCATGCAACACGATTGCAGTCGAATCGAATTTCCAATTCCATTGAAATTTCATCTCTAAAATGAATGCAATACCAGAGCTGAAACTGACATGATTCGTGCACACGTCCCAGCGACTGCAGATAACAGCGTTTGCAGCTCATTTAACCAAATGACTTGGTCACTTTGGGAATAAACGACAGAAACCTGTGACATTCAGACACGACCTCAATAAAGTATGTCAGATTCATTTGCAATCCAGAAATACCATAGTTGACGAGTTCATTTTTTAGAAAATCGCTACCGGAAAATTCTCAGTTTAACGCGTAGTCTTACGAACAAAATTACAAAACCGACTCCAACTGCGGAATTGAACGGCAGACCTCGGAAAATGAAATTTACATTGATAGCATTTATTTCAAAGAATATTTTAGTTTCAAGAAAACATAGGGTTGACGACGTTAATGTTGAGAAAATCTTACGAGAACAGCGTAGGATACGAAAATTGTTTCTTTCGCTACTGCGAGTAGAACCTAAAACCTTATACAAACTTTTTTTCCTGGTACCTTTTCTGCGACTTTTCACTCTTTTACTCTGGTTTGGCTAAAATGAGTATACCTATGGAGAAAAAAAACGGCAATAACAATTCAAGACACGCGTACCCTTATGGTGCTCCTCGCTTACAACGACACTAAACGACGAAGCCACGTTGATAGACACTTCGATTACGTAGAGTAAAGTTTTTTTCGGATCTCAACCCTTTGAGTGGAAAAGAAAATAAAAACCCTAGAAGCAGAAAAGTTATTTGATATAAAAAGATGGGAATAAACGTTTGATTTGATCACTCGATACGAATCATCACTCCAAATGAGAAAAAAGATAATAACATTTCAATAAGTCATTCTTGTAGAAAATAGTGTGTGCGATATCATCTGTGGACTGTAATTTTCTCCTTTTCGTGTCTTCCATATTGAATCTAAAGGCAAAGAACTTTGAATAAGCGGGAAATAATAAATTTTCAAGGTCATATATTTGAGAAAAAAGATAATTAAAAAAAAATGTATAATCCATTTTGTTATTTTAAAATATACTGTACGACTATAATCGGGTAACTTCCAACTTTTCGAGGTGGGTTCAATATATCCAACCATGCGTCAAAAGCTGAACGAAAGGTGGGACTTATTTCACCCACCTAACCTCAAAAAGTTAATTTGGAATCGTAACGAACGATTGCGAGAACGTTTATGGCACGGCGGTGGGACGTAGGCACGTATCTGCCCCATCGCGTTTCGTTAGTTTTACCTACGATGTAGTACATGCGTACGCGGCTGCCATATACGATATGGCGTCGTAAAGCAACAAGCTATCCGGAATTCGAGTTCATAAAGTTTTCGTCTGACGCCGATCCGCGATACCGGAGATCTGTAACAATAAGACAAAGATAGAGCTCGAGGGAACAGTCGCAAGAGTGAGAAGAATACTGTAGGTTTTTCGGCTGGTCTAGCAACTGGGTGAAAGATACCCGAACTCTGCTGCTACGCCCGTCATCCCATTCCTCCTCCACCATGCCGATTCTGTTCGATTCGTTGGAAAATTCGATATTTCAAAAAACGTACTATTTCGGATGTTACATGAAAATTCGCCTCAAAACACGAAACAGAAGATGCTAAAAAGACGGAAAGATTTTATTTTGTTATTTTGCCGGCATTACTTCACCTTACGGTTCAAATCACGGGCACCAGAGGGAGTTGCGAGGAGCCCGTTTTGTATTTTTTGAAGATGACCTTTTTTTTATTGCAGTTAGATTGTATTGAAAAAGATAATTGGAATACATTGAAAATTAATCTTGAACGAGGTAAACATTTATTGTACCCTGATAAAGGTGACTCAGTTTATCACTAACGAAAATTGACGCGAAATAAAAAAGTTCCGTAGTATGAAATATATTATTGATCTGAATGACGAGCTAGGGCCAAAAAAAACGAATCATACGAACGGGATCAAACGAACTCGAAACTTTGATCGGTTTGGCAATACATATACCATCGATATCTGATCAATTGTATTGCAATGTTTTTTTTTATTTCACGTTTCACGAAATCAAATGCGTACGCTGATGAACTCTTCATTATAACAGTTCGAAATGAAAAAATGTGGCGGCTTTTTTTCACAGCCGAACACATAACTGCTGCGATTGCGAAGAGACAATAAAGAACCAAAAAAAATTGACACAATATGATAACAGTTTCGACGGTACGCGGGATTTTTGATGATATTGCATGGTTCAATTGTAATTAACAATCGAGATTCTGAAAAAAATTATCACGTACTGTCCTAGCTGTTCTACTTTATCGATTTTTTTTAGTTTATTTTTGTGTCGATGTGACGTTTAGTTTCTTTGGAGAAAAATCCCATAGTTTTTTCTATTTTTTGTCCTCTCGAATGTTTTACCCCCTTAATTCTGGCACACGTACTGAAAATGGCGATCGACCCATGAAGTATCATTGCCATATCTGGTCACGTTTAGATCATTTTTCGTTTCATGTATCCAAATTCAGAATTTGAAAACGAAAATGCCTTATCTATTTGAACAATTCCCGATCAGAACTTATTTGATAAATCCGTTTGACAAGATATTCGATGTAAAGACATCAGAATGCGTCAAAAATGACAAATATGAGCGTAGAAACAAAATTAAAAATTGTTTTGCGTGCATTTATTTCTGGACGCACCTTCTGAAGACAATTCCACCGATTTCCATGGTTCAAATCGTCGCGAACCACGAAACTCGCGGCACAAATTGATTTTCTTGCCTGTTTCAAAAATTACAGTTTAAAAAAACTCAAAAACAAGTTTCAAAGCTAAACCGAACTGAAAAGTAAAAAATAAATGTCTATTTAAGAACAAAGTGATTAACGAGAAAATTAATGTCATTGTAAAAAAGCGTGGGTTTATTGTCTTTACATGAATTATTCTGATATTGAAATTTATTTTTCACTTTTCAGTTCCGTTTACCATTAAATCATATTTTTCAGTTTTCTTAAACAATAATTTAATTCTATTTTTAGCTTAATCTTTTATAAAAGCGTGTTTTCTAAACTATAATTCATTCTTTCGTTGTTTTTAGTTTTTGGAAATTTATAAATTCGAATTTTCGACTAAAAAAGAATGTCTCAAATTATTGTATTGTCATCGATCTTTAATACGCGTACGAAGTTTCAATTTAATTCGACGTTTTGAAGCGGGTCAAAATCACGTTCGAAGATTTTGTTACATACAAACGAACATACATACCAAGCCAATAAAAGCGCGTGAAAATGGGGAAATCGACGAAATATCAGATGGAGAAATTTGAATTGCGAAGATTTTTAAAGTCGAAAGAGGCGAGGCACTGTATGGTCTTCGCCGAAATGCTCGAGCATCGGTGCAGTTGGATTTGTTTTGAGCACTTATGAAAACGAGGCTGTCGCTGATTTGAAAGCTGTTTTTAAAACCGAGCACTAAACGTCGACTCGCGGAACCTTGGGCTTCCGACGTATGATAGACAGCGTAAAATTGCGCTCGGTAGAGAGAAAATTGTACGGTCGATGGTACACCGACGCTAATACCACGAAAAGTATACGGCACACATGACCGAGGAGCGGCTACGCGATGTTGCGTTGCGGCGTCCCGTACGAGGGGGCCAAATGTTCGCCCGGGGTGGCTGTCTGCCGATTTTGCCATTATTCTTCGCGCCATGTTAAATTACGGACAGTGTGAATCAAATGAGCCGATAATGCTGAACGCACATAGCTTCGGGCTACGAGGCCATGCAACTTACGACAGAATGGTAATGGGGTCTTCGTGCAGGTGTGTTGCGTAGAGGGTCCGCTACCACGTTACCGCGATAACCATGACCCTCTGGGTAGACCAGAGACCATCGACCCATTTCGTCTAACGAAAGTAGACCGTGTAATTTTCATGAAATACGAAGATGAGTTTCGTCACAATCGCTCGTTACAGGCGGCGATACGGTGTGAGAGGAAGTAGTCGAAAGATGATCTTTGCTCGAGAATCGAAGTACATTTCTGTATAAGAATCGGTGCACGTCGGTGCAGCGAATATGAACTGTTGGGAAAAGCCGAGAACACGATCGATCATACCTTAGATTCCAGCTGACTGTCGCCAAGTTTCTGAAGTTAGAGCAGGATTTCCTAAGTGTCGGACCACTCTTGAAATTTCAAAAATTCCGGGGACCTTTTTTGAATAACAAAAAAAAAACGAGGAAAATTGAAAATATTTTTTATCAAGTTCCAACTGGACTCTGAAGGTTGCGAATGCAATTACATATTATCCTAGTAAATTATATTAGACAGACTAGCTATAAATCCCCAGCGCTCTCGATATGGCCTATCCCCTAGGGGTCCGTAGATCCCAGGATGAGAAATTCTGTTCTAGAGACTCTTGGTTTACAGAGTTTGTCGATTCCAGTTCGTAGAAGCAGTTTTATGAATAAATTCTATCATAGCGGATCAGAGAATTGCGGATAATATTTTATAACATAACCCGTCAGTCTGCAAAGAAAATAAATGGCAAAGCGTGGTAGCATACATTTCGATGCTTCGTCGCTGTGAAAATTACGAATATATTTGAGTATAATGAAGGCAAACATTGATGTGTTTTTAAAGTCGCAGATTTCAGCCTCGTGGCAGTTTTTCAAACTAACAAACAGCTCATCCGAAGCAGTTGTACAAATTGGAAGGAGTTCGTATAATGGGAGTACGAAGTCGCGGATTGCGAATCTCAATTCGACATCAACATTTCACGACACAGGTAGGAAAGAACAGTTGGCTCGCTCAGGCTAGGTCCAAGTTGTACTCGGCCAAACGTTTTTACAATGTACGATTGCTTCGGTGCAAGCCTTTGCATGATCATTTGCAAAGCCTTGGGAAACACGAAAAAAAAGCATATTAGCTCGAACCTTGGAAAACCTAAAGTCAGTATTGTTCGAAGTCTGGCCCGTAGAAAATCAACGTTGACTTGATTAATTACATTCTTATGCATACAAAAATGAATAAATATAAATATGTAGGAAGAAGAACTTCGAGCATTTTAAATAGCAAGATATGAAAATGAAATTCAAACTGAAGCTCGCAGTGAGAATTGGCCAATGCTCAGTTTTTGAAGGTGGTGGATATTATAATACGATCGATTGAATGGACCAGAGCCTGGGCTAATGTTCAGCTGCCTAAACTTGGCACATAACAATTGGACTGGATCGATTGTCAATATAGACAATTTCTACCTGCGTTTCTACAGAAGTCATGATTTCTGTAGAAACCATAATGCAACAAACGATATTCTGATCGGTTCCAGAAACACCGAATAGCGACGCGAACTACGGGGGGAGGGGGGAGGGGGGGGGGAAGTCAGAGCCCCCCAAACTGGAGCAAACAGAGGCAGGTAACGTTCCCCGTTGGGCCGGGAGCGAAATGAAGCGGAGCCGACTCGTTTCGTGAACGATCGAGGCGTTTTTACGAGTTAAGGTGCTACTCAGTTGCCGTACCCTCGCCAAAATGGAGTTCTACCATAGCTACGGTAGACACATATCCAAGTATACAACCCAACAAATCGGTCGTGGCTGGGAATTCGGAATAAAAATAGGATAATAATTCAGTCTAGACTCGCCATTGCGTTTAGAAGGGGTTGCAACCACTTTTTCAAATCACCTTCGATTGCAGAACTGAAACTGAACAATGATCTAGTTCCGAATTGAGTAGGGTCTACAAGCAAATTAGATTCGGTCACGAAATGAGAGCAGCAAGGCAAGAAATGGTAACGTTTGAAACTTTTCCCATCCGCATCCGTAAATAACATTCCTTCGGTGGATGTTCACGTGTCATGCGTAGGCTGTGAAAGAGAACGACTGAACCGAATTTGGAAATTCCCCCCTCCCCTCTCCCGGGTTCCTCGAGAGGGAAAAAGAGAACTAGACCAGGGCACGAGCATTCGTTGGTCGACGCTGCAAAGTCAGCACTTAATCATGCCGGAATTACGCGGTCGCGTCGTATGGAGCTGGCCATAAAAATTCTTTGAGTTTACGTCTAGAATTACGTGTTATTGTTCGTGAAGCAGGTGAACTAACGAGGTTGCCCGAATAAATGTACAGGTACATATGATGAACGAGCGCGTTTGCGTGCAGGCACTCGCTCGTATGCGGGACTAAACGTATCAATAAAACGATATAGATGTCCAACAAAGTTATAAAAAAGTCTTCCCGTTGTGCCCAACGATAATCCGTTGATAAAAAGCAACTTGGACTCAGCTACAGAAAAGACTTACCTATTGTTAGCTAGAAGGACCGACGTTGCTTAGTCTTTCCTTCTGCGCCAATTTAAACCTCGACCGAGGGCGACGGCGCTCGTAAAATTTCGGCGAGGTAGACACAAAAACGCGACGCGAAATGTGGTTCGAAAACTAATTCGCGCAACGTGATTCGAGGTGCCTCGTTAGAGACTATCAGAACGATCTTTCCGGAGAACTGGACGCTACTAGTATGGTATCTCATTAAAAAACCGCCAGCATCCATGACAGTTTTACAGCTCTGTAGCGTGTTTGAAACAACACACACGGGTTACCCGAGCCGAAAATTTGCACTCCAAGGCGAAGATCTCACGAGACGATGTCGTTTCCCAGTACTTGTATATTACATATATCTATGGGGCTTAGTGGACAGACGTTGTCTTGCCACAGACTTCGCCAGCGAAATATATTTCTTGAAATAAAATAGATTATTAAGTGTAATTGAAATATGTCAAATATATTAATATACTCGGATACCAAAGAACAAAGTTGAGAAAAGTGGATCTCTTAAATATAATTGATGAGCGTAGTTGATTACTGAAATTTAACCTAAGTGACAATTCTATTTTGAATTGAACAAGTTTGTCATTTAGTAACTCATGAATATAAGTAAATTATTGAATTGAAAAATATTTCGAGATGCTTGGAAGCTAAAAAATGTTTTTTCGTATGAGAAATCCAAAAAATATACGTCAAAAAAAATGTTGTCGGAAGATAAAAATTTCTGGATTTGATAACAGCACCATCTACCGGGTCCAACTATAAGTGAGAAATACCCAGGTGACCCCGTAGGTAGGCAAAAAAAAATGTCGTCAAATAGGTCAAGCCGTTAAGGAGGCGACGAATACCAAACACATTTATACCGGAATTTCATAAATAAAGATGCACGTGACGATCGCGCAGATCTCCATGCTTTTGTTCTTGAGCTAAAGGTTTCCTAGTGATATTTTACCAATTGACAGCACTCGCACATGTCGAACGACGAGTCGTCGACTTACCGATCAGAAAGTAGCCAACTACGGTTGTAATTCTTATGATATTCCTTGTCGTTCGTAACACGATGACACAGTGCTAAGATCATAGTTGATCCCAATCTAATTAATTACACAACAGGGCAGAGTATTGTGTTAAAAAGATGTTTTATCGAAGTGTTTATTTTTGTAATGGTGGTCTCAGACCTAATCTTAAACTATGTACGGAAGTGATACACCACTTATCCTTATTTAGTAAATACAGGTGATAGTATGTGCGAATAAAAATTCTGTGATTACTAAAGTGAAATCATACATTTTTTCAATTATTCTATTCAAATGAAAATAGAATAACGTGTCGGTGTCAATATCAATAAATGCAACGTATATTTGACAAAAAAAAAAGATGTCTTCGGCGTGGATATATCCTACTGTTTGTGGGGATATCAAAGACAGTTAAATAAATGAAACCTTGCACAGTTAACATGAAAGTAATGCTGAATTGTATAGAATATCAAAGAATAATATGATCATTTTACCATCAATTTTATATTTAATGCTTTAAAATCGGTACGTAGTTGTAAGGATGACGCAAAATTATTGCGACCTGATATGTTGAGATGGAGTTTCTAATTGGAACGAGCAAGTCAAAATCTTCATGTTCGATGTGAGAGTATTCAAAAAACTTGTTCATCGCAGTCCTGCCTTATTACCACACTTCTCCGCGTTCCACTGTCATTACGATGAAATATATCTGCAGCTTCGAATCAATGCTAATCGTTTCTGGAATGACTAAAAAATCAATCGACTTTCACTTAACCGAACCAGATTCAATAAATTCAGATTTACGACCAATTAAAAACTAACAACCCGAGTTTCGAGTGAATTTTTGCTCCGGAAGATTCTATACGGAAATGATAAATATCAAGTTGTAGTCTATTTCAAAGAGAAACCGATTGACGGTTTTCATTTTCAAAATTTCATTGATTCTCAATTTCGGTTCATCACGTGACACGACGAATTCTTGGATTCACCGAGATCAAATAGAAGGAAAACTAGATTCCCAACGCGGACAATATGAAATTTTCATCCGAATTCACGAAGCTGGCAATTCCCCAGCTGACGACAACTAATTTCACAAGGTTCTGTCATAGGAGGCGGCATTCCGGAAATATATTGCTCAATTTCGAGCGCGAAACGCACAATCTGGACTTACAGTTCTATCTTAGCCGAAATTGCGATGTTTCTCTCCCGTTTGATGACACGTCAGTTACAACATTCGTGCTCCAATGCGGCATGAAAAAACGAGTACGCCGATCTCTGGTTCGAGATCATGTAACGATCGAGGCACTGGTACTGTACTGTGAATTAGCAGTATCCGTGCAAACTCACGATGCGTTGTCTTCTCGTTTAGTTTGATCTTATTCTTGCGCAACATGTATAGCGGCTGCCAACAGCTTCGATCGAGTAGTCGCACGCATTCTGAGCTAGGTAGGAATTGCCAATATTGACAAAGGCCCAATCATGGGCCACAGGTTATCTTCCAAGCTTTGGTAGCTAAACATTGGCCCAAGCTTCGGCCCAAAGCTGCACGGTGGTCCTCGACCAACTTTGGCCCTGAGGGGCTTGCACCACCAATTTTTTCTCTGAAACTGAGTGGGGACCATCCCCCAATCATATCCTAATCGTTACTAAAATCGAAAAGTGTGTTCTTTTTATTCTAGTTTTTTTCCATTGCATTATGTCTCATCATAATATCGTACGCAATACATGACTGTGCGTAAATAAAGAGGTGAACGCGTTCTTTTTGTAGTGATTAATAAAATTAATACAAAAATGGATGTGAATCTGACGAGTTATAAGGATATCTTTTTTGTCATGGTAAGTTTCATTCAAATCTTGCATATAAACATCAATGCTAGTTTGTTCGTTCGTTGTCGCATTTTATGCAACTTCTTTCTTGCGTCTCCGCGAAGGTTATGAGCGTAAAAAAGAAAAGAAAGAAAGACGGGTATGATGGGGAGGGGAGGACGAGGAAGCGAGAGTGTTTTAGTTGTTTTTCCATTCAAACCACGTATGTAAAATACCACCAATGCATTACCACCCGGACGACGCCGGGAAAATCAGCGCGTGAGAAGTACCGGCAAATATATTTGAAAGAGCATTTTCTGCGAACATAATTTAAAAATTGACAATTGACGATCGCAAAGAGATCAAGCGCAAACGTCAAACCGCACGTGTCACTTGCAGTCGTAAAAGTATCGTAAAAGAGTGAATCGCTTCATCAAGGAATATGCCACTCAAACGCGCGTCACTTATTGTTAGTAGATGTAACAGCGCACGCAGCGAGTGAAAATAAGCAAATCCGAGCTGCTCAAGCAAACGAGAAATGACAAGCGCGCAACGAAGCAGATCGTTTACGAATCGCTCATTCGCGTGCATCTGAATCGGAAGATCGACGTACCGCCACAATTGAAAGAGAACGTTCGCGAGCTACCCGATTGCGCGCAAAAGAATCAGAAGACCAACATGCAGTGGCAATTGAAAGAGAACGTACACGAGCTACTCGAACTCGAGGAGCAGTATATGTTGATTTGAATCTCGATTCAAATACGACGTTAACTGTGATTACAATTTGTATACCAGTGTAAAGATCGGCAAAATGGATAAAGTGTGCGGCACTGCGGTTGACTTGAGTTCAACAATGAAATACGAGGATCATGCTGCGCGGCTGGCAAAGTTAAATTGCCAGCAATGCATTGTGTACGGCTTTTAACAAATATTTAGTTACGGAGAGTGTTATAATTTTGTGTAGTTGGATTTTTTACTAATACTCTCGCAGTCACAAGTCGAATTGCAGGCAAGCAACGCCACGGGCACAGCTAGTGCCTTATATTTTACATGTGTTGCGAATTATATTGGGCGAAAATCGTTGGGCGCCACACAGGATAAAAACCTAGAGCTGTCCTTGCGTGGGGATTTCTTTTATATCCACTAGAAACTTTAGAGATGATAAAAAACTTCTTTTGTCTGGAGCACTCCGATGTATATCGATATGACAAATCAAGCCAATGTTGAGTTCTCGTGGTCCAGATTGGGGACAATACTGACTTCTCGTTTTCACCAGGCTCGAGCGAATATTATTTTTTCGTTTCCCAAACATTAAGCCAGAATGAATCTAATTTTTCGCCAGTGCTCGTGCCCAAGCTTGCTCCAAGGCTAGCGTGCGTTGTAAAAATGCATTGGCCGAGATTCTGATCTAGCCTAGGTCAACGGTTCTTTCCCACCTGGAGAAATTACCCTGAGACAACGAACATTCGATTCGTCAGAAATTGTTTACTTTGCTGCAGCAAAGTTTCAGAATATCGTTTTTTCAATGCTTCGTCTTATTGCCGCGTATATAGTTACGCGCATCCTGTTTTGGGGACTTGCATGTGTCGTTACCTCGATGGACCTCCGTCACGTGATAACCTGACGTTCGGCCCATCATATCGCTGATAACCGCGATATTTGAGGCTGGGATTTTTTTTTTCTCAATCCCATTTGTCGAATTACGAGGAACGTCATCGATCTTGTTTTTGATGACCGATACCAGAGATCGCTGCGATTGAATTGGTCGGCGTGGTAGCAGCATATGCAAACGTGAGCCGAATGAAAACTTTCGTACAGCCTTTGAGTCGATCCGACGAATGTACGGAATTGTTTCGATGTGAAAAAATGATAGGCGAGACGACGAGGAATTATTATTCACGGTAGAAAAATTCGAGGATGAATCGCGCAGCCTTTGACAATGCTCATCGATTGTCGCGACAATTTCCGGTACACAGCTTTCCGAACAATTTCTTGTCTCCCGAAGCCCCGAAAATAAGTTTCTCGCCGTAAAAACGGCCACATCGGATGGAAGGAGATAAGAAATTGCTGACATTTTTCAAACATTTGTGTGGAAACGTGTTTCTAACAATCGCACGTTTCCCTCGTCTCGTATAAATCAGCCAGTTTTTATTCCAGTATAAAGTCTAGCTGACAGGCGATAAACGTCGAAGCCTTCGTCAATTTATTATACAAGTAGATTCCATTAAGCTCGAATCCCGTTACGCATCTCTGACTGTCGTGTTTTTCGCTTCGACTTCGGAGTTGGCGTTCTTTCAGATTTGCGATTTATTTTCACATTTCTATAGGATATTGTCCGGACTGATACTCTATATCTCGAAATCTTCGTGCGAGACTACAAAAAATTGTCACGTATTTTCATCCCAGTGCGCAATTTACATAATTATTTTCGCTCGGCTCCATTGGCGTGAAAGCAACGGGAACAACGTTACAGCGTCATTCCGCCCCTGTCCAATTTTCGATACAGCATTTTCTGGGAAATCGACGAAATTCTTCCGTAGTCGACGAAATTTCACCTCATTTTTCACTCGAGCACTGGACTCGATTAATAATATGAAAAATCCGAATCTAGCAGGTAACGAAAATGGAATTTTGGGGTATTGTGATTTTACGTACAAAAATTGATCGAATGACACTCGATCGAGATACTCGATTATCGGTAGCTTTTACGAATGAGAATTATCTCACTACCCTGGTAGGAATGTACTATCGGGCAAGGCTTGGGCCAGGCCTGGCCCAGTCGTCATGCCACTGTTTCAAGCATTGGCTAAGCATTGGCCCAAGCCTCGGATGATAGCCATGTTCCAAGCCTTGGTAAACAAAGAATAGATTCCGACCCAAGCTCTGGCAAACGTAAAATCTCGAATTGGGCCAAACCTTCGCTGAACATCGAGCGGGCTTCGGTTATATATTTTCAGTACTAGCATCCCCCGCATCAGCTTCGCCCGAGTTTCAACGTATGGAACCACTTATTGTTAGTGTACGGACTTGTAAGTGAATGAAGTACTGTAATTATTCGTGCTTACAAGTTTCGCAAGCATTCTTGACATTTATTAGGATACGCAGCACATCAATGGTCAGCATACGAAACGCACGTGAGAAATTATAAATCGCACATTTTGTATGGATAGTATTATAAAACAATACGACCAATTTGATACATTTTTTCATACTTTATGCAAAATCTAACGGCAATCAACAAGCTTCCTTCAGATATCGTTAACGAATAATGCTTAACAAGCGAAAACCATACGTAAGACTGGCCGGGGATATATCTACTGGACTCGCGAACTTTGATTGCGGGAGGGAACGCGACTTAGCGGTGTTCGATCAACTTAAAGCGCGGACCTCGGAGAAAGATCTTCTTTGTCAAACTTTATGTTTATTCGTCACAATTTTTAAAAACTTTTTCAAAAAAGCTATGCACGAACTATGTAGGAAGTGTCAAGAATAAGTATGCAAATTTTCAACAAAATCGGTTCGCTAATTTTCGCGGTTAGCGATTACAACGGTTTTCGCGACTTTACTTTGTATAATATTACACCTTGAGTTAGATTATGTAAGTTTTAGTAGGGATCCCTAATTTCTTCTAGTAATAAATATAGTCTATGCTACTCAGGGATTACGTACCCATCAAACACGGATGGGAAGGCCATTGCTGGTTAAGCGTAGGAATGCCGATACTTGTGGTGCCGAACCGCTGCCGGTAGACTTGCGATGGCCCAGCACCATAGTGTCACAGCGGCCGACAGCCGGGCCACTAGAGGCAACGCCGGTACTGTTGTACCTTCACCGCACCGTAAGAATAACGGTGGCTATAGCCTAAAAATTATCTGCATTCTCCGTGCCAGAATTAAAAATCTACTTTGAGGGTGACTTGGCTCAAGAAAATGGCGTAGGTGCATAGTGATGGAAGAATATTTTGTTGCCCTGAGAATAAAGAATACCTTCCGTGAAAAAAATATTCTCTCCGCTTCAGCAAATATTGTCTTGATAAGGAAACAGGTTATTTTATCATAAAAAGTCGAAAAAAATGTTTTTTTCATCTTCCAAGTCGAGTATGAAACCTTACATTTCGTTGTCCCCTATCTGTGCAATTACGGATCCTGTTCATTTTCGCACCCTGTGTGGGGATTCGAGCCCGGAACGCTCTCGCTTGTCCTACCTGTCAAAACAACCGCAACCAACGCAAACCCCTAATCCCTCTCGGCTTTCGTACGCATACTCACGAAGAAAATAAAGTACGTAATATCGGTACGATGAACTTTTTTCATTCTAACCAAAAAAAGGAATTTTCGATATTGTTATTTTTACCAAAGATAATTGTGAAACGACAACAAAATTCGAAAATTTAGCAAAATGTTGGAAAAGGGAATATCTCGAGTTGAGTTCACAATATCGAAAATTTCTCTGTTCATCTGATAAAGGCATCTCTTCTGAACATTTTGAGACCAAGCGGACCGGAATCGGTTCAGCGCTGCTATTAATTCTTCACAAGGAGTGAGCAAATCTGTATTTTTCTTCGTTCGGCATAGCTTCTACAAGACTGGAAGTACTATATAATGTGAAATTTGTATAATGGGGGTAACACTCCCTCGAACATCATGACTTTTTCAGATTTTTTCAACCCCCACTCGCAGTAAAAATTTCAAATTCTTGGTGGAATTGTATGCAAAACAGTATATTTTTTGGTCCAATTTTGGCACACCTGGCAAATATGAAATAACAGCAAGTGAAATGACATTTTTTACCACGAAAAATAGACTCGATTTGTGGAAGAACGGTAAACTCGAAGGTTTCATTTTGCAATGGATTTCGTGATAATCTTCTCGAAGCATTTTGCTGCAGCCCGTATCAATTTAGGTTTTCCACGTCTTTCTTCCTTTTTTAACAAAATCACATTCTTCGAGTTTTACCGTTATTTCGCTGATCCCCTAAATTTAAATTCAGTCTATCCTCCCCCAACTCGCTTTCCTCGCACGTACACCGTTGCGCGCTGCTGATATCGCGTGTATCCGACATTACGAACGCAGCACATCCCACCAGTGTGAATATCGACGTCTCTCACCGAATCAAAGAGATTCCTTACTGCCAGCAACTTTGATCTTCGTTCGCGATGAACGAAGACGAGAGAAGGAAAATAATGGATGCGCGACGCTCCTTCGCGTAGGGAAAGTTCATACGGCCGAGAAACCGTCCGTAGAATTGGAGGGCTCTTGCTTCCGGGCCAGAAGTAGCGAGGGCCAAGAATGTCACCGAGTTGATATTTCCCAACGACTCGATTCGAGCGTCGAGAAGTGCCGTAGAGTTTTCGTTAACTCATCCCGAGCGTGGATCTTCGAGCTCTGATAAACAATAACAGAGCCTACCACCTCGCGTGTATTTTCCACAGGTTCGTCAACGAACGAACGAACGTATTTGGCTGTCCGGCGAGAATGCGACGCGTTTTTCTCTCCGGTCTCGTTTTTTCCTTTACAGAAACTCGAGTCGCGCGCGAGTAGACGAAGATAAGATTGCAGAGCAGTTTTGTGTTTCCATGCTCGTGATTTTTATCCGACGACGAGAACAGCGTCGCGACGTACGCGCGCACGTTCGGGAATCGTTGGTTCTCGCGGCGCTAGAGATGAACCATGTTTTTGCACGACGATAAAGCTTTGTCATCCTCAAGAGCTGTCCCCTGTGATGTTGACGCGGCGTCGACACCTCCTGAATCGCGAGTCTCGTTGTACCACCGCGTTGTGGCGTTGTTCCGGGAAGAGAGGCGCGTGAATCGCGAAGTACGAGCCAAGAGTTGTCGGATGCTCGACAAATAATATGTAAACTTTCTGCACTCGTCCGGTTCTCCGCCGAGCGAACGAGCCACGTGGGAAACTCGAGTGAACGAGCTTATACTGCATTATTCTCGTATCATCCCAACGTTGATGGATGGCATTTCTCGACAGCGACGCACCACGAGTGGTACCAAGGCGAAAAAAATGTCTTTCGAAAAAATGTCCGGGGATAAATGTTCTGGGAAAGGTGAGCGTGTACGAGTAAAAAAATATCTACGTCTCACTTTCACTCGATTATTTATATCGCGCAGTTCTTAACAATGCAAAAAGTCGGAGACCGAAGAGTAGGTGACAGCGTTCAAGGAGTTGGGGATGATCAGAGGCTTGAAAAAACAACTTGGGTATATATACATAATTTTTTTTGCCAGTAATTTTATTTATCTGATAAAACAAACGATAGAACGTTATTGTACCGAGTTTCAACTTTATTTCACCGCAATTTCAACGACAACTAAATTCGTTGTTGATCAAATTATCGCCATATTCGTTGGACCCCATCCCAGGAGACATGCTCTGCGGTGACCATCGTAACATTTTATTGGATCATCTTAACCCAATGAAAAAAAAATCTTTTTTTGTTTAATTACGCAAACGGCAGCCTCTGATTGTTTACTCGTACATTTTCAAGGAAAGTCGTGCTTACAAAACTCATAAGTCTTAATAAAAAAAATTCCTTCCATCAGGCACTTGTTTGACGATTAAACTAATGATTTTCGTTCTGTTCCGTTGATTTTAGATGATCCAGTGGAATGTTACGATGGTCACCGCGAAGCATAACAAGGTCAACCAATCTGGCGATGATTGGATCTATGATACATTTTTTTTCTGAACTTTGGGTAAATAAAGTTTAAAGAGGATATATTAAATTTGTGTCATTTGTTTTATAAAATAAATGAAACTATTGCGGGGAAAATTATTTGAAATAATCATTTTTTCCCACTCTCTGGCTACCCCTGAACCCTCGACCAATGCAATAATTGTATTTTAAAAACGAACGGGGATTTTCTCGGGATAGATTTTTCAATGGCATCTTTTCCTAGATTCGGTTTGAATCTCGTCAGAGAATTCGTTACATTTCGAGAATTGCAGCATTGTTCGGCAACTTGTCCCATCGATATACCTACACTGTAAATCTAAGTGTTTTAATTTGAAACATGTACGCGTTTTATTTTCAGAATGTTGACTTCAAAATATTCGAAGAATAGTTTTTCTGATGGAAAAAATGTTTTGCCGTTTTAAAGAAATCGAGCGTTTTGGCCGTTTCTAATATTCCATCGAAACGGAACTTTTCAACGATCTATCTCTAACTCTATCTATCTCTAAAATATCAAATTTTTTATACAATTAATATAAATTTGGATTGTTTTCGTAAAAACGTAACTCAGCAAAATTGCCAAGTTTTTTTTTTTCAAGGTTGCAAATATTTATTCACGAAGAAAATTTTGTAATAACAACTTTTAATATAAGATTGGAATAAATGGCAATGTCTTTTTGAGATAATTGCGTTGCATATATATTGGTGTTGCATTTATATCTTTTATAACATACTTATACAAAGATATATATGTTGTATGGACGTCGTGAAGGGAAATATGTTTTAATGATGCTTTTAGCAACAGTCCCACAATATATTGTATAGAATATATTCAAAACACCTGAAACGTTTTGGATAAAACAAACCCACTGTCTTAATATTCAAAACGCTGAAAAATGTTTTAAAATCGAGCATATGAATTTAAACGCTAAAACGTTTTAAAATAAAACACGCAGTCGTTTTAAATTAAAACACTAGAAGTTATAGTGTACAGACGACAAGAACTATGGAATCTGAACAGAGATTGAATTTGGTCAATAAACAAAATTGCCTCTAACGAGTGAATCACACGAGTTGTCAAATTACAGATTAGTCACCGAAAGCAATTTGCAGGTGAGGTCTATCATAGTTTCAGTGATATTCCCAGGTGATGGCAAATTGGGCATTAATTCTCGAGCTCTCGTGTGAATCGGGGGAAGCGACTGGGTACACTGAACCCATCCTTCTCCCCAGAATGTAAATTAGGCAACTATTTCCTAGTTTATCGAATTCGTCGCCATGGCTAACAAGTGGAATTTGTGGTTTGCTCGATCGCCCAATTTACATCGGTCCAGATTTCAACCCCGTTCATTCGTCAAGTTCTCCAAATCCCTTCAGACACCAAATCCTTCTGTTCTATCGAATAAATCGACTTGATACTCGTCTTCGCGTGAAGATATTTGTAGATAGTTTGCAGAAGCTGCCTTCAACTATCCGAAGACGAGTTTATAATTGCCGCTCGGTCTGCCTCGTTCGAGGAACGTCAGTCTTCTTCTGGTGTTATAGCAGCGGTTTCAGGTGGCGTTATCCGTCAGGCATTCAAAGACACTGCTGTGAGACGAATCAACATTTGACTGGGCCTCGCCGCTCGCGTTTCTATTATCTCGCTCGTTTATCATTCTCAAAATCATGAAATTCCTTATCGATCAAACTCCCATCGAAAAATGGAGAAAAATATTCAGAGCCAATTTTAAATACCATCTCGTACCGATTTCTACCGATTTCTACCGATTTTTCGCTGATACTGATCTTGTCGTTCCATCAAAACGGAGAGAAAAGATTATTATTTATCGGAACCTGTGATCGTGCGTTGAAAGGACAGGTGGCATTGACGTTTCACGACAACGTCGGCGCTGCCACGTGACGTGAACTGACATCGCATTGACAAATTTAACGTTCGCTCAATCAGAACACGCGAAGGTAATAAATCTCGCTACTCGATGTACGCCATGTCGGGGAACTACGACGTCCATAATCTTCTGACACCGATCGTCAGAGGCGACACTCTGGAGAAGCGACAAAAAAAGACTGTCAAACTTGAAGACTTCCTTAAACAGGATTATTCCGTAATTTGTGTGACTTACAAAAGGCTTTGCAAACACCGATTGAAAAACTGCTTGACGCAGACTGCTGCCTACTATTCATCAATGGTCTATTCTGAACTCTTTTAGTTCACTCAATGTCAATAACGTTGAGTAACCATTCCCAACAGAGGACGTTCGGGTGTTTCGTTTCACATTAGTTGTGGATGTATCTCACGTTTACCCAATACTGTACTCGAGTGTCGAATACATTCTTCAAACTCGGAAAGATTTTCCACGGTACATTTCATCTACGAGCGCATATCCATTTTTATACGGGTCATTTCATGTCAAATCGACCAATAGTTGGAATCGACCCCTTTCAATTTGGACGAAATTTGGTAAAAACTTTTCTTTTGTCGCAAAACAATGATTTGCGGGAGAATTTTTTTTTTTTTCAATTTCTTGAAAGTTATTCAAAATTCAAAATCTTACTATTTTTCTCATTTTTTAACTTTATCTTTTAAATATCTCAAAAACTATTATGGTTAGACATATGGTCTTTTGTTTGTTTTGAAGGGAATACTTGCGTTTATCTAAAACAATAAATTCAGAAAAAATGTCAAAAATTGAACATATTTGAGAATTTTTAATTTTCAAAAATCGTCAGAATCGTATGATGACATAAAATTTTGGGACCAAACTTTTTACTACAATACGTTCGAATAATCTCATGAGACCCTACAAATTTCATACAGGTGGATTTTTTTGGTTTCAAAATTACGAATTTTGCCAAAAAAAAAATTCTTGTCACTCTTGATTCCAGAATAGCTAAGAAAACATGCCATTTTGAGTGAGAAAGAGTTTATTTTATGACGTAAAAACATAATCAAAGTGGAATTCGTATTTATATAGTAATAGTTTAAAAATCTCAATAATTAAGATGTGTTACACTCCGTCATCTATGTTTTTATTACTAAGGTTTTTCCGAATAATTACCATCGGAGCTCTGCCACCGGATGTTTTATTTTCCGTTATAGTTATACTTCTATACGTCACTTTGTTATTCACTAGTAAACAGTACCAATAACTGCTCAGTAAATTTGTGAATAACTTTCTCTTCCACCCCTGACGTTTGAATGTTTCTTGTTGTCAAAAATAATTAATCGTGGAAAAAAGAAAGTGTTCCATTGGAATGTTCCGAGACGAGGTTCATTGAATCCGATGATTTTTCCGTATTACTTATAAGTAATACGTTGTTCGTTGTCATATTATTAAATAAAGTTCCCCTCAGAACATTCTTCATTCCCAAATCTTCCAATGGAACATTTTCGTTTTTTCTACGATACGTGACGTTACACGGTGAAAAACTCTTCCGTCAATGTGTAGAGTATCAACAACTTTTTGTAGAAGTTTCAACGTATTAGTATGTTGATTCGACACAATCGTTAGTGTTCGATCAGTCCGTTCTTCAACACCCCAAAACATGTAATTTTGTACTAAAACACACGTTTTAAACGTTATTTTAACATTGGTTCGTGCTACTTTTAACACAGATCCGTACTACCTTGTCACTATACACGGAATGTGTTGGAAAAAAAGTCGTTAATACAAATTTTCGTGTTTAATTTGACGGATTTTTTTTAAAGAGAATAATAAAGCACCGATTTTCGACACTTCGCGAATATAAGCACCATACACATTTTTTTAATGATAAACAATTTTTCTGTTCAAAATTTGAGTGTGTCGTGGGAAAATATTATTGGGTTGAATACTAATTCCAAGGATATGCAATTTATGATGCGTTTAACGAAAAATTAAAAAACTCAATCATTCATACTATGATATTTTATTTACTTTGTAATGAAAAAATGTAGTTGAAGATTGGAATAAATGAATTGTTGTTGGTAATATTTGCCGATAAAATATCGTGATAATAATTTTACGCATTGATTATGCATTTGATAATAATTATTATTAATAATAATTAGCGCAAATATTGATTAGATATAAGAAAAAAAACTAGTTGCCGTTAGTATTCGTGATGGAATTGAGTTTGACGCTTTTATTCGTGAATACATATCTCGTTCTCGGCTATACTTGTCGTGACGAGTTTTTTCGTTCTATTATTCGTTGGACTCGTCGATTATTCAGTCGGCAAATGATACGACGAATCGATCGTGCCAATCCAATCAAAAATATGATTTCTCATCGACCATATCTATCGTCGATCGTGCGAATGAATGAACGATGAGCGATCAATCGTTTGAAAATCACTGTCAACACAGCGCCTCGCGCACTCATCGAAGTCATACCTACCGAGCGCAGGTCGCGCGAGGAGTTCTGTTGCAAACAAACAAACGGAATTGGCTAATCTTAAGCATCATCGGCTTATAATATCAGAAGTGATCTCGCGATTCGAAAGACTCGACGATAAACGAATCAAACCATGCGGCCGATAAAAATACATCGATCACATAACGATTTCGAAATTTCGATGATTGATAGAGAAGTGACAGCTGCGCCCGGACTTTATAATCGCCGATACCGACATTTTTCTTTTTTTTTTTTACGGACTGTATACGGAAGTTTTTTCCGAACGAGGTGAATTTCGCCCACCTATGTTTTCCATATTTCACCGATCAACGCGACCAAAATATCCCACGCGATAGAAAATGTCCGTCATCGTGCGAAGTGTGGACGTTTTTGCGAAGAATATTCAAAATTTTAGTGCGTTGATTTAACACAATCGTAGCGTTGTTCTCGCAGTCCGTTTTTCAGCACGCAAAGGTATTACTCGATACTAAAGCAAGACTTTTCAAATGTTACTCTCAAATCAAGGCAAAAAATGTGTTGAATTCGGGCAGCGCGCGCGTGTTAAGTATGACGCTGGCCGTCATTACTTTCGCGGGAAAAGGGTAGCTACAGCTGCTGTATCTCATGGAAACCCAAGACTATATTTTATTACTAGCCTTTTCCTCCCACTTTGATTCCACAACCGAAAAAATTTACGGCCCCGCATTAGGCGCGATGATTCTGGATCTATCCAACGACTTGAACGACACCGAATCGTTTTGGTCCGTGAGATAATCTTCGCTGCATCTTCTCTCGTTCCCACTTTCGACTTAAACTGATACTCCAGCTACGGTTCGAGTTCGTTTTACAACTGCGGGCTTTCATTGGGCAATTAATCAACTCGACTGGAATTCCTTGCCGATCTTTTCACGATCCTCGCATTGGAGTCATTCGGGGCAACTGTTCACAACGGATAGGCGCACGCATCCCCTTTATCTCCAGTGGGGGCGTGAGGGTGTCATGGCACGCGTAGGCAATTTGCAGGTATATTGGCGAGGAATTAGTTTACGCCAGCTTACATCGGTTTTTTTATACAACAAGAATCAGGTGCTGCAAAAATAACTTTTGGTATCGCGGCAAAGATTGTCACCCCGTACTGCGGATACCCACAAAGGCGAACGATTTTTTTCTGTGTCGTTAATTTATTAAGATTTATTGTCCAGCATGACTTTTGAGGTTTTGTTCGTTCGCGGTAAAGTTGTATACGTATTTTCAAGGCAAGTCCGGCTGAGGTAAGTGTGCGCGAGCAAGTGTGCGCATCTTCTTACGTGAAGTAACGATGAATTTATTCTTATATTTCATTTTTATGCACCTGATTTCGTTGCGATTCTGTGTTGACAAGTCAATCTCACATTACCCACTGACCTGGTCTCTTACGTGACTTTGTCTAATCATTTTAGATTATCAAAGAAATAAGTTCTTGTTAAAAAAGATTTACGAGTATTATTGAGATAATTTGCTATTGAGACGTTTATAACATTGATATAAAAAAATGCGTACATTTACCCCCCACTAGTGCGCACACTTATCCGCGATAGGTACGGGTTACGAAATTTTGCAACAACGCGGTCTTTTTTCCAATTGTGAAGATTTCACACGTTATTTCCTAATTCGATTATTAGTTAACACGTTAAACGCCGATAGAAAAAAATAAAAATCGTAAAAATACTTTTGGTCGTAATTTGTTTATTATGTTACGATACGTATAGAAAATAAGTTTTATTCAATTCTGTACATGGGTTACATAGTTACAGTCAAATACATAGCTGAGGTCACCGGTGCACCCCATGGCGCACAAATACAGAAAATATATTTTCCGGTACCGGTTTCCGGCGCCGGTAGGCGCAGTATAGTTCTACAGCGCCGTGCCGGTCACGGAGTACGAATAAAGTAACAGTCAGTATGGCCGGCGGCGAGAAAAAGTAGTTTGAATATGACTATACGTTGAGGTCACCGGTGACCCCCATGGCGCTATGATAGAGGAAGGGTGAGGTCACCGGTGACCCCCATGGCGTTTAACGTGTTAAATAAATACTTTATCGGATATATGACTTCATTTTTGTTTTACTCATTATTGTTCAATTTCGACACCACTTTGAATGCTTAAGTGCGCTCTGTGCGACGTCACGTTCGGATCAGAAGTGAAACTAGCTGCAGTTTCCGAAGCGGTTTTGTGTTGGCATTATGGACGATGATTAATCGCGGTTGATCTCAGGTTCCTAGCAAACGGTTGCTCGATTCCATGTACTCGAGAGATTATCACGTTACGAATGGCCCAACTTCGTTTGCGCTCGGTTGATACGGAGCCGTGTATGGTAAACGAAATGTTGCACTGCTCGACACGTTCAATAGCAGCAACGCAGCCAATCGTTTCTGAGAATCCGACGACAAAATTGGATAATCGTCGCAATCTTCCAACTTCCGATCCAAAGCATTGGAAAATGTTCGATGTAAGCTGACAGCAAATAGAGATGAAATCTGGAGCTAGGCGTCATTCGCATCGCATTATAGTCTGCTGTGTCGAATGTCCTCGGTGCACAAGGGGGGGGGGGGGGGGGGGGGGGAATTTGAATCTTTTTATTCGTCGTATTGTATCTCATGCCACATAACGACGACTCTAACGGATAATAATACCAAAAATCTCGGCACGAAAAGTATAACCGAAAATGAGCTATTCGCGAATAAATGTAACAACGAATTTCCAGCTCGAATAAGAGCAACAAACTCAATTCTAACGCGATTACTTGGAGAAAATTCTCGCATGCAGTACCACAAGATCTTCAAAATTATCAGGTATTTTCCGATAGGTTCGAGTCGAGGTTTCCCGGTGAAAAAATCACAAGCGCGAGTACTTTTTCTGAAAAAATTGACGACTTCGTTTTTTCGCAGCAAAACCTTAAGGGAAATACCCGATCAACGTTTCGGCCAATAGAATTGCACCATGGGACGAAATTCGCAGTTGGAAATTTCAAACTTAAAGCTCACAGAATTATTTGCAGTTTTATTTGACATTGGCTGCGCCTACTTCCCTTGTAATCATTTCCGTTAAACTTCTTCGTGTTGTATGCCCAGTCTTTTAAAATATCCGCCGGTTCCTCTTCAACGGCGCCAGTCGTCAATACATTGTCTCTCTGCATACAAAAGGCAAGAAATTGATTCCACACAGACGTGTCTGACTTGATCGCGTTGATGGGCACATTTCCTTTCACTTTTCCATTAATCGTTTGCAGAGAACAATCCTCAAATCTACTCATGCTCAATCAAAACTATTAAATTAACACCAATGGAATTCAATCTGTCAGATTAGGGTGGAAGGGTTAACGAATTTGGTAAGTCTTTTGTTTTTTCTATACAGGCAACATGAAAATTTAGCACTGAAATTGTCAACAATTTTTAGCTGGATACTGCGTAGGCTATACAAAGCAACGTGGAATGGTGCAATTCTATTGGCCGAAATTTGGACGAGAACAATAATTAGTCACATTACATCTCAGAAATATATCCTTACAAATATTTGCAGGGAAATAATGTAAGTTTGTTTTTGGAACAAAACATAAATTGCATATACCTTGAATTGACTAATATATTAAATAGTTTTCAGCACAATAATTCTTTCTCATCGCATACTTAGAATGTGAACACGAAAGTGGTTTATCAATAGATATAACGTGTAGGGTGCTCGTATTCGTGGCAGTTTTCGGTTCGCTGTTTTGATTCGTGTATAGTCAAACATCTCTCCTTTTATTCATAACGGTCGTCGATAAGTAATATTCCCATTTCGTAGATCGTGTTCATCCTTGTGCTGATGCAGTCCGAGCACAGTATATCCCGATTGGAAAAACCATTCGCTTTAGTAGGCAAGGATCACGGGGTGAGATATTTTGTGCCAATTATTATTGCCATTTAACTGCGACTTGAAAAATCTTCGAAGCAGCCTTATACTGATAATTTTGTGACGTATCTATCCGATCTGTCAATTTCGTTTTTTAAGATCATTTGTTTGCATTTTCACTTTTCCCAACATCAATTGCAATGCCATTTACCCCGAATACAAAAAATATAAGGAGCCAAAAGTTAATAGCTTTTGGCGTGAAATTCGAATTTGCAATAAGAAATGGGGATTTCTATTTAAGATAACAAGGTTGCCCCAGCGCCAGTCACGGCGAGTGGGAGCCGTAGTGGAATTTGGTGTAACTGAATAGGTTTTTCAAAACCATTGAGCGCGTTTTCGTTTTTTTGTTTTTCAAGTGATGCCTACCATTTGAAATATTGGATCGTTCCAGAACTCTTTTTGACACTCTGTACAGTATCCTTAAGTGTTAATCTATAGGTTGGTGGGCATCCTGTATCCAATTTATTTCCGTTGTACTCGACATCAGGAAATTTCAAAAAATCGAGATTCCCAGATCCTTTTGAACTAGTAGTACAATATGTATAGAATATTCTTTCATCTTTTCAAGTCATTCGGATTAAAACTATAGGAGGCAGACTTGGAAAGTTCCGCCGGTTATTCAGCGGTTATACGTTGCGGCCGCTTCGATTGCCTATTATTCAGGAAAAGTTTTGAATGTATTCGTGAAAGACTCGTATTGTAGATTATGCGAGACTTGGAAGAAACAACTAGATTCGGGAGAATTAGATTAGTGGCGAACTGGGAATTAAACAAAACGAACGCGGTACCAATCACCAAGAACCTGCTGATAATATAGAAGTAATATCGCATTTTTCTGAAAATACTATTCTTGAAGTCGGTGAGCACGATTTCTCGCAAACTGATACACGGATCTTATTCAACTTTTGTACACTTTTTCGAAATAGCATCGACTAGTGCTTGAACGAAGGATTCTTTTTATTTTTTTCATTACGACTCATTTCACAATGCTGTGCGTAGTATAGATTGTACGAAAAAATGTACCACTTTGCATACAATAGTGCCAAGAATTCAAATTTCAATCTTTCCCCAAATACTCGGTCCAATCACTAGTTATACTCATCTACTAACAGAAGATCTTTGGTTTCTGGATTTGAAATAAAGCTATTTCCAGCTATCGCGTTCACCGAGAGGATACTTTTTTCAGGGGTTTCCGGAAACCAGGTCCCACCGGCTGAATTGGCAACATTTTTGGACAAAGGTTTTGAAAAATACTGTTGGAATGTTACTAGACGATGTACTAAATATTTTGAACGACATAATTTTTCTACAATGCGTTACAAAAAATTGCGAAAACATGCTCTTTTGTCTTCGAAACCCATGTAACCTCTCAAATTCAAATGGTGAAGGTACGAATCTGCCACGAGCCCTCCGTTTCAATGGAACGCAGATTACCGGTTGACGGCAAATTCGCAGGTCTTCCGTAATTGAAGAACGCCGAGTGCAGAAATTTCGAAAGAAGGTTGAGATAAGTCAGACAAAGAGTGCCTTCCACATGCTTAAACGAAAGGATCATTCGTAACATGCGACAAACGGCGCCATACCATTTTACGACGCGTCCGTCAACTACCCACATCGTACGTCGCGATGTGACGTTGCGTAAACGAAAAAACTAATATTGATTGCAAAACTACGATACCGATTCCGAGAATTTTCGATCCTGATCGAATCATATATCCGTGTTTATTCGCGATACTGTGCTGCGGTACACGTAAGCTTGGCCTGGCGTGGCGCACGACTAAAAATTCCTCTCTACGCAGGTGAGCATTCCGAGGCTTCGTGCGAAATTTTACGTCAATATTAGGACTCCGTTAAATACATATTTACGGCAGATTTCTTTCATTTTGATTTTCGACTCGGCGCGAGACGACACGATTGCCGAGGAACGCTTGTTTAAAATTATATAAACGCTGCAATGGAGAATATCTCAAATAATACCGCGATCCAAGACTGTCTTCCCCCTACAATTTTACGAATTATTACATTAGATTTGACGCTCTTAAAATAGCAGAAATGCAAAAGCAAAACACAAAAAATTCCAAATTTAAAATAGTGTGAACAAATTCATATTATGAAGTATATACCCGGCAAAACAGGAAGAAAAGTGCGTATAAGAAAAGATACCCAAAATGACGTGGGCAATGCCCTTAAAGCAGGGGATAAAGTAATGATCATCCGAAAATCCAAAGCAAAATAAGTTTTACAAATTCGGTTAAAGCGGTAAAAAGGCCCGTCACATGTTTGACTAACGAAGGAGAGCAGATGCTCGTTCAGTGAATGTTTTCATTGTAGCGAAAGAGATTTTCGTGTTAAGGAAGTAATTCCAAAATTTGAGACGAAATCCTTTCAAGGATAATAAGCCAGGTAGAAACCTGTGGATGGGATGTTCTCATCGTCGCGAGCTGCTGAAAATTTATCACTGAATAGGCCAGCAGATACGGAAGATGTACTTGTGAGAAAACTTCAATACAAGTACATTCGAACAAACTAAATTTGTCAAGCGTTGATTCGCTCCATCGATTTATATCGTTTGGATGAGAGCATTTTTCTTAAGTACCCAAAGCAGGTGTGGCATTGACTCGAAGGGGTTCTGAAGCAGGCTGCTAAGTAGTTTGCGGTGATGAAAAAGACAGCCTGGCAGTATTATTCACCGTGAATGCCAGAGATCAACATGCTTCGCCCAATGATTTTGTTTCGTACGAGAAAATCCCAATCACCCCGAAATCTGCCATCCGAATGGTTAGCTGGTAGCATGGAGTATTGATGCAAGAGAGCTGAAAGTGTTTATCAGCAAGATCATAGCAGAATTGTATCCGGGTTTCCAAAGAATGGCATAGGGTTTCCGGTGGTTCGCTATGTTGATGGCCGCTCATCTCGTCTCGCGTTAGAAGTGTCAAGGTCCTGTAAAGTTCATCGGATAGAGTGGATGGCCTTCTACCCTAACGACATCCATATCTTACAACTGCTGGATGTGTTTGTAGTTCATAATTTGAAGGAGAAATGGACGAAGACCAATGAAAAATTGTGCACCACTCTTGAAAGGAAAGTGTAGATTTTGTGCCCAATTTGCGGGAGTGTCTTCTGTAATCGTGAACTCTGTCCGTTCTCTGCGGAAGCGGTGAGATATGATGTTTTTTGAATGAAAAGAAGAGGATAGCTGAAGGTAACGTAGAAGAAATATGAAAATTAGTTCAAGTAGATCATTCAGCGATAAACAAGAAAAATAAGAGACCACCTGAAGATTTTTGAGCAGCTGAGGACCTACGCGGTTTTTATTACGCAATTTCGAGTGGTTCTACAGGATTCCAAAAAGTGAATATGAGATCCTGGAATAGTCGACGGTCTGCTCGCGGCAATTGAAATTTTATTACATAAGCCGTAAATTCTGATTCAAGAAAAATGAATAATAGCTCAGCCATTCACGGAAGGCGATTCGACGGTACAACTTTCAACGGTTAAAAGTTGATGCTGCTGGTACAGTGACAATATTCAATGAGTCACTCGGGTGAAATCAATTGAGAAACCTAATGTTTATTGAAAAATGACAATCTTGAGTTATACCGTTTTTCCACTGATCGAGCCTAAATTGTGTGTAATGAAAGTATTTAATTCGACAATATTATTACTTGCTAATAAAATATTCATTTAATGCGGTTTATGAATTGGTACCGATATCTTTTCATTGACTAGATTTTTTTTTCATCTTTTTTCTAATTTCTTCGACGTTTTTGGTCTTTCTTGATTTTGTTCTCATTTTTTTTGCAGATTTCTCCTGTTTTTCAGTTTTGTCATTATTATTTCCATGACTAGTTTAGTTTTCGGAAGCTTTGAACGTAACTTTTTCAAAGATACTCGCATCCCATGATTGCGTATCGGTTGTAATTAACTTCATCCTCGTTTCATTTCTATTCTAATTGTAATTACACCGTTATTCCGCCCATCTCCTCGGTTGTAACGTGAGAAATGGTACGTTGGAAGTTTGAGCTGCAAATTCTCAGTTTTGAAATTTAGCTAATCTTACAGGTGTCATGATCACAGATATATTCGGTGGATGTACTAGCAACCACGATTATAATTGAACAGAAGGAATCGCAGAATTTCAGTAGAAGAATACTCGGAACGGAATAAATTTATTTTTCCATGATATCAATTTGTAATCAAAGCTGAGCAACGATTGGAACATCCTTCATACTTCGGATCCGAACCTTATATAGACAGGAACATAATCATCTAACGCGTTTCGATTTCACTTACAAATAAGGCTGCTGTGTTTCGAAATACGTACGCGTGATTCGAAAATATTTCATTCCATTTCCATGTTACACCCGATGTACCCGGTTCATTGATCAGATTCCATCTCCACTGGTAACCAAATTACAAGTCAGCGGGTACATCCTTCAACTGTAAAACGTGTTAGAGCTGAATCGTGCGATGAATCGCGAAAAATTCTCGACCACGCGTTTCGTACGATGTTCGAACTCGATTATCTGCGATCAAGCTCTCATTAAATTGTGTTCAGAGTTCGATACCGAAGACTGAATTTACCCTTAAAATCTCAATCGTTACCAATCAACGACCCATCGTTACAGTTGCGTTCTCCGTTAAAAGGCATAGAATTAAAAGATGAATCATCTCGGTGTGAATTTCTTTCTCGTCTTATAATTCGTTGGCCGTATTTTCCTTTTCTCGGTAATTCAGCGCTCTGCAAAACTGACGAACACAACTAACAACGAAACGTCAGGTATTTTGTCCCAACTTCCGTCTACGACAGAAACGTTGTCGAAGTCCGTACTTCTTTTCGCAGAAGATTTACGAGAACAGAACACGCTTACGGTCACCAGACGAGCGTGTCTAATGCATTACTCTTTCTAACAACGTCGAAAATGTCAATTTTATTCGATACGGTGAAGAGAACGTCGAATGGCGAGCCGTCTACCGATTACGAGACGGCGAGAAAATAGTGCCGTCGCGAATTAAGGAGATACCAAATGCCAGTTGATATTTCTCTCAATTTTTTTTAATTCTGCTTGCGACCGAGATTTCAACATCGCGAAAAATGAACACCGAAGCGCTTTCTGATTGTCGAGTGCGAAATTTCACGATCGAATTTTGCGAATCCCTTTAAAAAACATCTTAAATCATGAAAATCAAATATTTTCCATCGAGATTTGACATATAATTATACGCCAAATTTCACGGTTTGAACAATTTACATTTTTCATTTCCTTCGGTTTTTGATATTTTCAAGTATCCATGCTAAGATATTTTCTGGCGAATTTTCAAATCTTTTTGGTCTTTGGTTCAAAAGACGCTCTTCTCCAGTTTTTCACTCATAATTTCTTAAAAAATGGTGCAAATTTGATTTTTTTTCAAATTCCTGTTTTCTGTTTTCTACGTTTCATGAAAAAATACAAAAAAATTATCGATAGTATTTTCATATGTGATTTTTGAGTTCGTAAGTTTTTATCTTGTTTTTGAAACTGTATTACTCTTAGATCTTTTTGATGATCATTCATTTTAAACTTTCGGTCATTCTACACATTTTTGGACCAAGTTGCTAGTGGGCCTATGATAAGTACTATTCTTTTTCTATTTTAAAAGTAGTTTCAATATTGCTCAACGACTGAATTGTTTTTTTCGAAATTTTAAAAAATGGAAGAAAAATATTAATTATTATCGGTCCACTATCAACTTGGTTTCAAAATATATAGAATGAACGAAAGTTGGAGTAAAAGATCATCAAAATAATTGAAGGGGACACGAAGTTTCAAAAACAAGATTAAGACCTACAAATTAAAAAATGTCATATGGAAATAATTTGAACAATGTTTTCGTAATTTTTTTCTCTTTCTAAAAACTGGGTAAAAAAACTAAAATTTCAACCACAAAAATTGTGAATCTCGACCATTTTTGAAAAAGTTACGAGGAAAAAACCGAAAAAAGCGTCCCGTGAACGGGTGATTAAAAAAATGAAACTTCACCAAAAATTGTTATTGGATGGGTTTTTGAAAATAACAAAGAATGAAGGAAATGAAATATTCAAATTATTCAAACTGCCCGATTTGTCGTGAAATGGCCCATGTATTATTATTATATGTGAAATATAATTATTATAGTCAAGCGTAGGGAGAGCATTTTTCCACTTTGGAAAAATGAGAAAATATTGGGAATCGAAAATTTATCTTCCCATCGAACACGTTATTTCATTCTGCTCTCCAGTTGTTTCGTCGAGACATTCGTAAGATTTGTAAATCGAAAATAATTTTGTTCAAACTGCCCGATTTGGCATGGAATGCCCCATGTATATTTTAATATTGGTGAAATAAAGTTCGAACGTAATATAATAACTTTGCATCACGTGTTTTATAAGACAAATCAAGCGGCTGCCAGAAAAATTATTAAAAATAGTCATTTTGTTGAACTCTCTGGTTGCCCCTTGCCCCTCAATATCGATGCTTGAAAAATAGCACGTATTCGAGGCGCGCACAGCGGGTATCCCATTTCCGTTTCGAAAATAGATCCGTTCGTAATGCAAACGAATGGCGCGTGTAAAAAACCTGTCGATCGCGTCTCCTCGCGAGCTTTTATTTTTATTTCCCGTCTGGTCGAAAAGCGCCTGACCAAGTTTGGCGTTGGTGTAGGCCACGATGGATCGTCGGGCGGGGGTGCGGCGGTGGGGTAAGCCGTGAATGAAACTAAGCACGCGCTCTGAATGGACCCGTATCGTCATCGGGAGTTGGGAGTATGGAAAGTGTATTCCTTGACGGTGTTTACACGAAGAGACCCGGACGTGCGAAGATCCCAGAGGATTTGAAACATAGCAGAAGCCTGCGTACGCTAGGTATGCCCGGCTCGCACTTGACGCGAGGCGGGCAAAAGGGTTGTGACTGGGTTCGAGCCTCGAGGGAAAACTTTTTTTTTTTTCTTCAACTCTAGACACGTCGCTTAAATTGACGTGGCATCTATTTTCGATTTGCCCGTGGAATTGACGCCGTGATTCGTAGTCGCGATATTATTTGTGCGCAGCGGCAACGATCACGTCATTCGAATCGCGTAGCTAGGAACATAGACGAAGCGCGAAACGGTGACGTTCGGCTATGGCAACGCGAGAAGATAAATCTTACCCGATCAAGACGCGCACGTTACTCCGTGATCCGTCAGCAAACTTGCGTTTATCGATCAACGTTGAGGCCGGTGAGAAAACTACGCCTATTCCATCCAAGTCTTGTTAATCGTCCGACGAGTTAGCTGACGGCGCCAATTTGTTCGTATGCCGGAGAGAAACCTGCGCTCTGTCGTTAATTTCATATTCCTTTCATCGCACGATGATATCTGCGCTCGGTGAATCTGATTTATCCGCTCCGCTTCATACACGTTTATCGCTGGAGTCTGCTCGATACCGTTAATTGCACGATGTTGGGATCCGAATCCTAATGATATAATTGCCACACCGCAGTACGGCCGAAGCGCAGCGCGACTCGAATCGCGGATAACTTCAAATGTTCCAGTTTTCAATGGGTTAGTAGTCCAAAACTTGAAAGAACTTCTATTTCAAATGATTTTTTTTTTCGCACTAGTTGAATTTATTTTATAAAACGAATGATACGAAGCTCATTATATTATGCTTCAACTTCATTTCACCAAAATTGACGAAAAAAATCTATATTATAGCTCAAATTATCACCCCCGTCATACTTTGCGGTGACCATCGTAACCTTCCACTGGTTCATCTCAAATTAATGGAACAAAAAAAATCATCAGTTCGATATTTAATCTAGTAGCTGATCGAAAGATTTTTTTAATTAATGGTTTGACGTTTTTTAAGTAATTACCTATGACGTTCGCCCTTGAAAATACGCTGGTAAACAGTCTGAGGGCGGCATTTTTTTTTATTTAAAAAAGAAGCCTCGATCAAGCACTAGATTGACTATTAAACTAACGATTATTTTTCGTTTTATTGATTTCAGATGATCCAGTGAAATGTTACGATGGTCACCGCGAAGCATGACGGGGTTCAACAAATCTGGCGGTAACGTGATCAACAATGGATTATTTTTATTTTTTCCAAATTTTGTTTGATAAAATTGAAACGTGACATATTTAAGCTTTGTATCGTTTGTTTATTCATCGTATCAAATAAATTACGATGCGACCAAAAAATTATTTATAACGGTAATTTTTTCATGTTTTTGCCTACCCCTAACCTCTTATCACTTTGGATACCACGGTTCGATGATTACGCGATGGAATCGGTGTTTTTCCGAGATATCGCTAACAACACGCGTCGTAAAGTAAAAGTAGCTCGATCGTTTCACAGCATCGCTGTCTCGTGGGAAAAGTGTTGGCGAGGAACTATGTAGTCACGGGTAGTAGAAAAATCCGGAATTCTACCAGTACAACGAGCATCGGACGTTGGTCATGGCAAAATCTTAATTTCAGATTCCAAATCGTTTACTCACAATTAATACTCTTTAATCGAAGGATCAACACCGATTCGTGGCTCGAAAAAGATTAGTTTGAAATTTCAGCGGCGATCGGAAGTTGATTTGAATCGACGTAGCAAGCGATCGAATTTCGTGGCCACTAACAAAATAAGAATTCGAAAAACGCGAATGAGAATCAAGTGATCCGAAATTCGGTCGTCGAGCATCGTTTATCGACGAATTAATACCAACCTATTAGGTTTAGTCAATCGTAGAAATCAAAATCCGATTGACATTGAGACGTATCGAGTATCGGATGAAGAAAAAAAAATAGTCGAAACTAAAACTAATTAATAGACGTCCGAGGAAAATTTACGATGCGCGTCAATTTTATACCACCGAACACATTTTATCGACGGACGTCCAAACATCATATACTTCTCGTATCTATCAAACGTAACGCGTCGTCGTAAATTCGAGAAACAGCATGTCCAATTCCGATCGGAGATACATAGCTGATAATAAGGCTTCCCTCATCTTCGACACGCTGCTCATTTTCGCCCGTACCGCGCGTCCCGAAGAAAGGTATTCTTACAAGAAAAAAATCCAAACGCGTGACGTGCCCGAAACGCAGGTAGGTAGGCAATTCCTATTCCCGACGACGACGCGAGGACAGGTAAAATAATATTAATGAACTCGCTGCCGCGAAGGGTCGAGGGTCGAATCTGTTCACGGCGTCTCAATTTATTGTTATACGCGAACGGTAAGTTTTTAGATGCATTTTTCAATACAAAACATATTTTTCAACCTGCCGTCACGGTGCTTTTTCCCTCTTTTCCACCCAACGACCAGCGTCGCTGTCATCCGCGAGACCGTAACACGCTAACGACAGAAATTCCGTACTGCAATTACGGAATTGGATTTTTTATATTGTTTTATCGAGAAGATACGTCGCGAAACCTCTCATGATTTCCTGACCCTTTCTGATCGTTCGGCAAACCTCAAACGGCAACATCGAACGCACAAATGTGAAATCGCTCTCTATCTCTCCAGAAATTTTTGGAAATTGGTATCCCTGCTGAATTTTCAAACTCGATTGTAATTTCGCTTAAGCCGCGGTTAATTAAACGTGGCATTGAAATGTTTCCGATATTATTTGTGGATATCGATTGGGCATAAAATACGGAATATTTCAAACGATATGAATTCCCGAATGGAAAGGAAAAAAGATATCGACGGCCCTATCGAATGCAAGCACCGAAAAACTGGACTCGAAAAGTATAACCGAAAACGAGCCATTCGCGGATAGCACAACGATCGAAAGCACGAACTCGATTATAACGCAAATACCAACACCGACAAATGTTTTATTTTGTTTCACCTAATACCAAATATTCGAGGACTCGAAAATAATTTTCTATTAAAGTACACCTCGCAAACTACATATTTTTGTCTTCGAATATATCTTTACTAATACTCGCAGTGAAATAACCCAAGTAAGTCTTTTTTTGTTGAAGCAAAACATAAATTGCATATGCCTTAGACTGGCTCATATGTCAATTATTATTCGGCACAACAATTGTTACTTATTACATGATTCAAGTGTGAACACGAAAGTTGCCGATACATATTACCCACAACACGTTATTAGAAAATGGAAGAAAAGTCGCCACTTCCTACGCGGCGTTGCTGCATCGAACCGAGTGATTTTCGCCTTCACTGTAATCAAAAATCCTAATTTAAAAAACACGTGAATTTATCCACATCGTTGATCGAGTTACGGACAGCGACATGACAAATTTCGCGAAAGATACAAAGAACATTGCAATGTTCGCACCTCCGAAACGAAAATGAGATTTTTCGTGAAATTTATGGGAAGAAGAATTGGCTTTTTTCAAAGAAGAACACTTTGATCGCAGAAACATTGAAGGAAACAGCGTGAGCCGAAGAATTCTGTGGAAATGATAGAATCGTTGCCGGTGTGAAAGCAAGCTTTTTTTGACTTCGAGGTCCGTTCGGCTAATTTATTATTTGGATGTTGTCGCGAGTTGGCATTTTCCATCGTCCAACTATCGTTCTCGTGGGCAAAGAATTCGGTTGTTTCCCCACAAGCGTCCGTTTGAAGCGTGTAAACGTAATTATTTCCTCGGCTCGCGAAAGGGGAACCAAGAGAGAAACGAGAGAGAGACGGGCGTCGGAGCCGAGGATATTTGTTGTAACGCCAACAGCCTTGAGGATCGGGGAAGAGGAGCTTTAAAGCGACGCGACGCGACGCGACGCGACGTGGCGTTTGCGCGGCGCCCGCGTAAACACATCATCGCGAAGTCGACTCGGAGCGAGCCTGTTCGGTATAATTTGGTCGCGAGTAGCCAGGAATGTTGTAAAGTTCGATACTGCATCGACGTATACGATCTCGCCAATCCTTCTCGAACACCTAGCTATGTCGTAAGACCGCCTAGACGTTCTTCGCCATCTTTTTCCCCTCATTCTGCCGGTTTTACAACAGCGAAGCACACAACTTCGATGCTCGGCCGTTCTCGCGGTTCTACGAAACTTTCCCGGCGAAATTTGCATGCAGTCAGACGCGATGCGAACGAAGACAAACCTCGGGCTCTGCGAATGAATGCTCACCTTTCCATATGAAACGCCCATCGTCGCGACGATACATTCTTTTCATTGATAAAACACTTTTGGTATCATATTTTAAGCACGCACCTGATGAGAAAAAATTATTGTGCCGTATACTAATTAATATGTTGGTCACACGGAGACATGTAATTTATGTTACGTATCGAAACAGAAAATACATTATTTTTATTGCGAGTCTTAGTATAGATATATTTTAATACAAGCATATGTAGTGTGGGTGATATACTTTGATTGAAAATTGTGTTCAGGTACTCGAATTTTCATTAGGTAAAACAAAATACGGGCTTTGTTGGTGTTAGTATTCGTGATAGAATTGAGTTTGACGCTTTTATTTGGGAGAAAAATGTTTTGTTGCCTTTATTCGCGAAAAGCTCGTTTTCGGTTATACTTATCGTGCCGAGGCCCAGTGGATTATTCTATTCCGTTGGATGCGTCACGGAAGCTCGGTATAAAATCTGGTTTTGGTTTTATGTACCATTATTATTCGTACACTTTCCACCTTTATCGACGAACCTTCCAGAATATTTATCATTTTCGCGACGCTAAACGTTTGCGAGTGATCTCGATGAGTTGGTGGGTAATTAAATCCGATTCGGTTGAAAAAACGATATATATCGCCTTGCCCTAGCTTCGCGATGTTTTTTCAACAAATTTGAACAGGCGAGGGGTTCCCCGTTTGACGTATACATTTTTTTTCTAACTGCATAGCGATAATCTTTTTGCAACGATTCGATAGCTGCCATAAATTTCCATTACAATAGGGAAGTACAAATGATGGTCCAGGTGGGGTACGAAACGAATGAATATTGCGAGGAACGGAATTCGGCGGAAAAAAAGTTGAAAAATTTGGCATCGCATCGGACAGGTTATTCCTTCCGAGTCTCGTTCAAGTTTGAAATCTTTGATCCCGACGCCAAATATAATACCGTATTCTGAAAATACTATTTTCGGAAACACAGCGGATTTCAAATCTCACGCTTCGAAGAGGTTCGGAGAGGACTAATTGATACGCCTGAGCAGAGTTTTCATTTGCTTCCAAGTCATTTTTACGAATGCAGGAATTTTTGTCAAACCTAACATCAATCGATTCAACATCTTTCAGGTCACTTGCTTCGGGAACCGTGCAGCTACCAGTAAATTTGTGCGGAATAGAACGGGTTGCGGGTTGCTTTAACGTTGGGTGCTGAAATATTGGATGAAAATGTTGCTTTTCCAATAAAACACCGTGAAACCGACGAGAGCTGCTCTGGTCGCGGCGAACAAACGGATTACGCCAAATCACGCGCGTGGGTATGAAAAAATGGAAAAAATGAGAAGATGATGAAAAAAAATTGGAAAAAAAACAGCAAACGACGAAGGCGATGCGAGAACCGGCGATGATGTGAAAAATTGGAAAGTGCACTTTCCATTCGCTGATGGTTCACGCGAGGCCCGACAGTTCCCGAGTTGTCCGGTCAAATGGGCCGCGCACGCTTCCGACCGTTCGCGTACTACGCGAGGTGAACACTCTACGTCGAGGGCCGAAGGTCAGGGGTTGACGGGCGTCAAGCTCGGGACGTTTTTTAAACCCGTCGATATAGGTAATCGAGTCGTACGCGTTCGCCGGTCGGTTTTCACCGATCCAACGCGAACTCCTTCGATGGGTCTTCGATGGAGATTTTGTCGGAAACTCTATCCGATTGTTTACCCAACGAGAGCTCCACTCCGAGAGTTACGTACCGCATAAATGTTCACCCAACGCCGCGATACAGGTTTCAGTAATAAATCGTGCCCTCGTGCCTCGTAGCGTACAATTAACGGGGTCCGACGCGAACCAGCGGGACCATAACGGGCCCGACAAACTGCGTTTACACACCGTGACGAGCTGCCAAAATTACAGCAATTATTCCAACGAGGGTGAGAAGCTTCGAGTCGCGCTCTTTGCTTACTTAGCCGATATCGAAGCGGATTCCGCGATTCGAACGGCACGTCTGGGCGCGATAATAGCGAAACTTCTAAGAAAAGTATTAGGAAAATAAGTCAAAAACTTGATCAGTTATGCTTCTAGCGTTGTCAAGAAGCGTTGTCCATAGAAAGTGACTCGTATGAGATTCCTTGGGAAAAAAATTAGCAAATTTCGCCCTCTATGCTGAGTATTTTGTCGAAAAAGTTGTCGAGTTTTACGAAAGAATAATCGGGTACTTACGATTGGCATCTGCCCTTTCGTCGCGTTGTTCGTTCGTTCGTTTGGATCACTCACAAAACAACACAAACTTGAAACTTCATCACGTCAGGTGCAATTATTATTTCAATACGAAGCTTCTCTCGTCTATGTCACTTGGCTCGTTTCGTTAAACTCGGTCGTCCCTCGCGGAAGTTCTCTCGTCGCCGATTCAACGATCAAAGTCGACTGTGAAAACGCGAAAGCGAGCGCCACGCTGAATTCGGTTACCGAACGAATCCACGACTCGCGCTCGGCTAGGTTTTTAGGATCCCAGATAACGGCGTCGTGAGTTTTTAAAACATTTCACAAATAATTTCACTTTCAAACGATAAGTTTCAGATAACTCTCCCGCCCACGTCTGGGAGTGGCACCAGAAATTGGGGGGAAAACTAAGAGAGACAAGAGTTACCCGTACGCGGAAAAAAAACTCGACGTAGTCGATGTCTCCGAAAGTTCGGGCGCCCAAGCCACGTGATAAGAATCGGCGAACATAACTGCGAATTTCACTCGTTCTAGTAGGCGCGATGATCGATCGACATGGCACCATCGACGCGAATACTCGAACGGATCTTTAACCACGTACAGTCCTGATTGGGAAAACGATACGGATTCGAATGGATCTCTCGCCCAGTTTCGCGCGATTTTCGCGTCATCGCGATAGCAACGAGAGCACAGCGATTATGCAGCTTGACATCGGATTACCTGCTCGTCGACACTGACGCAGAATCGGTGCCCCTTCTTCTTATTCGTCTTTTTCTTCTTCTTCTTCGTCTTCGTCTTCTTCTTCTTCTTCTTCTTCTTCTCGCACAACACCGTTTCGGACACCAAATCGAATGAAGAAAATACAAAGTCGTCGGGCACCTCGCAGCAAACTCACAAGCTTCGATATAGGGTCCCGAGGAGTGGAGTTTTTCGCATACTTCCGGCCACTACTACCGTCGAACGATTTACTTGCGGAAAGTTGTTAGCTTGCACTGAATTCCGAAGGGTGGATGTCGTTTCCCGATAATCCAATTGTGATTTCGACGTATCGGGTAGGGGAAAATCGGCATAGGAACGGCGTTAAAGGTCGCGTTCGGATTGTTTGATCGTTGAATCGAGTGGAAAAGGTGAGGAAAAATGTAGCGAAGATTACCGGAGAGAAGTGTTATTGAGCTCAATTTTCTTTATTTTTTGTAAAAGAGGTTACGCTTGAGAGAAGGACGAAAAAGGCGCGCGCGCGCGCAGCTCGACGGTGACACCGAGTTCTCGCGGAGAGTGGAGAGTCTGCGGTCGGTACAAGACGCGTCCACGCACGAGCGGTACCCCAAGTGAACTAGTGTCGAGCGCGGGGAACACCCGGAGGGGTTGCCCGTGTACCACGACGAGTCAGCAGCAGCAACAGCAGCGGCAGGCAAGGAAGTGGCGGCGGACTGTTGTTGACGGTGGTTCCCCGAGTTTTCGGGGCCAACGGCGGAAACCGCTCGGTGGCAGTCGTGCAAGATGAGCGACTCTACTCGAGCGATGATAAACAATTACGTTTGCCGACAGTGCGCGACGCATGGCCGTACACAGGAGGACAGTACGAGCCGAAGACCGATCGACGCAGCGACTCCTGGCCAACTCCGTGAGACTCCCGCGAGACTCAACGAGGCACGAGCCGTGCGGCGGGAACGAAGGACCGATCCCGAAAACGCGGGTCCGCAGGCGCGATTGTGTCCCCCACTACAAGACCGAGGGACGCGCATGTCGAGCGAGAGCCCCCCACCCCCCGAGCCAGGGCTCCACCCGTCGAGCCGGGACCCAAGAATCTTGAGGAATCCTATATAATCCTTTCTTCCTTGGCTGCGCGTAACAATCAAAAAGGGAAAGATAGGGGGGGAGA
>OZ018314.1:8222873-8252595 GCA_963969455.1 Arge pagana | reverse complement strand
AGAGAGAGAGAGAGAGAGAGAGAGAGAGAGAGAGAGAGAGAGATGATGATGATGATGAAGGATGAAATACCATCTTTCACAATAGCAGAAGCAACCGCGGAAGCAATCACCAAAGATGACGACCTTATCTACGGATATTTTGTCGTGCGAATCTTATGTCCGCGGATGTTTTGTTACAGCACCGATATGCATTATCGGTAGCTTGTGGCAGCGGTTAGTGGAACTGTTTATTTTCTGAAAGTATTGTAAATCAAAAAATCGCCTGTCAATTTGATCAGAAATGCTTGGAAAATAAATAACTTGTGATTGGTCGCGAACTTAGATGTACACGAGTTATTGAAAATTGGGCAGGAAATGGTATGAAATAATTATTATTCCGTTTAGTTCAATTTCACTCGAAAGAAAACTGGTATGGATGATTTTTTGTATCTAATTTTGTAGGGTAGTTCATTATGCTCCGGTTATCGTGTATCATCGTGCAAATCTGTGAATACACGAGAGTGACCATATTTTCACGAAAAGCGAAAAAAATATTCGACCAAATTTTTGAGAGGGGGTGGCGTTCCCCGCCCTGTTCTGTGTTATCATTTAATTTGCTCACGGAGCGAGACGGTTCCATGTTCTACATGGCTAGAATAGGGTTCCACATTTTTTTAAATCCATGTGAATACATTCTACGTATTGCAATCATTTGAAGATTAATCGGGTCAAGTTGACCGTCGGTGTGACCATTGTCAAATTTCTCAGAAATGTGACCCGAATGAAATCTAGTGACTGATGGGAACTTTTTTTTAAACAATCAAAATGGTGACCTGCGATTGCTTACTCGCGGATTTTCGAAGAAAAAAGACCCTGTTAATTGTTTATGAAACATATAAATTGAATGGAAAAAACCCTCCAGTCGATCCCTAGATTAGCTATTAAACTAATGATTTTTTTTGTTGCATTGCTTCTACATGGTTCGGTAACATATTGTTCGTATAAATATCGCCATCATTTGATCCACAATAATTTTTGATTAATTTTGGTAAAATAAACTTAAGACCTAATATAATAGCTTCTTATCATTTGTTTTATAAAATAAATTCAATTACTACCAAAAAACATTATCTAAAACAGTCATATTTTTCAACTCTCTGACTACCCCTAACTCATTAGCCTACCTTGTATTGACTTCTGTGGCCCTCTTCTTGATGGATGTCTCATTGTTGTGTCATTATCAATCGCTATCAAAGAATTTTTGGTGACGATAAAAATTCGGCTCGTCTATGCATAACTCGAAACATAGCGCAACCATCCGGGCAAATCGTGTAATTTGACCCGGTAAATTTTATGGCCGATGAGATGACTAGAAGATATCATAAATGCTGCTCGATGTGCCGCAATGAATACCAGTTCCAAATTGATACGGTGTGAATAAATTGATCGGTGGTCTGATATTTATTGAGATCCTTTTGTAAAGACGATTTGATAGTCCCTACAACACGCGTAGTAAAATATACTTATTAATTGTATCGCAATCTCTAACGAGGCGTCTATCAACTTCTATTCTACAAGCATAAATCACTTAACTTCAGGTCATTCGGACACCAATGAAAAACAGATTCGGGAACGCGAAGACACGTGAACGCAGCGCAAATCTGCATATCGAGTACGGCAGGGCAAAATGGACCGTTGAACAAAATTATGCGGTGTAAAGTTCGTGACGATAAGATTTCACTTGTTGATTTGCTAAAAAAATCATCTGCTTTTTTTCCTTTTAATTCAATCATTGATAATGAGAGTAATTTTTTTATCGACATTCAATCTATCTTACAGCTTTACTCTGCTCTGGTATTACCAAATTTCCCATCAGTTTGACATTAATATGCAACGAAAGATAACGAAAACTCATCTAAGTCTTTTTGAAATTTGAAGAAAAGCTGATATTTTTGTCAAGAGGGTTCGTATTGTCCTACAGTTTCATCTTGCTCCATTTTCGTCGAATCGACATGATTCCGTCGATTCGTCCAACGGAATCGAGTTCATCCCAGGTTATCTCAAAGCCTTTCTAACGAAGTTCTTCACAGAATTCGATATTTTTGTAACAAGGGTCCATTTTGCCCTAACTTTCTTAAATGATACCGTGTAAACATGGTTTTTTGACATCCGACAATCCAGCTCAAAAATAATGTCCGAAACGAAAACGAACGAAGAGAACGTCGTATTTCATTTTCGAAATCGTGCGACGAAGTAATGTCTCCGAGATAAATAAATGATGAGTACATTTCGATTAACAGGAATCATTTTTGTAACTGACGTCTCTCTGGTTTCGAAGGTGTTCACTAAATTTGAAGATTTTACGTCGAGCCCCGATTGAAGATGAAATTACTCGCAAATAATTAACGGTATGACTCTAATTGAAACAGAAATGAAAGATATAAAAGATGTAAGATCACTGGCGTAGTTTGTCACAACCGATGCGCGGTAATGGTATACCGGTAGGTATATCTGAAAGAGTTACATCCACAATTCGAAAAACTTGACCAATCGTCGAAACGATCACGACAAAACTGAAAAACTGGCTCGATAAATAATGAAAAAGTCGAGCAAACCAAAAAAAAAGCTGGCAAACAAACTCAACAAAGCAAAAACGTCAAAGAAATCGGAAAAAAAATAGAAACGAATCTAGTAAAGCATAAGATAGAAGTATTTGTGAACACTATCATACCACCGTTGTACGAGCAAGTAACAATTCTGTCATATATAATTTTTTCGCCAAAGGAAATAGAGTCCATCTTTGGAAAAACTGTATAACTCGAAATTTGCATTCGTCAATGAATATGAGGTTTTTCTATTAATTCCATTAAGTCAGATTTACTATTGATTTCCTGATAGTCCTCTCGAATCATTTTGCTGCAACCCGATTTTACCTTAGTTTCTCGCGTTTTTCTCGAAATCACGATTTCGCAGAAATGTTTCGAAAGTTTTGGAGGATCTATATTCTCACTAGCGAGAAAATTAGAAACGACGCTTTACATATGATTATTTTAGCACAAGGGCATAATTTCGGTCTAGCCAGAAGAATCGATGAGGGTTGGTACAAACGTTTTTCGCGGAGTAGCCCAACAATTCTGCAGGAAAAAATAAAATTCCGAGCTATTGTACGCAGAACTTCGTATCGTATTGTTCAAAATGTAAAACAGCCAAAAAAAGCTGCCTCGCGAGTTTCTTATGGGTCGATCTGAAGCAAAAAATGATTTTCTTTCCCGCTCCTCACATTCATATGCTTAAACTCGCTGAACCGGGAGAAAGTGGGAGGGTCTAATTTTTTGGAAATTAGCAGGCTGTTAGCAATTTTGTTCAATTTCATGCTCAATTTTTGTTATAATTTCCTATGAAAATATAGTTTTGTCAACGACAAGTACATTGAAAATGTTCATTTTGCGCAAAGGTAATACTTTCGTGAGAATGTCCGTACAAATGTTTTCTATTTTCGAGACAGAAAATCGTTACTAAACCGATCACTGAATTTTTCAACAAATTCCTACGTCATTATCGGCTCACGTTTGGAAATTCACTTTGGATTTTGTTATTTTGTTGTTGGTAGATGTGCTCTGACTTATTTGTCTGGATGGTCTTTTTATTATTCTTCGGGGTTTTTTCCTCTATCCTCAGACCGAACCGTGTCGGAATGATATTTTCTTTCAGTCGAAAAGCAAGCTCTCGTGAAAGCTCTCGACTCGATGCTACGTCGAGACGTCCTCCGGTGTTTGGACGTCACGTCTTCGCGGACCACTTCATCTTGGTCTTCTCAACTCGACTAAATTGGCCGTTGACACGCGTGTCGAAATAACTATGCGGAACATTCGTAGCCCGTACTCCAAAACGCATGCCCAACTTCGCAGTTTCGTCGGATGCAAATCCACGAGATCTCATCCCCCGCTGACATTACTCATCTACCTCCGCAGATTTTATAACCGCGAACGCATTGTCGTAACAGAAACTGCCCAAATCTTCACATCTTTTGAACGAGAACAATTGTCAACCTGATTCGTCGCAATTACGCATTTTTGTTTTGCGTATTTTATTTTTTCTCAAAAAGCCGTGAGATATTTCTTACAAACATAACTCTGTCTCGCAGAATAATCTTAGACCGAAACGCTATTTCGAACAGGTCATAAATTTCACGGTGGTCTTTGTATCGATATGTTATTACAAAATCCGTATGAATTTTATATACGTGCGAAAATTGAAAAAAAATGCAAATACGAGGTTAACTATTTCGGTCATACAGTTTTCTATTCAACATTATGGGTTGAAAGTTGTCACTCGGGGGCTTTCAGGATCGCTGATTACGAATATGGCATTAGATTTGTAAAATTCCAAGATGGCGACCGAGTACCGCGCATACGCAGTTGCGAAATAGAAGTAAGCTTGTCAAAATGACCTGAAATTTGTCGTTCGGGGATTTTCCTGACAGCTGATCGCAAATATGGCACGAGATTTGCAAGATTCCGAAGTGGACGACCCAGTACCGCGCATGGGCAGTTGCGAAGGAGATATAAACTTGACAAATTGACCTGAAATTTGTTATTCGGGGGAATCTGATAATTTCCAAATCCACAATGAGTCATCAAATGTGGCGAATGAAAAATTGTACGGAATCAACGAACCTACGCTAATCGAGATAGATTTCCTCGGGACTTTCTGGCGATTTTATGAAAAATCCATTCACTATTAGGTAGGACAACTCTGACAGTTGAAATATTTGTACCTCGCCTCTCCCTTATTGTTCAGGTCGATTTGACAAGTTTGTATCTCCTTCGCAACTGCGCATGCGCGGGAGTGTGTCGCCATCTTGAAATTTTTCAAATCTCATGCCATATTCGTGAACAGTGACCCCAAAAAACGCCCCATATACCCATTTAGGGTTCAACTGGTTCAATATCGGAGCTTTATGGTTATATCTTGTTAGGTGGGACTCTGGGAATCCCACTATCAAAGGGTTGACGAATGCGATCGATCACTCTGAAAGAATATTTATGCATAGGGAAGAACGGGGCTAAAAGTTCGCGGGGTTAGTTGTTCCGATCAAAATATGTCATCCAGGAAAAGTCAAGTCATCAATATACGTAGCGAATACGTTGTGAAATGAACAGTTGCAGCGCACCGACAGCAACTATCATTATTAAGCCAGGCCCGTCAATTACATCAGAAACCGAGCGCACGCGTCACTGATTCGTGCGAGTGAACATTTTCATGTTTGGTATTTTTAGTATAGCGCACGAATTTGAATAATTGGCATTTAGTTTTTTGGTGTTTTCATGCAAGGATATATAAAATATCCGGACCCGCGTATGTTTTACAACCTTACCGCTAATTTACTTTTTTGTGGATATATATTGTTGGGGCCGAATGTTCCTTTTCTCACGGGCACTTTGTTACCTCGAAACAACCTGCACCAATTTATTTAATCAACAATATAGTATTTTTTTTTTCTTTTCCGGCATGCTCAATTACAAACGGACAACATCGCTAGGTGCCGTGTCTCAGGAATTGATTCAAAGAGTACAAACTATAGTTAAGCGTTAAAACATAAAAGTGTTCATTTTATTATAATTTTAACAGAAACAACTAATTATCTGTACGACACTGTTGACTAGTCCTTGAATGCATATTTGATTTTATCTTATACGAGTGTTTTTTCACAAATTAGACCTTTCATAGATCTCGTAACAACCTGCCCCAACCGGGGTACGTTGTTACTTTCTGACTTCGAGTATTATATTATTAATTATAGAAAAATCTTACGAATAACAACTCAAGAAACGGCGTTAATATCGAAGTCATACCCATAATTCAATTTTTATACAGCGATACTAATGCTAAAGCCAAGGTTCATTCACAAATGTTGAAGTTAATTGAAAAACGGAACTTTTAGTCCCGCTCTGCCCTACACAAGGTGAGGCACCAACTGTTGCCGCCTGAAATATCTCGGTAATCATCGACGTCACAAAAAGATTTCCAGGCTAAAGGTGTACGGTGCAAAACGGGCCATCAAATGCAACCATTTTTTTATTTCGGTTGAGACGATGACGCACAACGGGGGTCACCTTCACTTTTTCAAATGGAATGGTACCTTTTGCTTCGACCATCTTGGAGAACACCTCAGATCGCATAAAAAACATTCAGGCGTCGAGACCGTTTGGGGTCATTCAAGGTCAGTATCGATTATGGTACTTAAAATATCATAAAATATATATTAAATTTCCTAATATCAATATCAATAATAAAAATTAATAGTAAAAAAATAGTTTATTCCAATAGATGTTCCAAATGACCTCCACCTCTAAACGTCTTTGCAGTGGGACAGTCATACACTGTTTCGATCGTAGCATGCTTTCCGGAGTAATGATGTTACACGCGTTGATGATGTGTTCTCTCATGGTCTCCGATGTGGTGGGCATATCTTGATGAACTTTATCCTTTAACGTCCCCCATACATAAAAATGGAGTGGTAGTTATACGAGATATTCCGAATTACATCATCGATATTGACCATGAATGACCTCAAATAACCTCGACCCCCCCCCCCCCTGATGTTATTCGTGCAGCTCGAGATTCTCTACAAGATGGTTGAAAAAAATGCAACATTTTATTAAAACAGTTAAGGCGACCTTTATTGTGCGTTAGCGCCTCCACCAAAATAAAAAAAAAATGGTTGCATTTGATGGCCCGTTTCGCACCGTACAACTGTTACCTCGAACATTTTTTTGTGACATCGATGATTACCGAGATATTCGAGGTGGCAACAGTTGGTGCCTCATCCTGTATATACTAGGGTGCTTCGTTTCAAACGACTCATTTTTTTCTCTCGGTCCATTGACGGAATATAACTCGAAGCGTATGAAAAAGAATTCTCACCGAAGATGAGCTCCGCATTTTATTTCTAAGTACTCGCTGAACGTATTTGAAATTTTCTCATTGGATTAACCCGTTAATCTCAATATCTTACCGATTATCTATAACGTAGACGGAAATTGTAGAGAAATCTTTGCTCTTTTGAGTGCATGTAGCTAACTTATGTTTTCCGAACCTCGTCGCCGATAAAAGATCTTAAACTCGATTTGTTACAAAATTTCATGGTTTTTTGTTTTTTTTCTCGCGAACCATTATCTTATAGCAAGATAATATCAGTGCTTTTAAGTAGAAAAATTAATTTTCTACAAACATATTGACAGAGCCCAAACTAATATTTAGTAATATTAGTAGAGCTAGTATTTTTCGAGACAAATCCAATTAGACGTATGAAAATGTAGAATATTATTATTCGATCCAAGATATCGAAAAAACGGTCTCTCGAAGCAAATCACTATTTTTCGCGTTTGATAATTATAAAAGAACCCTAAGGTTCTAAAGAATCAATTATTTAGAAAGGAAGCAGTCAAAATCTCCTCGCACTTTTTCTTTATGTAAATTTGTAAGACAAAAGAAAACGCAAAATCTTGAAGAAGCAAAAATTCTAAAACTCAAAGATCGAAGGAAATAATTCTGAGAATCCATAAATCAAAGGAAAGAATTTATGATTTGGAAAGAGAGTAGTGAACCAAACCCTCTTCGCGCTTCTTCCCTTTCCAAAATTGCTTTTAATTTAATAATTCAAATTTACTGATATGAAACACGAAATAAACTTTCAAGATTTCAACCCCAAGTACGTCATCCTCAAGAAACCGAACAGGAGCAAAGTCCGGAACCGTAACTTCGGCGACCATTTTGTACGGAGGCCAAAGCCGACAGAGCCAAAGTACACTGTGGCAGCGCACTTATGCTGTGAGACACGCATGCGCGTTGGAGACAAACTAGGCGCCGAGATCTGATGGACAGTCCCCGCACCTTGTTATAAATATATTTCAAAACAGCATTACTCTATTCAAGTTCAATCCCTTTTGTGGTTAACGGTGTAAATTAACCTACATATACTCGAAAACCAGCACTGGTCCACCACCCATCCAATTACCAACCCCGCCCGCTATGTTCTGTGAACGTGAACTCGCAACTACGGTAAACGTTGAGTGTCATCGATATTATCTGATCTGAAGCTATCTACCTTGATTTGAAATTTTATCATAAATGGCAGTCAAATTTTGAGTATCTGTTTGTCTATCGATGTTATTTCTATTCAATTCAATATGAATCATTTCGACAATATTACGTTTGAAGAATGAATGAATTTTTTTCTCTCGAGATTCACGATATATTTCTCTCGATATTCACACCTGGCCCATTGAATTCATATCCATTTTCCGCTCTGTGTCGGTGAATGACTGATGTCTGTAAACTGCTAGAATTTATGTTGCTTCTATGTTCCTTGACTTATGTTCCTTTGAGTTTTCTTTTAGTTTTCCCAATGTAGCCTGCATCACAGCTCTCGCAGTTAATCTCATAGACAACACCTTTCCGGTCATCCACTAGAAGTTCATTTGTACCTTTCCTAATGACGTTGGAGTTAAGTTCGTTGCCTATCCTGTTGGTGGTTTTGAAATTATGTTTTTTGAGAATTCTATTCAGATTTTAAGAAAGTCGTACAAGACGAGGCAAGCAAATTGTGGAAGTAGAATCAGCGTTTGCACTAGAAATTCTCGGTGTGTTGTTACTATTATGCGAAATGGAATCAATACATTTATAACTGGTTTGTTGATGAATGTGCGTGGGTAGTTGTTTCGAAGAAGCACGTTATTAACAATTTCAATGTTCTCGCGTTGAAATTCATTGTCTGGAAGTTTTAACGCTTCATCGATAAGGTTATAAAGCATTTCAATTTTCCGACTCTCCACCAATTGCATTTCAATTCATCATTATTTCTGATAAATGTGTTTTCCAAAAAGTTGATACTACCATTATTTTCAAGTGAACGAGGGTGATAGAAATTAAAGGTTTATTTTCAGAAAACGCATCCGCCATCTTGGATTCATGAAATCTAACCTCGGATTCTTGATCAGCACCCTCGAAAACCCGGTATACCAAATATGGTGCGAATTAGTTGAATATTTGAAATCTAACATAATTTTCCAACTTTTGACCGCCATTTTGGATTCGCCATGTTGGTTTTTTCAACCAACCGCAACTGTTTTTGAGCGGTCTTATTCCGCTACAACTTAAGCCCGAAAACGACCCGATCGGTTGCTCACTATTTTTTACACACTTTTTAGTACAAATACACGATTATTTGGGGTTACCAGCCGCTATTTTGAGCCGCCATATTGACATTCCAGAAAGCGCCACATGGTATCCGAAAGCAGCCTCGAAAATGAAAATTTTGAGCCTAAAATAATCAAGATCGTTCAAAACCACAACTGACCGTAGAGGTGTTCCGGTTGCGAAATAGCATCCTATATATACTCGTCAACCTTTTCGAGATGGAATTTAAATTAGGTATTTGCAAAAATACCCTTCCTGAACATTTGTCCAAGTTGTTTGTAGCGAAACGACATTATTATTTCACATTTATTGATATGATATTTTTCCAGTGTTGATAAATCAAGTTCATAGAAAAGTTTTCTTTGAAAGTCAAAGAAGCGCAGAGAAGCAGAATCGTGTGAAAATATTACTTAAAAAAACTATAAATCCCTTCCTCTTCGAGCGATGTATTCGATGAGCTTGTGAAAATTTAGAGGACACTAAAACTAAGTTTTTTCAGTCCGATACTGAGAATAGTCTAAGAACCATAAAAATCTTTTACATCCATTCCATTAATAGTCACGAGTTTTATTCAGCAGGAGAATGAACTCGATAGTTGGATGTCATGGGATTTGTGATACCCCGCGTGATGTTTTTTATACAATAACAATACTATTGAGACACATTTTGAATTCGCGAAACTTTCACTCGCTCGGCGCCGATTCCCAAGGCGACCCTTTCTTGCATTCTTCATTGTAGAATGTCTTTCAAATACAACTTTTAAATTCAATCGTTTTAATTAAATCCCGAAAGTGTTTTGAAACTATGAGTTTGAAACTATTCATTTATGTTCGCAATACACGTTTTGTTCCATTTCCATTCGAAAATTTATCTCGTTTGAAATATTTCATATTTTCTATACCTATTTTCGTATTTTCTGTAGATCTTTACAAATAATACTGAAAAAAATGACGATGCTACATTTCATTAATCACCGTATAATTCTTTAAGGCACGATTAATTTATTTTGAGTGAGTGAAAAAAAAGAGCAGGAAATGAATTTTTTCAATAAAAAATAAAAATTCTTGGTTTTACTACCGAGATACTATACTATGGGAGAAAAATTACTATAATATCAGTGCTTCCAAAACAAAAACTCGATTCGTTGGTAAAATAAAAGACCATAGTTTTCAATGTTTGAATCAATTTATTTTGGTCCAAATTCATTGAGAGGTACAAAAATGCTTAAATAAATTATAAAAAAATACTAATCTAAAATAATTAAAAGTTTTGTGAAGTTGAAATTGATATTCTGAATTATATTATGTGAACTATCGCTTGTTTTCTTGCCAAAAATTAGATCGTTATACTGCGTTTGTACTAAGTTTTCATGATTCGAATATATGAAATAATGAAGAAAAAAAATGTTGCTTCACTTCAGATAGTAAACGTACATTAAAAATTAAACAAGAATCACTCGCATAACGGGTATTAAATGCCCCAGAATGGGGAGAAGGTCAAGATTTGGCCCTACATTGACCGGCTGCCCAACGTATACTGACGCTTACTTACATTTTATCCAATTTAGTATAGTTAATTCTGGCCCGCAAATTTGCCGGGGTACGTTTTACACATGGTACCAGTGAGGATTTAAATAAAATATTAAACTGTACGGCGATAAGTCATTTGAATTTTTCGAGGTAGGTTAAAATACATCCCACCATGCATCAGAAGAGAAACAACAGATGGGACAGTTTTCAAGTCACCTAACCTCAAAGAGACATTAGAAATCGCCGTTGAAATTAAAACCTGAGTAGGGATCCAATTTTCTACAATTTTTTGAAAATGACAGAGAATGATATCACATTTCTGTTCCATGTTGTCGTTTGAGGTGGCCGAAACCACGAATCACCCTCGCCGGTCCGCCATTTCGCGTCAATGCACGTCGCCGAGGTACGGACATTTTGCCGACACAACGAATTCTGCGCATTTCATTTCAAGACATCCGACCCGACGACGCTATTTTTGACTCGCATCATTACCCCATGAAACGAAATGACAGTCCCGTCACTCGCAGGCACACCCACCAATTAGTCGCTCTTGAAAACAAATGCCGCCCTCCCTACTGTGTGTACTTGAAACTTATAGCCATGCGTTAATCATATCATTAGAAGAATGATTTGGAACTTCCGCAGTACTAATTTCTTCGGAAAGCATCAATTAGTACACTTAACAGGACCGAATATGCCCGAATCACTCCGCGAGTTACTTTGACGAGTAAAGTTGTACTTACTCTCGAATTTCGAACCTTTCAACCCACGAATTCGAAGCTATATTCTTGGCACGCATCCGAAACTCAAGCTATGAAGAATTAGCAGGCTCGTGCAAGTTAAAAGTCAACAAGGTTGAAGTGCGAAACTACACGAAAGATTCAACTGCTTAGATTAGAGATCCTCGATAGTATCGAAAAGGACCGCGGGAATTGTCCCCAACTACTGAGGAGGTGATAGTGGTGGGGGGTGTGGAAAAACTATCCCCCTAAAATTGTTGATACCTCCAATTATTTAGGGGTAGAATGGGCCCTCTAAGTGCATGAGCATTCTTTTAAGGGGCCCGTTTCGCCCCCGCGCCCTCCACCGCTCGCGCAACTACCTCGTTGGAGCCGAAAAACAGCGGTCTTACCGTACGTTTACAAAACTGGACGAATCCTCATGAAATCAAGTCTCAATCGCCGAAACCCACTTGCCGAATAAAAAATGAACAAAAAATGTCACAGTATCAGAAGCATCAAAGTGTTTGTCAAAACCATTTTTGGACGAGACTAGAAGAAGTTTGGAAACAAAAGAAAACAAAATGTTTTTCTCTGCGTTTAGTTTTCCAAAAATCACGTTACGTCGGAATAACAGGTCTCCCGGTCGAACTATCGCGTTTCAAGTTTTGATTGAGATAGCCTGGGCAAAAGAATGATAGATTTTTCTTGTACAGCTACCAAACTTCAGACCTTCCAACCTGAAGGACCTCGCTTATACTTTTACCCGAAAAATATTTCTTTAGGATTGTTGTTCGAGTGTTGATTACGATTACTGATCCACGTTTAGTTTACAGCAAAATGTGATATTTTCATGGCTTGCTGATCAACGCTATGCATCATGCATAATCAAAAATCATAACTTGATAAAAAAAATGATGTCAACTACCCAAATAAGAGTACGAAAATTGGAATCGCAAATACCTATCGAACATCATGTAACGCGGAAGAGATAATCATGCGTGCGGAGAAGTTGTAGAAGGGTGCAGCGTGACCACGTCTTCGAAGTATTCTTCCAAACAACGATTTACTAATTGTAAGTGAAGAGACCGGGCGAAGCTAACACGAGAATCATGAAGAACAGTCATTTCCGCGATTCGTATGCGACTTTTTCGAGTTTTCCGAATAATAGTATCTGAGTCTTATATCTTTTCATTTATTTTTCTGATACGATAATTCTTGAAAGGAGAAAAGCGTCAGTCTCGGCCAATTCGTCAGCATAAATGACTATGAATAAAATCTGGTCGTTTCACTCGCTTATTCATTATGCGTCGAATAATATCACATGTAATCTGTTGTGGCGAAATGTGAACACACCGTTATATCCGCTGCGTGCGAATTACGAAGTTTATCGAAAGATCCTGAACGATTTGATCGACGATCGGTTTTGCTCGCCCGTACTAGAGGATGATACTGTTTCTAGGGGAGTTGCTTTAGATAGAGTAAAATCAAACTGCAATAAATATTACTTATATGCGCACCTATATATATATATATATATATATATATATATATATATATATATATATATATATATATATATATATATATATATATATAACAATCTAGGAACAACTATATCACGTATTCAAATATCTTTTATTTCTTCCTACAAGCTCGCATATAAGTTCGCGTACAAACTCGCGTAGAAGCCTGCATAGAACTGTGCATAAGAGTGTGCAGAGAAATGTGTATAAAACTCGCATATAAGTTCACAAAATAACAACATATATAAGTTTATACACCCACCCATTCAGAGAAAGAGAGAGGCTTTGATGTTTACATACAGCCATTGTTGCAAGCTTCTAAAGATTATCTCCATGTTCACTTAACGTCTTTAGTTTTTTGTTTGCTTGTATTATATATTTCATTTGAACGGCGATGATCTCGATACGCCGAATAAAGTAAATTATATTGATTCCTCCAATCACAATTTTGTTTTTCTTTCAATCGCATATATTCGCCAAGCCTTGGAACTTACGACTTTGATGTTTTGTCACCTAGAGCCTCGCAAATAAAATTAAAACTTTCTGTTAAGCCTTCGTGACGTATCGGCAGGAAATATTCGTTACGGTAAATGCAATTCCAAGGATAGCGGTATGAGATCGTAAGTTTCTTATCATATTAAAATTTTCATTACAACTCTACACGAATGAGCTCGTTCAACACCATCGACAAGAAGAGAGCTTGCAGATACTACGATCATCAGGGATTGAATCGTCGACCCAAAATCACCGGACATTAAGGCCTGGTAGCTCAAAAAAAACTCTACCCAGGCAAACAGACGCTATATCATGAAATAATTACAGTTAATTGCCGAGCTTTGGCAGCTAAACATTGCTCCAAGGCTGGGTAGTCGATCGGTTGTCTTACAATTATAAGCCTAAATACTAAGCATCAGCCAATTCTCAGTGCAAGCTTCAGTTAAAATTTGATTTTCATGTTCCACTACTGCAAATGCTCGGAGTTTTTTTGACATACTTGCATTTATATTTGTACGCGTAGATTTAATGCACGTGTATAATTAATCGAGTCAATGTTGATCCTTCGTGGTCCAGACTGGAGCCAGTACGGTTTTATGCTTCGTTTTCCACGGCTTGGCCTAATCCTGGTTCTTTTGTTTTCCAAGGCCACGCCCGGAGCATCATTCCCAGGCTTGGATCAATGCTAGGCCAATGATCGTGCCGAGGCTCGAGCCAAGGATCAAACGATTCGCTGAGACTCCGAGCTAGTCTGGGGCCATAATTCTTTCCCACCTGGATCATATTCTTCGAGTATATCCTAATTCAACAAATATTTCTGTTGTTGCACGAATCATGTTTCATCACGCGAAGACCATCCTCCACGCGAGATAGTGTCCACGGTCAAGATCTCACTCGCACACTTTCGTGCATCGATACTCGCAGGCAGATACCACCTCTAGAAATCTGGGATACGCAGTCATGCGTTTTGTTTTGTTGTTTTTTCAGTACGCTGTGGAAGTGCAGTCCAACGGAGTGTTTCATGATTGGTACAGTTGAAACCATAAAAACGTTTATACGTCTTGAAAATTTACAACGTACCTTTCAATTTACGGGTTTCGTCCACGGATAAATTTTCTTATGATGTTTTCTAATGATGTATAAGTTTTCTTATGATGTGCGGTACCTAATGATATCTCTCAGTTTATAACAGTAAGAACGTAATTTTCTACGGCGAGTTTGTCCGTTCGCGAAATTACCCTCCATCAATGTGATCCCATAACTTTCTCGAACTCTCGAAAAGCTTCGGCAATGAATTTTTTCCTAACGTTCTATTTTCCACAGAAGTCTCGAGATTTGTATTTAGATGGTCCGAAGATTAGAATTTCAGAGTGAAAAATGTGCGGAGAATTTTTGAACCTCCTCCGCTATGTTCTTATTTATACATTTTTACAGCCCTCAGCTTTCTAAATCAAGTTTATCAAGCGATAGTAAAGTTTTCTGAACTGTACGAAGAACTTCCGTTCAAACGGAATCGTTAAACCATCGTTCAGTCGAGGCTAAGCGGATCGTTAAAGTATATCCTGCGCCGAATGAGCGGATAGATCGCGATAAAATTCAGAGGCGATGACACCAAACTCTCGGGGGATACCAGAATTTTGTGGTAGTCCACGGAGCCGTAGAAGAGATTTTTTTCTCCATGGAATGTACGCGTCGAAAGTGGCGCTGGGGTCGAAGAAGTACCTCGAGATTCCACAACGAAGCTCCGCGCTCAGCAGGGGAACGAATTGTCTAACGATGCTGATTTATCGACGCCAGGGTTTCTTCTACCGACCAACGTTGTGAAGCGCGAGACTATCGCCACAATTTCGGCTCCAGATTCACTCATTTTGTCTTGGTTCCCTTTTCTGGAACGGAGTCTGGATCACTGCGTAGGGAACTTACACTCGTCCGTGAGATCTCTGCGGCTACGACGTCTATTACGAAAAGCTTTAAGGGTATATAATCATACGAGAAGCTTCTATATACAAAGAGGAACGAGCACCGTGGCACAGGGACTGCGGAGCCCTAGAGTCTTTCGTTTTTACTCGTCCTCCCTTCGCTTTGATCTCGCCAGACAAATTCCGTGGGCAAACATAGGATTTACGGTTTCGCGTGTTACGGACACCGTGTGTGGTGCTCCTAATTTACGCATACTTATAGGAATAACTCATCACCCGAGTCAGCCGGGCTAATTAATAAATTCGGGCTTAAGAGTAACTAGACGACCAATTAGGAACCGTTTCAATCGACGGGCCGTTCAGTTCGAAAGCCACTTCCGCGTCGGTGGTTTCTCATCTTTGAGACCGAATTCATTCTCGATCACGCGTAAAGCATGATCGCGTGACGATCTCATCGTCGCGATAACAAACCAAGCAATTTCCGTATCAAGCGGTGTGATCTTCGTGCGATGAACTTTCCTCGAAAATACCCATTTGAAAAAGAAAAAGCACTCCATGCTCCGAAAATATGTCAATTTTTGCCAAATTTAATGACCATATTACCAAAACATCGACACAACAATAAAAGCACCGGACCAAAATTGCTGGCAACAGTAGCACAATAAAAGAAAATACCACAAATAAAAGCACTATACACAATTTTTAATGACAAGCAAGTTTCGTGTTCGTATTTGATAAAATTCAATTATTTATATTATCATATTTTACTTGCTTGGTAGGTGAAAAAAGGAATTAAAGATTGAAATACATTATTTGTTTGTAATATTTGCTATCGAAATATCTTCATAGCATGTTTCCCCGTTGATTATGCATCTACTAATAATTAGCGGAAATATTTATTAAGTATATCAATATACAACGACGTTTGGCGTTAGTATACGTGATAAAAATGAGTTTGGTGTTTTTATTCAACGGAAAATTGTTTTGTTGATCACTCGACAATTTTTTGGAAACACTTTTTTCATACACCTGTTACGAGATTGAATATTGTAAGATCAGAGTTTATCGAGCGAAAATTTTCAACCGTGTAAACTTCTCTTGCGTTCGAGGGCAACGCTATGAATCAGAGAAATTCATATGCCATGATAATTCTTGAAAATGAACGGATTCCTTACAAGAGAGAGGGAATCTGGCTTATTAAAATTTATTTTCGATTATCGGTTAAAGTCGCTAGATATCGGTAACTAAAAACACACAAACTAAAAAAAACTGATGGACCGCTTCCGAATGACAGTACGCGAGAACAGTATTATTACTTCGTTGTTACATTCTAATTTTTCAAAGTTTACAATTGATATATTTTCGGAGACTGTTATGTGAAAAAGAGCAGCATCGCCGACTTTTGAAAATTCCTACAAGAGCAAAAAAGGGATCAACACAGAATCGAAGCTGGGATCATTGGTACCGCCAAATTCTCAAAATCCACCGCTCTAATGAAAAGTTAGCTTTGATCGAACAAACTTACTTCAAAAACATTAGAGAACCCATTTGGCTCTAAAACCAAATCGCAAATTAATAAAAGTAATAATATAATTAATGCGAATAAAATAACGTGATTAATAAAATGAGCGTCAGTTCTCTCGTTGGACGGATAATAGTGCTTACTGCAGCACCTTGTGTCGATCTCGGACGCCCTATGCTACTGTTGGTTTAACACAGTGCTGCAATGAAACACGCTAAGTCGCTACCTATCATTGCATTACACCATTTCCTGTAACTCGTGGGAACAAATAGCACTTCCTTAATTCGGCGGTGAACGCTGCTACTCCATACATTAGCATCGCAATTGCAAAGCATATTTCGATGTTGCGCACAAAATCAAACTCGCGCCTATACTCACAACTCGGCTCGTCAAATCGTTGGTCAGACTAGCAGCGCGAAATAAACTTGAGACCTACAGAATCAATATTGAAATATGTGTGTACATTGTGTATCATTGCCGAAGCAAAGGTACTTCCAGAAAACATTTCTATGGGGGCACAGGCCCTGTAATTTTTTTTACGGATTATCCCATGTAATCGGCGCCCGTGACAGATAAGAGGTCGTTGGATAAAGAGGATAACTGGACGTTGTATTAACGGACCACAATTGAAGAATTTCGTACCTATAACTAAAAATCTATCAAGATCTGTTGGTGCCATTTTATTCATGCAAAATTGTACTTTGGAAAAAAGAAATCAGAAATTGACTCTTCCCTAGATGTTACTCTTCGAGTGGCCCGCATAAGAAATACATCGATGTTCGACGGAAAGGAGAAGACTCGATCACAATATTTTTGCCTATACTTCGACCAGAACAAATATTTCCAAACTTCATCCCGACCAAAGTAAACGTGAAAAGAACCAGTAGCTCGTGAAATAGATATCATTCACTCATTTTGTTTCACGAGCATATCTTGTGCTTGTATGAACAATATCACATTTGATACATAACATTCGCTGGGCAGTGGCTCTGAGGGTTGAAGAGAAAATAAGACGCACGCAAGAGGACAGACTGGATGCTGCGTGGAGAAGAGAGATACAGGATGTAAAATACAGGGTTTCAGATCTTATTCGGTCACTGTTATTCTGTAAGAGAGATTGTGTTACTGTGATCGGCGGAGTTTTCCGGGTCTCTTTTGCCATCAGCCTGATCACCTTCGGTTTTTATCGTTGAGAGCAGCAGGTGTTTTTGATCAACGCGGTTGCAAGTTTATTGTAACGGTAAATTCGATAATTTCTGTGGAGTATTTATTGTTCCCTTGGTATCCGGCGAATGACTCTTGCTGTACCCTGGAACTCTGACCACTCGGTTGTTAAATGTTTACACCACCATTTTTCCGCTCCTCTCTCTTACTCCCGTTCTCTTTCTGCCCTGTTACTTTGTCTTCTACTCTTGTTCCGTCTTCGTAGTCATACCTCACCGCCCCAACCTATGTACTACATCCGATACAAGGAGACCAACAAAATTTATATCAGAAAACGTGGAAAGTATTCGGACGGAAGAGGTCGGAGTGGATCAGAATATAAAAAAGATAGAGAAACAGATTCATTGTGATAGGAGAAATTACATTGAGGGGTTAGGGGTAGTCAGAGGATTAAAATACTGACTATTTCAAATGATTTTTTTTGCTTGGCAGTAGTTTAATTTATTTTATAAAACAACCAAAATTTCAAAAACGAAATTCATCGTCGATCAAATTGTTGCCATACTTGTTGGACCCACTCCCACAAGTCATGCTTTACAGTGATTACCGTAACATTTGACTAGATCATATGAAATCAATGAAACCATAAGAAATCAATAGTTTAATAGTCAATCTAGTGCGTGATAGAGATTTTTTTTTTAATAAACAAAATGGCGGCATTTTATTGTTGAGTCGCGGATTTTCCTGGAAAAACTTCGTAGTTGATTGCTTATAAAACATATGAATTTGAATTAAAAAAATTCTTCGATCATGCACCAGATTAACTTCTTAACCTGTGTATTTCCATCCAACAAAACTCGCAGCACTTGCCATCCAGGCGAAAAAACTACCTTGTCTACGATGGGGGATGGAGCACTTTTCAGTTGTAGCTACGCAGACTTGAAGAATTTATTTTGGTGTCATACTTTGTATAGTTTGTTTATATTATTTTGGTGTCATACTTTATACAGTTTGTTTATATTAGTTTGTTTATGTAAATTATTTATTCGATAAATGAATAAAACGTAGAGTTGAAGAAAACTGTAAACAAATTTGTGTAACAATAAGAAGTGAAACCATCGATGTATAAACTATTATGCAACTCATGTCCCGACAAGTACCACGTAGATTGATGGAGGGAGGGAGAATTAAACAGTTCTACGCTTACGTACAAAGAGGGAGATCAAGTCCAAAAGTGACTAAAAAGCGGCTACGAAGTTTATGGACGACTTCTAAGCCAATTTGTGATCAGCACACAGCAAAAATCACAAAATGTGCCAATAGTAATCATTGATTTCTAACACATCTGTGTAAAGGACGGAAATTTGATTATTTTTTTGTAATTTTTCAGACAGGGAATCTGTCAAATCGCGGGGATTCGAGAAGGTTTTGACCAATCTCTTTTGGAGGGAAAATAATGATTGTTTTTTCTGTACTTCATTGATTTTGGACGAACCAGTAAGATTTTATGCCGAGCTTCGTGCGGGGATGATGACGAGCGTTCCATTTTTATTTCCTCTCGTAATCTTTGTAGACATAAATCTAAAATTTTCCGTCTCGCGGTCTCTGGTTTGGATCGGAGTATTTGACTCCGTGTTGGATGCTAAAATAATATGACGCCCGCGTAACAATCACGAGGTTTTTGCTTACACGTCGACGAATGACGTCCACGCACGGATTTCGAGTCTGGATCTTCTTGCCCGCCAAAGACTGTGTTGATTCAAGCTCTACGGAAGCTTCCGTGCGTAGGAACTTCACTTCGACCAACCGCGGCTGGAAATTACGGACGACTGACTATTTATACGCACCAAGAACGATGCAGTTGTTACGTCCGATACCGATTGGGCCTTCGAGAGACACGTTCGACGTCAGGAAATATCGTTCTGTCCTTACAAATGACGACTTATCGTTTAAGCCTGTCCAATTCGTTGTCGAGAAGCCCTGTTGGCGTTGCTTCTCGTTACGACAAATGACAATCGTTTCGTCGCGATAACTATCGATGCCACCAACGTAATCGAATTTTCCTGACATTTTTATTTTTCGGCAGGTGCAGGTATTCGACCGGAAACTGCATCGTTAGGGACGATCGACAACAATTACCAGCATCAATGATTCAACGACGCTTCCTTGTTCGTCTGAGAAATTCGACGCCGCGCTCGGGAGATACGATACAAGAGATACAATTCCCGTCATTGTTTGCACCCCCGACATTCTTGTCAATTTAGATCGATTGATCCGAAATTAACGAATTGTTCGTTCATGTTCAGGCATGCTCTAAGGAAAGTGTCGAGAGGAAGGAACACGAAAATAGTCGTTTTTTAGCCCGTTTTCTAGACCTGGCTAGAGAATCGTAGAAAAATGCTAAGAATATTTGGCAGGTGTCAAATTACTCATCATAAAAAATCAAACTGAGCATTTTTCTTATTTATTTGAACAATTTCGAAAATCACACATATCTATGAGTTGAAAATACCCCAAAAAAGAAACATTTGAATAGTATCAATTGAACTAAAAACAATACTCGGTACACTCTTTTATTGCACGAGTGTTAAAAAATTAAAATGATGCGTCTATATGATTGATTAAAACTTGTAATGGTCAAAGATCGACCCTTAGTGCTCGGTGAATCCGATTAGCTACCTCCACGCTGCTGCAAGTTGGGTCATTCTAAATCTAACAGTAAATAATAATATAAACACTGTGTATCTTGATACTGTCCATTTGCAAGATATGACTTTGTCGTTCCTCAATATTTTGAAAACTATCCATTTTTGGACTTTGTGGGAGCAGACACTTTTAATGAGGTCAACGAGAAGTACACCGTATCAAAAACCCAGATAAATCCACCAGGAACCAACACCCGTAAGATCTGTGCGGGTCCTTTGCGATCACTATTCGTCATCGTATGGAGCGAAACAATTTTAGAATCCACGTCAAACCGTAATATCACCGAGCTGCAAGCGATCGTAGGTAGGAAACAGCCATTGGCCGAGACTCAGTCCATGCCTTGGAACAATGCCCTTGAGCCTGACCTTGGGAAACGAAAGATCCAGGGTTGGCCCGAGCTTTACTAACCAAAAATAAACAATACTGGCTCAAGCTTGTGAAAAAAACAATATTTGCTCGAGCCTTGGAAAACCAAATTCTGTACTGTCCAAAGTTTGGACTATGGAAGATCAACATTGGCTTGATTAATTATATTTATTTACATACAAATATAAATGTAAATATGCAGTAAAAAACATCTTTGAGCATTTCAAGTAGCGGAACGTGAGAATCAAATTCAAATTGAAGCTTGCACAGAGAACTGGCCAATGGTCAATGTTTTTTAGGCTTATAAATATAAATACGATCGAACCACTGCCCAGCCTTGGGCCGAAGCTTGGGCTAATATTCATCTGCCAAAGCTTGGTAGATGAGAATTGGCCCGGGGCTGGGCGAATTGTCAATATTGGCAATTCCTACCCCGGGTTTTCAAGGTAAGTTGAATCATATTGGACATGTATGTGCGTTAAGCCACTGTACAGTCGAACATGCTGTACCCATCTCGCTAAATCTTGCTGAAAAATCAAGTCTCCGCTCTAGTAGTTTCAATAGGATTTCGAGCAAAATCCGTTGGTGGATTGCAAAATGGCAACGGAAAATTGGTGAACAAATAATTTTGTTTTTCGAATAATCAACTGCTGTTTTCCACCCAGGGAGGTGATTCTGCCCAAAACTTTAGTAATTGTCCGCACTTCAAGCGTAGTTTCTCGACCCGATTTGAGACGAATCCGTGGATTCGTTCGACCGCTACAATAGAGACGAGGCGCGCACGTTTTCGTGGTCACAGGATCGTTTACACAGCGTAGTAGTCGAACGGCTGCAATCGATTCGGCTCAAAAGTTGTCGCAATAAGTGCGACACGATCAAAAAAACCACTCCGTGAATTCTACAATGACGGACAAAAATGCGTCGTGACAATTGTTGTCCGTTTTCTTGTACTATTGTTTTCGAAACTTTGTGGAATCGTGATTGGTCGCGCATGGTGCGCAAGAGCGTAGCTTTCACCTATCTTTTCAGCTTGTTTCTCTCAGCTTTTTTGCATAATAATTCTCGATCTATCGTCCGTCGTGTTAAAGTAAATATTTGACCATTTGCAAGTTAATCCGAAGAGAATGAAATAAAAAATGTTAGATCACGTAAAAAGTTTGTTACAGCTGCTACGAAACCTGGTTTGCCAGGATCTTTGAAAAAATTGCAGCCAAAATGTCTAAATCTCAACTAATCATCAAGACAATAATAACGAAGCTGGAAAACACGCTGAAAAAAACAATGAAAAGGTCGAGAAAAATCTGAAAAAGATGGAAAATAAACTCGAAAAGGACAAAAAACGTCGAAGAAATTAGAAAAAGATTTTTAAAAAGCAATCAAAAATCCAGTTAATGAAAAGATATAAATATTTAGCAACAGTTTCGTACCACTGCCGTACAATCAAGTAATAATTTTGTCGAATAACATTTTTGCACCGCGTAAAATAGTCTCGATCTTAGGAAAAACGATTTCAGTCGAAATTTGTATTTCTCAATAAATCAAATGAAAACTGGTTCCACGAGTTCGCATCGGGGTATTTTTAATTCAGAATTATACGACAGATAGAATCAGGAAAAAATGTTCATTCCAAAATTACACAACTGATAAAATCAAGAAAAATGTCTCTAATACTAAATTGTTTTTCTTTAGTTAATGTGGATTTGGTCGTTTTGATTTTGAAGATATTCGACGAAAAATTTTCGAGCCGGAAGGAATGGTGATAAACCATCGGATCAAACGGAGAAAGAAATGATGCAAGCTACTTAAACCATGGAAGTTCATTAGATAGGTAGGAGTTTATTATTACAAAGTTGTATAAACGCGTCGTGAGGCAAGTAAGTTGGTTATGGACAGGAGCACCGCATTCTCGGATATTTTTGCACTGGCTGGCTTTAAAAATAGACGAAACTATTTATGCTAAGGGATTGACGCGAGCACCGAATATCTGAAAGATCCGTCTTGTGGTATCGATAAATAAACAATACCATCTCTCACGAGCGATGACGTGAAATACCAAAGCAATCGGTCAACGTACAAATTTCTAAAAAAATAACACCGCAACGATGTAGGAATTACTTGACTTCCGGTTCATCCGGAAATACTTGCACGCCTACCATGCCAAAGAACAGCGTCGTAGCTAGGGGCTGGCCGCACCGGTGGCTTCCTCGGGCGCAAACCTCACGAGGCGCGCACTCGCAAACATGCAGCTATGCGACGCTACTGCAAGAGCACGTTCGCAAACGACTTTTTTGAGCTAAAAATTGTCCAAAAAAAAGTTCGAAAATTTGAACGATTGATTAAACAGCCTAGTTTGATCCTTAACTTCATACTGTTTTGATGATTTTACGGGTTCATCCTTCCGCTGAACATGTCAGTAATTGAAAAATATTTGTGTTTTCCGTTTCAAATCAATAGAAAAACTGTGGCAACTGCAGCAGTTTTCGACGACGCACAAAACGCACCAAAATGAATAATCTACCACTGTGCTGTGCTGTGAAAGAATAAAAAAATCATGTTCAGCGGTTGAAGGTTGAAATAAAAGAATGCTAAATTTGCAAAATAGTGCAGGTATTTTATCACCTTTAAAAAAAATCATAAGTTAATAATATGACCTAGTGATCCATTATCCTAATATAAGAATTGCTCTTCGCCTAGCATTGGCGCTGCCTGTGACTTCTGCCAGTTGTAAAAAATCTGTTAGCACATTTAGATGAATAAAAAATTGTTTGCGATTGTAGATCGATGAAAAACGCTCGAGTATCTAATCTCGTTATACTATCAATATATTATGATATTGCAAAAAGTATCGATAAAGACCATACTATTGGCAGATTAACCTCACAAGAACCAGAACAATAAACTTTTGACTCGTTTTCGCATTTCAGTGATTTCATAATTACCTATTGCCTAAAACCCTCAATGATTAGTATTTGTCTTTCTAAAAAATCAGTAAGAGCTGATTTTGTGTCTAATGTTTGAATGTACAGCTCAAATGACATTTCAAGTTTATTGTACTGTTTCTTTTCCCGCACAACAAGTTTCGAGCGGCGCGGAATTCAAATCTTGCCCTGGGCGCTCTTGACCTCGGCTACGACACTGACAAAGAATCTCTCGTCCTGACATCATCCAACAAATTCCGGATTCTTCAAGAGCTGACAAATACTACGTAATCTATTCAATTTCCGAAAGAATTTCTGTAGCAGAACTCTGTCACTGAACTGAATTCTAGGTTCGGAATTTCGTAATCCAAGCCGAAGAAGGAACGAGCGTATATTATTGCTGTATCGTGGATATAGTCATGCCAAAAAAATACAATCGTCAGATTCTGAAAAATCTTGATTTTGATTTCTTGTTTGGTCCAGTAAACGCTGAATTGATTGAACAAAATATCGTCTGCCTGAAAAAAATCGTAAATAGTTATTTAGGTTGTTGTAAAAATAGGCGTGGGATATTTTCGATGGAATAAAACGACGAAAATCAATGGAAATAAACGGAATGTGATTTGTGTTCGGCAGCTTTGTTCATCTGAATATTTTTCGCGAATTTACTGAACAAAATGGCGGACAAATTTTCTTGGATTTTGAACCATAGTTCAGTATTTATTTATTTACTTAATCAATCGTTCAGCGATTTATTTGTTTATTTCAATCGCAATATTAATATTTTACAATATGTACATTGTCATTATTTCATACCTCCAGCGATGTTCCAATGCAACTACTCCTTTTCCAGTATTTCTTCGCTGCGTTGTAAAACTGACCTCGACACGTAAAGCGACAATCATCACATTTCTTTCGAATCAAGTCGAGTTGGCAACTTTTATTTTCTCACAACTTTCAGAAAGTTTGCAAAGAAACAGGACAACAAAGCCGACCTGGAATCGAAAAAATATAACGTGATTAGACAGAATAAGAAATCCGCATAGGGCGAGATCAAGAAAAATGGTTCATAAAGTAATGTCATTCTCGATGTCAGGGAACGACCAAAGCAATACCAAATCAAGTCCTGCACCCAGGAATATAAATTATACCGAGTTAATTATGACGTAAGTGATTGTCGCGAATGATAAGAATGATTGTTCACACGTGCCGACTGGTACCTCGCATCCCAGATCCGTGCGCTCATTTTCGTCCCTTGTTACCCGTCCGTCCGACGAACCAGCCCGCTCTTTTTTCATCGCGATGACATCACTCGTAATGTTAATATCAAGATGCACGTGACACGGAGCGTCATAGCTGCGATAATCCGACTGTCAGTCAGTCTTTTTCGAGGGACAACCGAGATGGCGGAAAACGCCTCGTGTCGACCGACCCGCATGAATATTTCAATAATCTAATTCGAAATCTGTTCGCGGCGTTGTATCTTTGTTACGAACTGAATGTTACAAATCTATTCTCAAATACCATATGAGATTGCATATTTGCACAACTTACGATTATAGAGACTAGAAGCTGCTGACTGCTTCGGTAACGTGTTTATCGATGCACGAACCCACCACGAGGAATTAGGTCAAAACTGTATTCTCAACGAGGGTGCAACGCGTGTTATTACGTAGTTATAGTTGCTTCTGGGAAGGAACACGCCGCTGAGATTGATCATATTGTCGAACGTTGATAAGAATTCTTCTTGTGTCGTGTCGATTTTCGCGATTTGAAATTTCATACCGAAGCCAATTGCGGGAATGTACGGAATAACGGTAAAACGAGAAAAACGTGGGAAACCAAGATAAAATCGGGTCGCAGTGAAATGCTTCCAGAGGATTATCAGAAAATCAATTACACGTGTAAATTAATTGAAGGTTCACCGTCTTCGTACATCCTGTACAGGAAGTTGCTGATTCATATTTGGGCAGAAACTCAAAGGCATTATAAATCGAGTTGTACCATTATTTTGTCCATCCCGCGATTCATATAATATTGAAACATTGATGATGTTGACAGATCAAATTGCCGTGCTGAGTTGGATCTGCGCCGAACAAATTTTAAGTTGGGATGTTTTCGAGCCGAATTTCGATTTCGAGCCGTGTTCTCGAAAGAGAAATCTGATCCAGTATCCTACAGCAGGACATCCGAACCTGGGACCCCTTTTCAACAGGCCGTCGATATTTACATGGCCACGAGTGAAAATATTGGCACTCTTATGGGTTACGTCGCAGAGTGGGGTCGAATTCCCAAAACGCGACCGGAACCCCGAAAAATGAATTTTCGATTCGGGGAATTTGGAGGGATGACTTGGGCAGGGGAAAGATTTGGGCATCTCACCCCGAAAGGATAGGATACTTTCTTCGATACCTGTCGAATTATTTCAATTCAAAGTTGACCTTCATCGACAGCACACGCACCGCTGTGAAAACTAGCCAGATCTACGCTCTGTTCATGAGTGGATACGTAAGTAACGAAGCGGAGAATTGTTATTCTACAAGATGGTAATGATTAGCTACAACTATGTAGAAAATATTCATACACGTTTCGGACGTGTGCGCGCACATTCCGATGGGAGAACAAAAAATATTCATACGCTAATAAAACCCAAATCTCATGGGTATCCTATTTATATTATACCTTTTTGCATGCTTGTACAAAAATCGCATGATTTTCTGAAATTGCATTCTTAAGCAGAACAAAAGTAGCATGTACCGCAATATACCGTGGAATTACAACTCCCAGGCTCTTGATTGATCAATTATCTGATGCAATTGTCAAGAATCAGCTACCTAAATCTGCCTATCCTCTTGTATAATAAATTTTCTTCCGGCCACGTGCGTCCCAAACGGTGTTGCCCACACGTACCATAATTATGGAATTGTACTATATATTCATGTCGCGTACCATGTACAATAGTACATCTACCATACCCCTTAGGTATACCCTAAATTGGCCGTTTCCAAATTTTTCCGATAATTTGCACCATAATTTTAATCTTGAGACATTATTTCTAGACTTTTTTTTCCATTCCAACAAATTAACGGAGCGCATATTCGCATGCTCTGATCCTTGCTTGCATGTCGCAAAAAAACCAGTTACCCTAAATGCATGTATGCATTTTTATTCTGCTTCATGAAGGATATTTTTCGATTTTTAAGTCAAGTAAATATGTTTTTGAGGACAAAAAATTATTAGCTCTCCTTTCCTAGTACGATTTGTACCATGATAATAGCATAATTTCACGGTGCTCCGTATGCCATGAAAATGTAATCATTTCACGGCCCTGATTCCTTAACAATATCGCAATATGTTGTCAATCCTGTTCCCAAATATGGTACCACCAGGTGGCGCCGCGGTCGATGTAGAGTGCGGTGCGGCAGGTTTTTGGCTATTTTTCTGTAATCAATTTGTTGCTAAGGCTAATGTCATATTTTGCACGCAAATTTGGATGAAGATTGCGTGAAACGCACTCGATTATAAATATTCAACATCGTTAAACACCGATTGAATGATGACCTACCTGAATTACCTACCCTTACCTGATGGAACAATAACATTTCATTTGCGTCATGCGTATTGTAAATACATTGTTCCTACGATTATAGGGCACAAGGTTAATCAGATCAAGTTTTTAATGTTAAGGCCTATTTTATTCAATAGCTACTCTTATTATTATTATTAACATCATAACCATCACTTCCATCGTTGATTTTACTATAACTTTTATTCAATCGCCGATTGTGAAGATGATTCCATTACACATAGGGTGATTTAAAATTCCCCTTACCAACTCAGAGGGGTCGTAGGGGGTGGTAATCGAAACATTTTGGACATAGGAACTTGGGGTCGCCGGGGTTACCCAACGGCGCCTGGCGTCGTCGTAGATTCTTCTGTCTTCCCTAGTTTTCTCGAGTTAAAACGAAGAAAAAAAGTTTTTCTCATTTAGACGCACACATTCTTATAGGAAATTCAATTCTCTACAAAAAAAAGCTCTGAAATAAAAGTTTGAACAAAAGTTTTTTTCAGTGCTTTGTTGGTTTTTAAGCTAAAAAATGAGTTTTTTTCTTGTGATCAAAAAAGTGAATTTGTCGTAAACGGTCCGCCATCTTGGATACAATTATAATATTTTAAAAAGATTTTTATTCATGCATACGACAGTTATATCATTAATAACTGGTAAAAATTTCAAAGCATTCGGTGAAGCAGTTCTCGAAATTCTTAACTCACCACGAGACAACTTTTTTTTGATCTCGTGAAGATCGACTATATCTCCGTTATTTGTGACTATAATGGCATGAAAAAAATATCATAATTTCTTCAAAAATATACTACTCGATTGCCAAAATATTTATCAATAAATGAGTAAACCTGTCTTCGGAAACAAATTGTAAAGAAAGTGTTTTTCTTTGTCTCTACGTGTACGTGCCTCCTTAAGCTGAAGTCTGATCTTGCAACTGGTTCTGTATCTCATTAGACAACGATCGTAGAGCTATGCGCCGAAACAGGCCTCCGAAGAAAATAATTCGATGCTTATTAGTACGTGCCTACAAATATTTACTACTATTCGAAGATTTTCTGTATTCTATTCCATAACGCGTCGCTGGATCCAGTCGAGTAGATTCTACGCGGGATTGGAACCGGCGATCACTCTCGAAATTCCATACCGTGGTGGCCTGACGTGCATCGGAATGCATCGGAGTGGTCTACATTATGATCTTAGAGGCTCTGGTCCATCCGGAGGTGCGAAAAGTCCGTGAGAGCCAGTGGTAGTTTGAGACTCCCATAAGCTACGCTCAGCTACGAAAGTTTACTCAATTCCGACGTGGCCGTAGAAGTCTGTCGTAAAGTTTACTGCGCTCAAATTGGTACATCATTGAAACTGCAAAGCTCGAGCCTCGAAGACGGTGTAGAAATACGATAAGATACATATCCCTCCGATCCCCGTGAAGCTCGTAGTCCCGAGTCTTGGAAATCGGAACAACGAGGCCGCGGTCTTTCCTTGGGATCAGATAACCCCAACGTCCAACGTTTAATGACATCTGCCCTCCGAGTTTTACAACATTTCTCACATTTTCCCATGACTCGGTCGGTTGATCCACCGACTGCACAATTGTCGTACCGAAACGACGAAGTTATTCAGAGCTCAACAAGGAAATCAGGAGCTATTCCACAATGCTTCATTCGGAGACCGAAGAGAGTTCTCTCGAGATTTTACATAGGTACCACGCGACGCTTTAAGACTGTCGCATCCCTCTTCTCGTTCTTCCATGTTTATTTATTTGTTCCTTCTCCTCTTCCCCCTTCGTCTCTTTCGTTCCTCCGTTCTTGCGCGTAGGTATCTACGAGCGTGGATTTCGAATGGAAAACGTCGCTGCTCGAGGACTGAGCTGTTACCGACTAGAGAAAAATCACACGACCTCGACAGTCTTACACGCGATGGTTGGAAGAAATCCACGATGCTTGCTATCCTGGAGTGGTCCTCGATCATACGAGGTTCCGAACGAGGACTCGAGTCTCCCAACAACGCTCGTCAACGTCACCGCAGTGATGATGGTTCCCTATCAACCTCCATACGCAACACAGTGACACCATTCTCTGTGGAATACAACATATTCTACCAGGGCAGTTGTGAA
>OZ018314.1:8191391-8222673 GCA_963969455.1 Arge pagana | reverse complement strand
GTACGTGATATGAAACGTATAAAAATTTTGAGCTTCAAGTCCTTTTTTTCTCTTGTTTTTTCTTACTTTTCGTTTCTCACTTTTCGTTTTGCGTTTACCGTGAGAACGAAGTAAGCGGGGTACAGTCGCCAAATTTCGTCCCCTTCCGTTTCTCTGCTCTTTTTCCAAATAACGCCGTCTAGCTTTGGTACTCCGAATGTGAAGCTAGTTACCTTAATCGGCTTTTGCAGAAAAATGGGAGCGACACAGCCATCCTACGACGAGATATTTAAGAAAGTAAAAAACTGTTCGAGGTAAGCTTTCGATCTAAATATTATCGAAATCCATTAAATATTGATGTGTCGGATTTTTTGAAACGAAAGTTTTGTCATAATGAATTGTTCTTACGCGTGATTAGGTCATGTCATGATTTTTTTTCAGCAGAGATTTACCCACGCAAATAGCAAGTTTCCAATAACGTCCCCCAACGTGGACCTAACATAGTCCCCGGTATTGGGTAACGATATTTAAGTAGCTTCACCTTTCTTTCGGGTTTATCTGCTGTAACTGTTTTCTAAATTTATTGGATATTTATGTGGGCTCCTGAAGCGATGATAAAAGCTGTTGAAACTTTACGAACGAAATATTTATCCGTACAAGTTACCTGGAGGATTAGAATTACGTAAACTGTACCAATGATCGATTAGATACCATAATATATTTACTAAACACACATTTCTCATTATAATCATTATTATATTATATACGGAATTAGGTGCTAACCAAATATTTCTCGAATCTGTACTATTTTGTAAAAGTTTTTTTTATTTTTACAGAATTTGTAACAAAGTAAACCAATTTTTGTTTATTCTCATCAATGAAGGAGCGTTGCGCCTAACGTTTGACGTTTTATTCGTTAATTTACATTTAATAGTTCGTTTTCCACCTTTGTTTTAGAAAAAGTGGACGGTATTTGACGACCGTACCCTACTCTTCCGATTTCAAATTTGGAATGGCAATTGCGGCACGTTGTTGAGATTGGAGGGATACGATTCTCGTCGGAGTCCAGCTCGAGGTGGTAATTTCAGTGGATTCAATCGCGATCGGCTCTTTCAACTTGACGCTCGATTAACAGAAGCGGCAACGCAAGCAGCACGTCCAACGGGGCATGTATGCCGTGAGCATACAAACACGGCTGGAAACACAAACACTACCGAAGTCCCGAATCTCAGCCTCGGGTTCGGATGGAGACAAGAAGACGGAGGGTGCGGAGAGCAGGGAACGGAGGACATACCGAGTGCGTTGCGCGCGAGGCGCGAGCTGTGGCGAGGGTGAAAAAGGGCGGGAAGGGTGAAGGAGTCCGAAAGACGTTTCCCACACTCATTACGTCGGCTCGGGTCAAATATAAAACTGTGAACGGCATTCTTCTGGGCGGGGGAAAGGTTACCGGGATTACTCCGACGAGCTATTTATCCTTATCCTAAACTCCGCGCCTGTATTAATAGGATACGCAAAGACGAAGACGACGGAGGAACTTGGAAGAATCTTTGCATCGAGTTGGAAAACAATTATTTCCAACCGCCTGAACCGACGGGAACCTCGGACGAGAGAAGCTTTGGACCGGAGATCGGAGTATTCGCAATATGACGATCGCGTTTTACCAGCATTCCGTAACCTCGGCTGGTTACGTTTCGACGACTCTAACGAATAATAGCACCAAAAGACTCGGCACGAAAAGCATCAGCGAAAACGACCTATTTACGAATAAGAGCAACGAAACGTTTTCCCCTCGAATAAAAGCACCAAACTCCATTTTATCACGAATACTAATGCCAAAAAACAGTTGTTGTTTTGTCTCACCCAATCAATATTTGCGCTAGTTATTATCAAATGTATAATCAACGGATAAAGTTACCATAAGGATATTTCAACTTTCAAATACACTTTTTCTTATAACAGAGTTAAAATATAATGCTTCAAATATCAACGTTGATTAGATTTTTTGCAATTCTTCAAATAAGCAATAATATAAAATACAAATTTACACTGCAGGTTTGTTCGTCTTATTATGAATTTTACATTGCGTGTGAAGCAAAACAATTTATTTTAAATAAAAAGGTTCTTTTTCACATGATTTTGCGAAATCCTTCCATTATACAATTGCATTCCATTAGGCAATCAAATTGTTACAGAGGTCTTGATGATAAACAGGTACGTAACATTGGTTAATCATGTTTGTAATATAGTCCACTTTGATATCGTAGATGTTTTTATTGACGTGAAACGACTTGAAGGCCATTTTTCATTAAAGTATATCTCGCAAATTACACGCGTATACATATTTTTGTATTGAAATATATCTGTACTAACATTTGCGATGAAATAACGTGTTTTTTTCTTTAAATATAACATAAATTGCATAGACTTCGAATTGATTATTATATTAATTAGTCTTCAGCACAATAATTTTTTTCTTATTACATACCTACTTGAAACGCGAACACGAAAGTTGTTTATCAATAGAAAAAAAAATAGGTGAATAGTGCTTTTATCCAACTTACAATTAGACTGCCATGCTTTACACCGACCGGGGACGCGTGATACTGCATCGAAGCTGACACCGCAGTTTTTCAGACTCCGATGTATCGATATTTCATACGTGTTTCCAGTTGATCCAAATGATTTTTGAGTCTCAAAAATATTTTTTACCCGACTGCGATAAAACGGCTATATTCCATCTCTGAAACGCGGGCAGAAGGTAATCAATTTTTGACCAGAGGGAGAAAAAAGTCATTTTGTGGGCAAGAAAGTGATTTTTGTGGGGAAAAAATGTTAACAGGAAAGATGAGATGTAGGTACATTGCATTTCCGCGAGCGAGTATAGTAGTGTAATGCTCTGCAATACTCTCTACAGTAATGTACTTCTTTGGGTATTTCTAATTGTTTTACCGATTCTAAGTTTGATAGGCTAAATTGCTATGTTTTACTATGCAGTGAAATATTGTGCGAATATTGAAAAGATTTGAATGGAATCTCTCATTAATGCTCCAAATACTCTCCAATGCTCTTTCGACCCGTCTCTTGATGTATTATTTGAGATATTTTATTATTAGAATATATTTGTACCGTTATATTTAATATCTTTCGCAATCTATACTTCATAATCTACACTATTATGTAGAGTTGTGCCGGATTTTCACCTCGTTCGGCAAAAATCACGCACATTCCTCCCTAGTAGCATAATGTACCGTTATCGGTGCTTTTTTCATTCTGCAATGTCCCCTACATTTTATTTTCAATTCGATACATCGATATTATTGACATTGATATTTTTGACCCGATATAATAATATAACAATCATATGATATAATAACTAATAATTGTAATATATAATTATTATTAATTTATTATTGTCGCGTATCGATTGATTTCGATGTCGATTCGTTGATAGCGAATGGCGATTTTCGTCGATTTTCGGATCCTGGACGATCGAAACCCGCATCGATCGGACCCCGTCGATTTTCTCGTTCTCGATTCATCGTTTCAGCGTAAAGCGCGGGTGAATATTTGTTCAAGCGGAAGCAAGCTCAACGGCACGTGGATCCGTCGACATTTGTCCAGACAACATTCTTTCCCGCGTTTCCTGGAGTGATCGCTTTGAGGCGAATAGTTTCGTTCGCTCTGTTTAATACCGGTTCACCGCATAGTATTACGACGTCTTTGATAGTTGCCTAATCGCGTTCCGAGAAGATTTTTATTACTTTTCGAACGTTTATGGGAAATTTAAGTTGGGCGAAAACAACTGATGGCGTGATTTAGAGTCAATTAATTCTGTCCAGCGTCGATGTGATTAATGGACTTCTACTTTTCGTTTATGCAGACGCGATCGATTACAAATTCGAGACTGTCGTTTGGATAATGGAAGAACCGAAGAAGAGACTGAAAATGATCAGGAATCTCAAGCATCCGCGTTCGACTCTGTCATCGATATGCCTTCTTTCTACGACATCGCTGTATATTATCGAGTTATAGTATCCAACTTTGGGAACACCGATAAACATCTCGTCACGCTGCGGACTTTCTTCATCATTGATCGGGGACCCTCGGTCCAAGTCGTTCGACTCGATATGACCTCCCTGAAACTGCACTTCGTGGGTCGTTGTATTTTTGACGTTGTTAGCATTTCTCCGGAGTTTCAGTCGGCAGTTGACGACTTTTGAGCGACTTTTGAGCGAGCCGATACTTACTCAAAATCTGTTAAATCGACGTGCGCCGATGATCCATTGCTATGCCCGTGTACCGACACAAAATATGAGTCGCCAACTTGCGATACATGATATGTAACATATTACGTTGACGGTATAGCGAGAAACCTATATGAAAGTTGTGAAATTGCGACGATCTGCGGGAAAATAGTATAACTCTGAATAAAACCGAAATGAAATAAAGGATGTAACGTAACTGATGAAGTGCGTACAACTGTCGTGCAATCATGTATACCACTATCTTTGAAAAAGTTATATCCAAAACTTCTAAGAACTCGACCAATCGCCAAAACGATAATGACAAATCTGCAAAACAGGTTCGAAAAATGATACAATAGTCGAAGACGGCTGAAAAATTGTTGAACAGCCACGAAAAGGACAAAAACCTTCGAGAAAATCTGAAAAAGATGCAATAAGATAAGATATGATTTCCGGATAACCCTGTCAAAGCCTTTGATTGCAAGCCAATTTTATCTTAGTTTCCAGCGTTTTTCTCATTTTTCTCAACATCACGTATTTCGATTTATACCGTTATTTCGCCCGTCTCCTGAATTATTGATCTCACTTTGTTCAGTATAATTTTTCGAAGCAGCAGAAAAATGATGAAACACCTCGACAAGTCGTTAATTCGAATCGGTAAGCGTAAAAGAGACGCAAAGGGAAAATGTAGTAGTTTACGAAAATAAGACAATTTTATGGCTTGTAATGAAAATGTTGATAGCTCCACGGAAATACGATAAGGAATGGCAATAGTAAGAATATCGCGCACAACAAGCCTCGAGATCCAGTTGATTTTGCCAGACGACGCCGTTCACCGATGAGTCTAAGCGTCGATGCAATCTCATCAGATATGTAGGAATAAATTCATTTTTTAAATGAGATACGATCGGCATCTTCCAATTAGAGACGATTTCGAGAATTTTCCATTTTCCTCTAGCCCGACGGACGGAAGGCCCGACGCACCGGGCTAAGACGACGTAGATCATTAATCTCTTCTGATGCAGCGAGGGAAGGGTAAGCCAAAAGAGATTTCATGCTCGGACAATATGAAATTTAATTATAAATAAATTAGCTTGATTTATAACGTTTTACGTGACACGTAGCTTGGAAATAAAATTTGGTTTCTCGCACAGTTTCAGCCCACTTTACAGCTGAACTGGCGTCCATATTTCTCGAACTCTCTAATCACGAAGAAGACCCACGTGCTTCTCTTATGCAACGGAGTATTCCTGAGGCGATCTTCCGCCGAAAACGCGCGGTCTTCTGCAATGGATCCGAAGTGCTGATTGTTTAACTTCAACGAGCAAGGTATCAGAATGATGAAAGTCGTGATAAAAAAAAGCACCGTACATCGAACACCGATAAATGAAGGAATTTCCTAGTTTTTTGTCGTTCACGGTTCTATGATAGCAGAAGTGAGAATGAAAAAGAAGAAAGCTGGATAAATAGAACATAGTATGTAGTATAAGTTGTTTGCCGTTTCTATACGGTACAGCGAGTTCGTTGAGATAGGCAAATATCTCGAAAACTATATGTTTTGGAAGAAAATATTTGACGTAAGAAAGATAATGCGTAACGATAATTATTGTTTGGGTCATTGCGACGGTAAACTTATTCAAATCGCATTTCTAGCAACAGATTTGTATATTTTTTTCCAATACGTACTTGGTGATCCTGTGATATGATATCAAAGGACCCCGCAGATTTTAAATGGAAATTGGGGTTCACTCGATGGATGTACCTACGTTCATTGGGCGTTGAAAACTGTCAACCTCAACCGCAATCTTTCGCAACCTCAACCGTCCACGGCTAAAGAACTGCGCAAGCTCGAACCTTCTGCCCATCGAGCCTTTCGATCGACGCACTTTAAAGAAACTTCTCCCATAGTTTCAGAGAGATCGATTGAAACACAAAAACTGTGGGGTCTTTTGACACCACCCAGGTCACCAAATTCGGTGTTGAAGTAGCATGTAATGGATAAGAATTGGAAAGACATTGTGAAACAAACAACGAACAGTATTGGATTTTTTTTTCTTTTGAAGCACGAAAAAACTCAAAGTGAATAAAATCAAAAATAGTTGGGTCGCGAGCTCGACCAAGGGACATGGAATACTCTAATTTACTGCTTTTTTTCGAACATCTTAGTTAGATGTATAAAAAACAACACTACTCGAGAGTTCACTGATGAATCTTCATTCAGAACTTACTTATTTGTCATTGATTGATCTGAACAACGTCGATTACGCAGGTCTGTGATGAAAAAGTTTTTTCGAATACCCTCACATGAAACAAACAGATTTTGACTTTGCCCATTTCAAGCGTAAACTCCATTTTAACATATCACGTCACAATTTTTTTTCACTCTAGCAAGTACGTATTGCTTGTAAAATCTGGATTACAAAAATAAAGCTAGAACGATCATTTCATCATTTTATTTGATAATATCTTATAAATTTAAGCATTACTTCTATGTTAATTGTGCAAGGGTCAATTCATTTAACTGCCATTGATATCCCCACAACAAGCAGAATATATCCCGCTCTCTCTAATCTAACAAAGTCAAAACAGAATGCGCGCGCTGCTCGATCATAGACTTCTTTTTTTGTCAAAGATACGTTGTATTTATTTATATCGATACGGGTGGGTGTGATTTCACTTTTATTTTAATGGAATAATTAGAAGAAAAAAAATTACCGTCACCTGTATCTACTAAATGCAACGTGGTGTACTGCTTCCATACGCAGTTTTAGATTTGGCTTTGGAACACTAATGCAAACATTAACACTTCAGTAAAATATCTTTACGAAAAAATTATTTCGCAGACTTGCGTTAATCACGAAGGAATAGTTGAAAGATCGGCCAACATTTCCGTTAATAGGGAATTCCTGGCCACGTCGTCATTTCACGGTGGTTTGAAAAATCGTTTTGTAATTATTTTTCAAATACAGATGAGCCAAAAAAGTGCGTTCTTCGTTTTCCACGTATTCGATTGGCTAAATTCGAATGGCTCGCGCACCAAGCTGAGAATTTTGGTTAGCCATAAGGAAGACAATGCAAATGAATAAAATAAATAAAAATAGCGGACGAAATCCTGTACCTGTTACTCTCTTTGGCCTCGCAGCCCATTCATTCCGGAGAGAAATCATGAAAACTCGCATCGATTGTTGACCGTTGAAAAAAAACGGACCACATGGTTCTCCAGACTTCCAGAGATTCCAGAATTCAAGGTCGGTCACTTCGACCATTGCAACCATGATTGCGTGTCAGGCGATCCAAACCGGCTTAATAAACAAGGACGAATTGACACGCAACTATTTAAGTTCCCTACCACGCGGGCGATTAACGGGAACGGTTGACCACTCCGTTGGCAGTGGTTGGCCTGAATTTCAAGACTATTCAAATGAAAGATACTTAAAATATCCAGTCAAGTACGCACAATTTTTTTAGATACATCAACAATTTTTTGCACATAGCATCACAGATCGATTTTTTCGTCGAAATAAAAACGTTTGCTTACAACTTCGCTATTTTTGAAAAAGTTAATAAGTTCAGACAACGTTGCATGACTCAGTTGTCATACAAAAGTATGACGGCGGACGTGCTAAAAAAAAATACGTCGAGTATCGTACGGCTGTTTCAGAATTTTGGACAAAAACAAACAATTTTATATACCTTGATACACGTACGATGAAGTCCTGAAAACGCAATTGCTCTTATATTTGAATTATCCATAAAAAGGTCATTTTTTGACGCCCAAAAGTAACGTTAGCCCTCAAAATAGAGGACACAGACCGAGCTCGATCCTAGAGCCGAACACTTATATCGCGACAGGCCCCGTACCCATGGAATCACGACTCAAGGCGATCACACTCTCCGTGTTAGTGGACAGCTGATTCGACGAGTAGTCGATGAGCTTTTAAATGCCGAGAGGGTTGACATCGATTAAGTGGTAAGTGGAACCAGGCAAAGGTCCGGTAAAATAATATTGTCAGACCGAATACCCGGGAGTGGAAAGAGCTGCTCATTTATTTTTACGGTGCGTGCGACACGTATTGTGTTTGTAATGTCCAAATAACATGTTATTACAACGTTACCTCGTTTCAATGACGGGGATCCCGCGTATTCTCGGGTCACTTATGATTATGACAGTCGAAGCGGTGTAATAACATTTAAGGAAGCATTCTTCGCGACAGCACGTCGACGATCCTTGCGAGGGTGACACTCGACGATAATGGTGGAAGAGGGCGCTAACAGAGTCTGAGAGAATGGAAAAAAACGCATGTATGGAAAAGCAATATGAGAACGCGATCGCTTTCACATTTTTGGATTCGACGAACGAATTATTATTGAGAAATAATGAATCGAAATCCTCGCATAGATCGCCAACACAACAGTTTATCCTATTCCGATTGAAAATGCGGAACACCGTGTCGCGCGATAATGCGCGATATACCGAAGTGGAAGGAAAAAAGCAGATTTTCTGGTCACTGGATATCTTCTGGTCAATTGTAGTTGCCACCTTTTTTGATCAATTCTACTGGCCATCTTTCGATCAATTCTACTCGCCATTTTCACGTCCATTCTCCGGTCCATACTACTGGCCATTTTCTGGTTAATTCTACCAGCCATCTTCTAGTCAATTGTACCAACCATTTCCTGGTCAATTTTACTGCCCGAAATATGTTCACCAACAACTGACCCTAGTATCGGCATGGTATTATCAGTTGTAAAGGCCATTTATGAACAATTTGATTAGTTAGAAAACGAACAGTTTGACGACCCGAAAGGTATTTGGTAGTTTTCTACCTTGTTCGTGTATAAATGCCAGTTAAATATCACTTGTTGGACATTTCCAATAGATATTCATGCGCCCAAAACTATGCGATGTTAATGACCACGTGTATAAAGGGAAATGAGCCTTGACTTCTTGTGTCTCGAAGCGCGGTAGACTTAAAAGAATTAATATGTACTCGTATGATACAATATCTTTTATAGTAGCTCAAACAATATCTTTTGTTCAAATGACAATATCCGAACAATTTCTTTTCGCACTTCAAAAGGACATTCTAGGGATCAACCATGCATTTTTTCAGCTTTTTCTATTAATGATTGTGGGTGTAGCAGCGCGTCGCCTAAAAAACCTACATGGAGTGGGGGTTAAAAAAAAACTAAAAAACACGCTTTAATGGTAAACCGAACTAAAAAGTAAAAAATAAATTTCAGCATAAGAATGAAGTGATTAGCGAGAAAATGAATGTCATTGTTAAAAAGCGCGAGGGACTTTGTACTACATCCTTACACTTACTTTGCACTTCGAAAAAGAAATGGTAAGATATTATGACAATTGATATCGAGCATCCCACGCTTTTTTTTACAATCACATTAATATTCCAGTTAATAACTTTACTCTTATATTGAATTTACTTTTTACTTTTTAGTTCGGTTTACCATTAAAGCTTATTCTTTAGTTTTTTCAAACTATAATTTATTTTCCATTTTTTAGTTCAATTTATTATGAAAGCGTGTTTTTTCTTTTTTTCTAACTATAAATTTATTTTCTTATTTTTTAGTTGTTTAAAATTGAATAATGAAAACAATCTTCTTTTAAACTGTTATTGTCTTAAATTACTGTATTGCCATCGGGTCCTTGATACGCGTGTAAAGTTTCAAATTAATCTGACGTTTTAAAGTGGGTAAAAATCGCGTTCGAAAATTCCGTTACAAACATACAAACATACAGGTGAAGCTAGTAAAAATATGTTAAAAATGATTTTGAGCCTCGTTGGATCGGGAAAGACTCGCATTTATAGCACGGTCAATGGTAGAGTCGTATTCGTCGACGGTTCACGAGTCAATGATAAATAACACGAAGTATACAGAGTACATATGAAAAAGTAAAAGATTATTCGAAAACTTAACCGAGGAACATTGAGAGCATTATGAATACAGAGGAAATAATGAAGATAGTACGCAGGTTGAATATTTCCATAAAACAACGCAGAAGGCGTCGAACGATCAGACTACGTAGCGAAAAATTACGATGATCAAATGATTAATGAAAAAAATACAAGTAGCGAAGATGATGAACCTTTTGAAAATGAACATAATTCTACAGATAACGATACGACTTAACGGAAAAAAAAATCTGAAATCTAATGCCAGTCGAAATATTCGATAGCGTTTTACCACATGCTATTCTCACTGACCCTTGATTACGCGATAAATTTTACTCTACTGTTCCTGATCATAGCCGAAAACTGATTATCGTTCACCCGTGCATAATGTAATAAGATTTATCTCAATAATTCGGACCGTACGTGTCCAAAGATTGATCAGAATATCTGTCCACAAACTGGCCGGTTCCTGAGCATAAGGTGATACTATTGCTGGTTTTTGGGCATTTTCTAGACACAAACTAGTCGGGAAGCTGAGCGTAACGTTTGCGTTCAAAAAGAGGCCAAAAATTCTGGAATTCAACGAAACATTGCCGTAACGTTATTGCATTCGTGAACACTATGGTTTCAAACGCACGATTGAGTTGCCGCGGAGATTCTTCGTATGAATCGGACACAAGGCCGACGTCCGGTGCACGGCGAGAGAATCGAAGTAGAATCAAATCGTTTCGTTGGCAAGACGAACCGGTGTTACCGAGCTGCCCGAATGTCGAAGACTCTATGAATTGTAGCCTTTCGTTGTTCGTCTATTCACGCGTGCCTACCTGTTAAATGAAAAACAATTCTATCGTCAAAGACAACCGGGTAGCGTAAAAAAAAGCTGAAAGCGAAAAAAACGTTGGCTCGGTACCGTTGATACTCGTTGAAAAGAACTGACGTTGTTACTTTTATTTGACAAACACATTTCACTCGCGACTGACGAACGAGGGAGCGACGGGGGGTGGGGGATAGGGGAATCTGAATAAATCATCACTTCGTAACACCTGGCTAGAAGCATCTCCGTCACCTGGCTTGTGCTACCGAGAAAAGAAGCGTTGTGCGCTGGAGCTTTCGAGCGAGCGTTTAACCTGACATTCACCTCGTATACGAATGAAGACGCGCGAGTGTAGTTGTGTATGCTGTACGTATTCACGTACATTTGCATGAGGGTAACAGCCACGTGCTGCATTCACCAAAACTGTCGAAATATAATAGGACGAGCAAACACGGTAAAACGTAACGCGGGAATTTTTCATCGTTCGGCTCAGACTTCGTATCTTTTCTCGAAGAAACGAGAATGTTCACGAACGAATTCGGAGAAATGATTTCTCGACTTTGGTCCCTCGCGAGGACACTCGTCGTTTTGAAACGACGCGATCAGGCCTTTATTCGGCCGTTTTCGTTACCATGCAAAAAACCAGCGAAATAAAAACAAAAAACGGAATGGAAGAGAAAAAGTGAGATAATGATGTATTTCGTAATTGAAATAATACTGTTCGAGGGGAAATTATATGAAAATTCCAGATTCGCGGATCAAGAAAATTCCGAAATGATCCGTATTTAATGAATAGCTAAGCCTGGAATTACACGGGTCTGCGACATAATTTTGTTAAAACGATGTTTTACCGAAGCGTTAATGTTTGTCATAGTGGTCCTAAACGTAATCTAAAACTATGTACGGTTGTAATACACCACGTCACATTTAATAAATGCAGGTGACAGCAGGTCCCGATGAAAAGTCTCTGATTACTGAAATGAAATCATACGTTTTAATTTTTTTATTTATTCCATTAAAATAAAATTGAGATAACTTGTCTGTGTCAATATGAATAAATAGAGTCATTCTATGTCAGTCGGGTCAAGTGTGTGCACTTAAGCATCCAAAGTGGTGTAAAAATTGTACAATAAGGAGTGAAGCAAAATAAAATTATTATGTATTTAATAAAGTATTTATTTAATTAATAATCGAATGAAGAACTAACGTAGGAGATCTTCACGATAAGAAAACAAAAACGGAGTTATTAGAAAAATTCAGAATGCGTACACTTAACTCGTATCGCGGATAAATGTGCGCACACGAGGGTGGCAGGTGTACGCATTTTTCTAATTAAACTTAGAAACGTCTCAACAACAAATTATCTCGATCTCATAAAGCTTTTTCACCGAGGGCTTATTTCTTCGATAATCTAAAATGATTGGACAAAGTTACGTAAGCGACGAGATCAATAGGTAATAAGAGATTTACTGATTAATATAGAATCACATCAAAATCAGTAGCCTAGAAAATAACTCAACAGAAAATGTAATATAATAATTGATCAGTAGGAATCAGTAGAAAAAAAATCAATTTTTTAGAACAAATTCCTCGTTACTTCGTGTAAGCATACGTGCACATGCGCATACTTACCCCAGACGGGGTACTATGAGGTATATGTCTTTACCGCGAACAAACATAACTTCAAAAGTTATGATAGACAATTGACCTTAATAAATTACTGACATAAAAAAAATCGTTTACCTTTGCGGCTATCTGTAGTACGGGGTGACAATCCTTGCCGTGATGGCAAAAGTTATTTTTGGAGCACCTGATTCTCTTTACATTGGAAAACAGAAAAAAAACGGATCATACGAGGTCGCTTTCCCTGGGATAAACTAATTCTCCGCCAATATACCATGCGTAAAAAATGTATACCAATATAAATTCTTTACGCATGCATGACCCCCCCCCCCTGGAGATAAAGAGGATGCGCTCACTTAGCCCGAATGACTCTACAGCGTATCTTTGACAAAAAAGATGTCTGCGGTTACACAGCGCGCGCATTAATTTTTGACTTAGATTAGAGAGAGATGGATATATGCTACTGGTTGTAGGGATATAAAAGACAGTTACATAAATAGACCCTTGCATAGTTAATATGAAAATAGCGTTTAAATTCAAGAAATGTTTGAAAAATTATAAGATTAGGTTCGTATTATTTTTATCTACACGATTATTATAAAGAGGTCAGGTATGTAAGTTTGGATGTAGGAAGTCACCTCCGTAACTACTTATCCAATTTCAACAGTTTTTTCACCAACATTCATGGTGAACTTGCTGGCTAGACATAGACTATATGTTATCCCATTGGAATCAAAGTACTCACCGTGGGGACCAATTTTGTAACTAACTTCGACGCAAAAACGGTCGAGCGAATTCGTTTTCTTACGAACTCTGCCTTAACGGACAGATATATTCAAATGCTTTCTATAGAAAAGTTTTAGAAGTCAAAAAGGTTTAAAAAAGTCCGCGACGGAATATCGACATTTATCTATGTATTCAGATTTATACACAAATTGATAAAATATGACCCTTGACAAATTGATAATTTATTCAAAATTAATTTCAATCTGTCAAGGGTGATTTGAGTGAGTAAGATTAGATCCTTATCAAAATAAATTTGTTTACCATCGCGAAAATTTTGGGTAGATAAAAATTATCTTTTACACAACATTGTTCTGACAAGTAGTTTACATCTTACACTCGCATTACTGAGGCACAAATTACATTCACAAGTATAAAATATTTTAGAAACATTACGTACTTGTGGAAGTGAAAGAGAAATAGTGACATGATATGTTAAAATCGAGTTTCTAAATGAAATGAGCAATTGAAAATCTGTATGTTACATGTGAGAGCATGGAGAAATTTTTTTTTTCGCAGACGTGTATGATCAAACGATGAGTGTACGCCGAACCACCGAACAAACATTCAAAAGGTAATTATCCTTCATTGATCAATTATAATTGATTTGTCATCAACCTGGAGGTAGAATATGATTGATATATCACAAACTCTGATCTACTCCGTTTCCTAAACATCCGAAGAGCATGAGCTGACCAATGAAATTAATAATAATAATAATAATAATAATAATAATAATAATAATAATAATAATAATAATAATAATAATAATAATAATAATCCCATGAGAGTGGGGACACACGAGACGGAGACCAGGGGGGAAGTCAAGTATCTGGGGGTAACCCTCGACACGAAAATGACCTTCTGGCCTCATATACAGAAGACTGCCCGGAGGGCGGCAGAGAGGATAGCATCCTTGAGCCGCCTGATGGCAAACACGACAGGACCGAGACCGGGGAAACGACGATTGCTAATGGCGACAGCTCACTCGATCCTCCTATACGACGCGGAAATATGGGCAGACTCCCTGAAGACGAAGAAATATTGCAAGACAATGACGATGGTACAGAGACAGGGTGCGCTCAGGATCGCTTGCTCCTACCGAACGGTCTCTGCACAGGCTGTTCTGGTTGTGGCAGGCGTGATTCCTGTGGACCTCCTTGCCTTCGAGCGCAGGAGGATCTACGGAAGCAGCGCGGACATAGGACGAAAGAACGCGGCAATCGCCGAGCGCGAAAGGACGATAGACACGTGGCAAAGACGGTGGACAGAAGAACGAGGGGGAAACTGGACGAGACGACTTATACGGGACCTGAGGCCGTGGCTCGGAAGGAAGTTTGGCGACGTGAACTTTTACGTCACCCAGCTCCTGACGGGGCACGGTTACTTCCGACGGTACCTCTACGACACGAACAGAGTACGTACACCGAACTGTAAGTACTGTGGATACGAACGAGACGACGCGGAGCACACGTTTTTCGGGTGCGACCGCTGGACAGGACTCAGACGAGAACTGGAGACGACGGTCGGCAGTATCACCCCCGACAACATCGTGGAGGTGATGCTGCATGAACCGGAATGGTGGCGCTTAGCCGCCACGTACACAGAGAAAATATTGAGACGCAAGAACGCGGACGACTGCCTAACGGATGACTGAGCAGACGGAATGACGCGACGTAACGAAATACAGACGAACGACACGAACGAACGAATACAGACAGAACCCCCAGCCAGAAGTAATATCAGCATAGTCCCTGGCTGGGGTGAGGACAACAAGGAGGTGGCAGTTTAGTGGGTAGGCCGGTTGTTTTTTTTTGGGGAGTCCCACATACCCCCTTGGTTCACAAGACCAAAGGGAATCCGTAAAATGGATTCTGCAACTCCTTGGTAAAAAAAATATTAAAAATAATAATCATAATAATCATAATAATAATAATAATAATAATAATAATAATAATAATAATAATAATAATAATAATAATAATAATATTAATAATAATAATAATAATGATAATCATATTAATAATAGTAGTAGTAGTAGTAGTAGTAGTAGTAGTAGTAGTAGTAGTAGTAGTAGTAGTAGTAGTAGTAGTAGTAGTAGTAGTAGTAGTAGTAGTAGTAGTAGTAGTAGTAGTAGTAGTAGTAGTAGTAGTAGTAGTAGTAGTAGTAGTAGTAGTAGTAGTAGTAGTAGTAGTAGTAGTAGTAGTAGTAGTAGTAGTAGTAGTAGTAGTAGTAGTAGTAGTAGTAGTAGTAGTAGTAGTAGTAGTAGTAGTAGTAGTAGTAGTAGTAGTAGTAGTAGTAGTAGTAGTAGTAGTAGTAGTAGTAGTAGTAGTAGTAGTAGTAGTAGTAGTAGTAGTAGTAGTAGTAGTAGTAGTAGTAGTAGTAGTAGTAGTAGTAGTAGTAGTAGTAGTAGTAGTAGTAGTAGTAGTAGTAGTAGTTTTTCAAAGGGGTTAAAAGAGAGGCTTATCTTGAAAGAACATAAGAAGGCTCTCGCGACCTCAGACATCCCTCGACCGCGAACGCGCAACTCGTGTGACCGATTCCCCCTTTACTTCCCTTATTTTACAAAGAGATAGCAAAGGGCAGCCTACGGCCTAAACCTCCATTATCTGGTTCATGAAATGCCGACAAGAAAATGTCTTCATTGCACGCGCCAGGCTGATGTAAGATCTCCCGGACATAGGGCTGCCATAAAGCTGACAGCCGTATGCCCATCTGCCCCACGGTGTGGAAACACGCGAGTATAACCTCACCACCGCCGGGCCATTCCATTCACACGCATTCTTTCGTTCATCCATTCCCATTACTCCATTAATTCTAGCTCTTTCATTACCGATGCTCACTCATACCCAAGCGTTCATCATCATTCTCACCTTCGGAACTACCGTCACCGTCAAAAGTAGCAGCAGTCCCCTCCGTTTCAGACCTATAGCAACGGGCCGACGTAATCATCATCAGGCCCAGATCTCATAGTTCGTCATCATGAACAGACAACGTCGTCTCATCCATCTTCCAGGCATCTATCCTCTTTCTTACATCTCAACACCGCCTCCGTAAAAGTGGCGATTTCTGTCCATTGGTTCAGATCCTGAAGCATCAGACCGACGATATTGTCGGGCGATATTTCTCCAACTATCATGATTAACTTCCGTCTTTTGTCAATCCAGCGGTCACAGTCGAAGAACGTGTGTTCCACATCGTCTCTCTCGTGTCCACAGTATTTGCAGTCAGGAGTTCATAATCTGTTCATTCTGTGAAGATAGGATCTGAAGTAACCGTGTCCGGTGAGGAGCTGGGTAAGGTGAATATTCACGTCCCCAAACTCCCATTCCGTCCAGGCCACCAGGTCTACTATCAATCTCCTTGTCCATTTTCCATTCATACCAGTAGTCCATCGTGCGTGCCAGTCCGTCATGGTTCGTTATCTTTCATACTTTGCCGCGTCGAACCGCGTCACGTCTTTTGCTCGCGTTCGTATATTCTTTTGCGCTCCCTAGCTAATAGGTCTATAGGGATCACGCCCGCCACAACCAGAACTGCCTCAGCTGAGAGCGTTCTATGGGCGCACGCAACCCTAAGCGCACTCCGCCTCTATATATTAATGTACCGTTGGCGGTACACCCCCACATCGAGAGCGTCGGCCCAAATCTCTGCCCCATACAAAAAGATCGAGTGAGTCGTTGACATCAACAGTCTCCGTTTGTTTTGTCGCGGTCCGTGCACATTTGCCATCAGGTGACCGAGCTGAGAGATTCTCGCTGCCGCCTTATCGGCCGTCTTCTCAAAGTGAGGCCAGAACGTCAGCTGCGTATCCAAGGTTACCCCCAGATATTTGGCCTTGTCGCTGGTCATGATCTGCTCAGATCCGATAATTATCGGCAGTATCGTCGGTATTCGTCGTCTCGACAGCATGAGAATCTCAGTCTTGCTCAGCGCAATCGTGAGTCCATGCTCAGTCATCCAGTTATTGACCCTCCTCATCACTTGATTGAGGGTCATCTGTGTTGTCTCAGTCTCCCTTTCCACGATCACTGCAGCCACGTCGTCAGCGTAAGCCACAAGCGAAGCGTTTTTGGGCATATGCGTTCTTAAAAGATCGTTGTACGTCGCGTTCTAAAAGTCTGGTCCCAGAATAGACCCCTGCGCTACTCCCGCAGTGATCCTTTTGGTTGCCCGTCCCTGTTTCGTCTCGTACGTTACCCATCTGTCCTTAAGATAGTCCTCCATAACTCGAGCCAAGTACAAGAGAATCCTGAAGGTCTCTTTGTGGGCCTGCAGGACGTCCACCCATCTGGCCGAATTGAAAACATTCTTCACGTCCAACGTCACCAGTAGCACTATCGGTGGTGATCTGTGATTCCTCGTCACCGTCTCGCGGAATGTCTCCACGACGTCGAGTATAGCTCCAATCGTAGATCGTCCTCTGCACAAAACCGTGCTGTCTTTCCAAAAGGCCTCCGGCGGCTTCGATCGCGTCCGTCACTCTTGGTCTTAGCAGAAGCTCGAAAGCCTTGCCCGTCGTGTGTAGGAGACTCAGAGGTCTGTAGGAGTTCGGCAAAAGCGGCTCTCCCTTCCCTTTATCCAGAAGAAGCAGCCTCGCCATTTTCCATCCCTAACTGAAAACGTCCAATGCCAGACATTCGTTGTACATGTCTAGCAGCATGTTTGGCCTTTTGTGGGCTATTACATGAATAACCTCTCCAGGTATTCCGTCAGGACCAGGCGCCTTTCTCGCCTTTATCTGCGAGGAAGCTCTGATGACCTCCTCTACCGTGAAAGCAGGCGCCTCTTGTCCGACGTGGACCTCGTCTGACTCCTCTCTGTCAGGATGCGAAGAAAAAGCCCGTTCACAATCCGTCCCAGTAGCGTGTCGATTTGCAACACAGGTGGACCCCGATTCTCCAGCTTCCGGATCACAATTTTGTAACCCAGTCCCCAGGGATCGTTGTCCACCTCGTCACACAACTGTCTCCAGCATCGCGTTTTCCTGTTCTTAATTGCAATAGAAAATGTCTTCCGTGCCGTCCTGTGATCTGCCGCTAAGATATTGGCCTCCGGCCTACCTCTTTCCCGTGCGCGATACATGCGCCTTTTAGCTGTTATACACAGTCTCCGCAGATGGGCAATCTCGTCTGTCCACCAGTATGTCGATCGTCTGTTATGCGTACTGTGTTTCTGTGGCATCGAGACGTCGCAAAGATGACGAATCAACCCCAACGTTTTGTCTACAAGTTTCTCCGTCCTTTGTCTTCCTGCCATTCCTTGTGGTACGTTCTCTATTGAAGCGGGAGCTACCAACAGGTTCTCGGTCAATTTCGTTGAGTCCAGTTTCTTAAAGTTCCACCGTAGTTTTTTAACGGATGTGTCGTGTCTTGTTGTCAAGTCTGTCACTTCAAAACTGGTGATCGCTGGCCGTAAAGTCATCGATCACTCTCCACCTCTTTATCCGTGACTAAATGTCACTTGTCATCATCGTAACTTCCGGTATGGAGGATCCATACCCTGGTCTCACGTATGTTGCGTGCCGTCCGATATTTGCCACTACCAGATCTAGCCTGGAGGCCATCTCCAGCAGTAGCCTATCCCGTTTGTCAGTGGTGTTCGATCCCCACTCGAGCGCCCTCAGTGCATACTCTAGATGGTCGACCTTTTGTCCAAATCCCCGATGAAGCAGTTCGGGGTGAGGTAGACACTGATGTAAGTGACGGCATCCAACCTCACCCAAACATGATCCTCGCCCGACCCATTCCCGCGTATAAGCGACCCGTTTTTCACTACCCAGATAACCGACGTCCCCAATGCGTTTTTGAACCACGTCGGTGTTGTCAGGTCTCCGTGTTGTTCGCTTATTACAATCACGTCTGTGTCATGTTCCGCCGCGATTGGAGGCAGCAGTAATTGTGCTGTCTCGCACCTCTGCAGGTTTCCCTGTAACACTGTCATGTCTGTGTCTTCTTCTTTCTGCACTCCTCCAGCGCCGCCCTGAACACCGCGCACTCTCCCTTTCCTGGGATGTGTTTGGCGTCTCCAATCTTTGCCTCGGAGCACAGAAAGCATTTCAGTTCCGTCCTACAGTTTTTACCGACGTGGTTCGCTCCGCCACATTTCCAGCAGCACTGTCCACGGTCCGGTCCTTTACAGTTGCGTCTCGTGTGTCCATATCCCAGGCACCTATAGCACCTTGGGATTGTCAGTTTTGGCTTGGCGCGGCGGTCCATCCAGCCAATTCTGATTCGTCCTTTGTCAAGGAGAGTCCGTGCTGTACTCCCCTTAACCTCACATACAGCCATGCATTTTTTGTCTCGGTTGGGGCCGAAGATGTGAACCTTCGGGTCCCTACCGTTCGACGTCTCCCGTCTCAGTGCGTCAACAACGTCCTGGGCGACTACGGCGCAGTCGAGGTCCAGGATCTTGAGCGCTATGCCCGAGGTCATGTCCCTCACGAAGGCTTCGTCCCCCATGGCCCGCTCGAGCTTTTTCTGCAGGGCCTGTCTGGCGTCTGCTCCGCTTTTAACGCGTAACAGAACGCCTCCGTCCTTCGTCACTCTATATCCCCGAATTTGTGCCTCTTCGGTAATCAAGTCGGCGTCCTTCATACGTTTCAGTGTGTCGGCGTACGTCTTGCCAGTCGAAGGCTTTATGAGCTCAGCCCCGCTTCCCAAGCTGCTTGGCTGTGCGCCCCTCTTCTTTTTCTTTCCTCCTCTTGTCTTGGGTCTCTGAGCCGTTTTCGTCACAGTCGAAGCTGGGTTGTTTCCGTTCCCGCCCGTCCTGTTTTGGTCCTTTGTCGTCCGTTTCTTGCGAGAGACCGTCTCCCACCCGGAACCCTCTGCCGGCTTCTTGGCCGGGGTAAGCTCCGGACTGGACCCGGTGTTCTCGCGTTCTCTCTTCGTCTGTGGCGTCTGTCCGGCCTGATCTACGTCTGGTTCGCCACTAACACGGACACGAGTGCTGCTTTTTTGCACCTTACACTCCTGCCGAACAGCGTCCAGCGCCTCCTTCAAGACGGCTATGGTTGCCCTCACGGAAGAGCAGGTGTTCCTCGGCATATTAACTTCGACTTTGGTCAGCTCACTGTACATTGCCGCGAGCTAAGCCATCACTGTCCCACTAACATACGAAACTGATGACCCTGTGGTGGTTCCATTTTCCGATTCTTTTGGATTTGGGATTGGGAGCCCCGGGTTTTTTGATGCGTTCAAACTTTCTTCTTTATTTTTGTCACTCATTGTTTGATTTTTTACTCATCCCATTTCAAAATCCCTCTGAGTGTAGCTGTCAAAGTTGCCTGTAGTTGAGCAGTTTCCTTTGGCGACCCCAAACCACCCCACGGATCCCAGCGGCCAGGCAGCCGCGACGGACACCGTTGGCCTCACCCAGGCCCCCCCACCTCCGCTGCAGCTCCCAATCCGGGCGCCACCCGGAACTAAAACAGAGATGAAGACTTTTCGCTGGCTGATAGGGCAGCCAAGCCCCTCTGGCTAGGAGAGCTTGGGCCCCTGTACTATCCAGCGGCCTGGGTGCATCAAACCCAGTTTTCTCGGGGTACCCTCCAATGCTCAACGCCCCGGATAACCGGCCGCGAGGGAGGGGCGGGGTCCGCCCGCCGCAGTGGCTCGATGTTAAGTGTCGGTGATGTGGATGTCCATGCAAGATCGTCCGTCATACACTCCCATCCACTCTACGTACATACAGAAGACACTCGGTTTAGTGGGCCCCCTTTGCATTCACACGTTCCACTCGTTTCCTCGTTCTTACTTCGGGATAAACTCGTTTATAGAGCACCCGATTCACTTCGCTTCGTGAGAGAGAAGACCGTTCATAGGTCCCTCTCACCTCTTTTTCTCCCGAAATCATACTTACATGGACGTGTTTGTGTATCTGTTTGTGCCCGTGTATCTGTGTGTGGTTACTGTACAAGTGTATGTGTGTTGTGACCATTGCTTCGTATTGGCTGCTACCGGAAGAACGCTACCAGTAGAAGTAGTAACGTCTCCCAGCAACGTTGCCCGGCGGGCACGGCTAGGACGTTCGAAGATAGTACTTCCCAGAATAGGGGCGAGACCCTACCCTGGGCTGCCCGCCAATAGTAGTAGTAGTAGTAGTAGTAGTAGTAGTAGTAGTAGTGGTAGTAGTAGTAGGAAGAGGAAGAGGGTACCCCGAGAAAACTGGGTTTGATGCACCTGGGTCGCTGGATAGTACAGGGGCCCGAGTTAACCTATCAGAAGGGCTTCGCTGCCCTATCAGCCAGCGATGAGTCTCCGCTTTCGTGCCGGGTGAAACTCGGCTTGGACCCTGAAGCGAAATTGGAGGGGGGGGGGGGGGGGGGCTCGGTGAGGCCACCAGTGTCCGTCGCGGATGGCGGTTGCTAGGGTTCACGGGGCGATGGAGGGTTCGCCAAAGGAAGCTGGTCAACTCCAGACAATTTCACAGCTATACATACAGGGTTTTTAAACTGGGATGGATAAAATAAGACGGGTAAAAAAATGAGGACCAAGATTGAAAAGGAGATGCCAAGGCACATCAGCTCCTCCGTTAAGGCAAGCATAGCTGTCTTGAAGGGAGTGCTGGACGTTGTTCCGCAGGAAGGCAAGTTGCAGGAGAGCGGCGGTCGGGTCCGTGTCAGTGGCGAAACGGACTTTGCCCAGACCAAACAGACGCCACAGACAAAGAGGAAGCGGGAAAACACTGGATCCAGTACGGAGTTCACCCCGGCCAAGAAACCAGCGGAGGGCTCAGCATGGGTAACAGTCTCTCATCAGAAGAAGAGGAGTACCACGGGCCAAAATGCGACGGACGGAAACGGTAACAAAACCACGACCGACCCGGCCTCGACTGTGATGGTAACAACAGAAAGGCCCAAGAAAGGTGGCAAAAAGAACCGGAAGAAAAGGGCACAGTCACGCAACTTAGGGAGCGGAGCTGTGCTCATTTAAACCTTCGACTCGTGAGACGTACGCCGACACACTTAGACGTAGGAACGACGCCGACTTGACCATCGAAGAGGCACAAATACGTGGATACAAAGTGACGAAGGACGGAGGCGTTCGGCTACGCGGTACAAGCGGGGCAGACGCCAGACAGGCCCTGCAGAAAAAGATCATGCAGGCCATGAGAGACGAAGCCTGTGCAAGGACATGACCTCGGGCGTATCGCTCGAGATTTCGGTCCTCGACTGCGCAGCAATCGCCCAGGACGTTGTCGACGCACTGAGACGTGAGACGTTGGACGAAAGGGACCCGAAGGTTCACGTCTTCGGTCCCAACAGAGACAAGAAATACATGGCTGTTCGTGAGGTTGAGGGGAGTGCAGCACGGACTCATCTTGGCAAAGGACGAATCAGGATCGGCTGAATGGACCGACGTGTCAAGCCAGGACTGATAATCCTAAGGTGCTATAGGTGCCTGAGATATGGACTCACGAGACGACACTGCAACGGACCAGACCGTGGACAGTGCTGCTGGAAATGTGGCAGAACGAACCACCTCGATAAGAACCACCTCGATAAGAAGACGGTGATACAGGGAAACCTGCGGAGTTGTGAGATAGCTCAACTACTGCTGCCTCAAATCGGGAAAGAACACGACGCGGATGTACGCATAATAAGCGAACAGTACAGAGACCTGACCATAAGGACGTGGTTTACAAACGCATCGGGGACGTCGGCTATCTGGGTGGTGAAAAACGGGTCGCGCATACGCGAAAATAGTTCAGGAGTGGATCACGTCTGGGTGAGGTTGGATGCCGTCACTTACGTCAGCGTCTACCTTACCCCGAACTGCTCCATCGGTGATGTCGAAAAAAAGGTCAACGATTCAGAGTACGCGCCAAAAGCGCTACCGGGCAATCTTGTAGTGACCAGCGACTTTGATGCAAAAGCGTTTGAGTGGGGATTGAATACCACTGACAAACGGGGTAGGCTACTGCTGGAGATGGCTGCGAGGCTAGATCCAGTGGTGGCAAACATCGGACGACACGCAATATACGTACGACCAGGGTATGGATCCTCCATTCCAGGCGTTACGATGGTGACAAGTGACATTCTGTCACGAATAAAAAGGTGGAGAGTGATCGATGACTTCACGGTCAGTGATCACCGGTACATCAATTTTGAAGTGGCAAACTTGACAAGAAGACGCGACAAACCCGTTAGAAAGCTACGGTGTAACGTTAAGAAACTGGACTCAATGAAACTGACCGAGATTCTGTCGGAAGGTTCCGCCCCAATAGAGAGCGTACCACAAAGAATGGCCGGAAGACAAAAGACGGAAAAACTAGTCGACGAGACGTTGGGACTGATTTGTCACCTCTTCCACGTCTCGATGCCACGGAAACACAGTACGCACAACAGCCGATAGACATACTGTAACGGATGATGCTATTCGTGGTGAAGCTGAGACGATCGAGGTGTCAACTTCTGCGCATGACTGGCTCATTTGGGGAAATTGCGTTGTCAAGCCGATCCGTGACCGTCAATTGTACAGGATCGGCACTCTAGTCCTGACCCTAGCTACCAACACACGTCGGAATCAGAGCTCTGGCCTCTCGGTCCGTTTGCCGAAGAACGGACGATCCCAACCCCGTAGCATCTTTGCCGAACGCTCATCGACGAGGTGCCACGCAGTCAGCACCGTGTAACCTCCGTTATTTCGACGCCACTTCCATCGCCAGGATCGAGGGATATCAGCTCAATCCCGAAAAGGAAGCATCGCTCAATCCAGCCCACATCGACCGCCATTTTGCTGTTCGGACGACGAGGACGAGACCGAGACGGTGTTTGGGGAAGACGGACTAGAGGCCACATAGATTTAGCCACCAGCGTGCGCAACGTGATCATTTTTATCTTAAATGTGTCGTCCGGTATGAATGAGGCAGTATGACTGAGTTTAGATAATTCATTGGTTTACACGGTGAATAAACATTTTACATTCGAAATTATATCCGCGGGTTTGTCCACGTCAATCCCTCTTATAAAAATCTTAATTCAAAAAACAAAAAAAAAAGTACGTACGTGAAGACAAGTACGTTACAATACTGGTGGACAGACGAGATCGTCCATCTGCGTAGATTGAGTATAACGGCAAGAAGGCGTCTGAATCGTGTACGGGAAAGAGGTAACCCGAAAGCTAACATCTTATCGGCAGAATACAGGACAGCACGTAAGACATTGTCAGTTGCAATAAAAAGCAGCAAATTGCGGTGCTGGAAACAGTTGTGCGACGAGGTGGACAACGATCTCTGGGGACTAGGCTACAAAATTGTGACCCGGAAGCTGGAGAATCGGGGTCCACCGGTGCTGCAAGACGAGACGCTACTCGGACGCATTGTGGACGGAGTTTTCCCTTCGCATCCAGACAGAGAGGAGACAGACGAGGTCCACGTCGGACAACAGGTGCCTGCCTTTACAGTGGAGGAGATCATCAGAGCCTCTTCGCAGATGAATGTGAGAAATACACCTGGTCCTGACGTGATACCCGGAGAGGTTATTCGAGTAATAGCCCAGAAAAGGCCAAATGTGTTGCTGGATATATACAACGAATGTCCAGCATCAGGCGTTTTCAGCAAGAGATGGAAGATGGCGAGGCTGGTTCTCCTCGAAAAAGGGAAGGGAGAACCTCCGGCGACCTCTCTGAAAGACAGCACGATTTTCGCAGAGTACGATCTACGATTGGAGCTATACGCGACGTTGTGGACACGTTCCGCGAGACGGTGACGAGGAATCACAGATCACGACCGATAGCACTACTGATGACGTTGGACTTCAAGAACGCCTTCAACCCGGCAGATGGGTGGACATCCTGCAGGCTCTCAAAAAGACCTTCAGGATCCCCTCATACTTGGCTCGAGTTATGGAGGACTACCTCAACGACAGATGGATAACATACGGGACGAGACAGGGACAGGCAACCAGAAGGATTACTGCGGGACTAGCGTAGTGATTGATTCTGGGACCAGACTTGTGGAACGCCACGTACGACAATCTACTAAGGACGGAGATGCCTCGAAACGCTTCGCTTGTGGCTTACGCTGACGACGTGGCTGCAGTGATCGTGGAAAGGGAGACTGAGACTGCACAGTTGACCCTTAATCAAGTAATGAGAAGGTTCAATAACTGAATGACCGAGCATGGACTCACGATTGCGCTGAGCAAGACTGAGATCCTTATGCTGACGAGACGACGAATACCGACGATACTGCCGATGATGATTGGATCTGAGCAGATTATGACCAGTAGCCTTGGATACGAAGCTCACGTTCTGGCCTCATGTTGAGAATACGGCCGATAAGGCGGCAGTGAGAATCTCTCAGCCGGTCGCCTGATGGCAAACACACACGGACCGCGACAAAACAAACGGAGACTGCTGTTGTCAACGACTCACTCGATCCTCTTGTACGGGGCAGAGATTTTGACGCTCTCGATGTGAGGGTGTACCGCAAACGGTACATCAATCTACAAAGGTGGAGTGTGCTCAGGGTGGTGTGCACCTATAGAACTGTTTCAGCTGAGGCAGTTCTGGTTATGGCGGGCGTGATCCCTATAGACCTATTAGCTAGGGAGCGCAAAAGAATATACGAACGCGACGTGAACGCGATGCGGCTTGACGCGGCGAAGTATGAAAGAGAACGAACCACGACGGACTGGCACGTCCGCTGGACTGCTGGTATGAATGGAAAATGGACGAGGAGACTGGTAGTAGACTTGGTGGCCTGGACGAGACGGTAATTTGGAGAGGTGAATTTGCATTTCACCCAGCTCCTCACCGGACACGACTACTTCAGATGCTATCTTCACAGAATGAACAGATTAGGGACTCTTGAATGTAAATACTGTGGACACGAGATAGACGATATGGAACACACGTTTTTTGACTGTGACTGCTGGATCGACAAGAGACGGAGGTTAATGCGGATAGTTGGAGAGATATCGCCAGAAAATATTATCGGTTTAATGCTCCAAAGTCTGAAATACTGGACGGAAATCGCCACTTCCGCGGAAGCGATGCTGAGATGTGAGTAACAGGATGGATATTTAGAAAATGGATGAGTTAACGTCGTGGATTCATGATGACGAACTATGAGATCTGGGCATGTACGATGTATCTGTCGGCCCGTTGCTCTTGGTCTGAAATCGGTAACGAAAGAGCTAGAATGAATGGAGTAACAGGAATGAATGAAAGACGGAATGTGTACGAATGGCATGGCCCGGCGGTGGTGAAGTTATACTTGCGTGTTTCCATACTGTTGGGCAGATGGGCATACGGTTGTCAGTTTTATGGCAGTCCTATTTCCGGGGGATATTACATCAGCCTGATGCGTGCAATGACGACATGTCCTTGTCGACATTTCATGAATTAGAGGATGGAGGTTCAGGCCGTAGGTTACCTTTTGCTAATCTTTATTGAAAAATGAGGAAAAGTTAAAGGGGAATCGGTCACACGAGGTGCGCGTTCGCGGTGGGCAGGACTTAACGCCGCGAGAGCCTTCTTGTGGTCTTATGAAGATTAGCCTCTTTTTTTCCCCCTCGAAAAATACTACTACTACTACGATTACCACTTCTACTACCACCTCTATTACCGCCACTACTACTAGTACTACTACTACTACTGCTACTTTTTTTTCTTAGTGGGTAAAAACGGGTTTGTCGCGTCTTGTTGTGAAGTCTGCCACTTCAGAATGGATGTACCGGTAATTGATGGCCGTGAAGTCATCGATCGCTCTCCACCTTTTTATCCGTGACAAAATGTCACTTGTCACCATCGTAACGTCTGGAATGGAGGATCCATACCCTGGTCGTACTTATATTGCGTGTCGTCCGATGTTTGCCACCACTGGATCTAGCCTTGCAGCCATCTCCAGCAGTAGCCTACCCCGTTTGTCAGTGGTATTCAATCCCCACTCAAACGCTCTTGGATCAAAGTCGCTGGTCACTACAAGATTGCCCGGTAGCGCTTTTGGCGCGTACTCTGAATCGTTGACCTTTTTGTCGACATCACCGATGGAGCAGTTCGGGGTAAGGTAGACGCTGACGTAAGTGACGGCATCCAACCTCACCCAGACGTGATCCACTCCTGAACTATTTTCGCGTATGCGCGACCCGTTTTTCACCACCCAGATAGCCCACGTCCCCGATGCGTTTGTAAACCACGTCCTCATGGTCAGGTCTCTGTACTGTTCGCTTATTATGCGTACATCCGCGTCGTGTTCCTTCGCGATTTGAGGCAACAGTAGTTGTGCTGTCTCATATCTCCGCAGGTTTCTCTGTATCACCGTCATGTCTGTGTCTTCCTTCTGCACTCCTCCGGTGCTGCCCTGAACACCGTGCGCTCTCCCTTTCCTGGGATGTGCCCGGTATCCCCGAGCTTCGCCTCGGAATACAGCAAGCGATCCGGTTCTGTACTACAGTTCTTATCGACGTGGTTCGTTCTGCTACATTTCCAGCAGCACTGTCCACGGTCGGGTCCGTTGCAGTGTCGTTTCGTGAGTTCATATCCCAGGCACCTATAGCATCTTGGGATTGTCAGTCTTGGCTTGACGCGACGGTCCATCCAGCCAATTCTGATGCGTCCTTTGTTGAGGAGAGTCCGTGCTGCACGCCTCAAAATCGTAGCAGAACGCCTTCGTCCTTCGTCACTCTGTATCCACGTATTTGTGCCTCTTCAATGGTCAAATCGGCGTCGTTCATAAATTTAAGTGTTTCGGCGTATGTCTCACGGGTCGAAGGTTTGAATGAGCACAGCCCCGCTTCCTTAGTTACGTGACTGTGCCCTCTTCTTCCGGTTCTTTTTGCCACCTGTCTTGGGCCTCTCTGTTGATACCATCACAGTCGAGGCTGAGTCGGTCGTGGTTTTGTTACCGTTTCCATCCGTCCCGTTTTGGCCCGTGGTACTCCTTTTGTTCTGATAAGAGACCGTCACCCATGCGGAGCCCTCCGCCGGTTCCTTGGCCGGGGTGAACTCCGGACTGGATCCGGTGTTTCCCGCTTCCTCTCTGTCTGTGGCGTCTGTTCGGTCTGGGCAAAGTCCGCTTCGCCATTGATACGGACCCGAATGCCGCTCTCTTGCAACTTGCCTTCCTGCCGAATAACGTCCAGCACCCCCTTCAGACAGCTATGCTTGCCTTAACGGAGGGGCTGGTGTGCCTCGGCATGTCCTTTTCAATCTTGGTCAGCTCGCTGTGCATAGACGCGAGCCGAGCCATCACTCTCCCACCAACATACGAGACCGGTGACCCCACGATGGATCCGTTCTCCGTCTCTTGTTGGTTTGGGGTTGTGAACCCCGAGTTGTTCGATGTGTTCTAGCTACGTTCCTGTTTCGTGTTATTCATTTTTTTCCTTCTTGTTCTACCCATCCCAGTTCAAAAACCCTGTATGTATAGCTGTAAAATTGTCTGGAGTTGAGCAGCTTGCTTGGGCGAGCCCACACCGCCCCATGAATCCTAGCAACCGGGCATCCGCGACGGACACCGGTGGCCTCACCGAGGCCCCCGTAATTCCCCTGCAGGGCCCAAGCCGAGCGCCACCCGGCACTAAAGTGGAGAATTTTCGCTGGCTGATAGGACAGCTAAGCCTTCTGGCTAGGGGAACTCGGGTCCCTGTACTATCTAGCGGCCCAGGTGCATCAAACCCAGTTTTCTCGGGGTACCCTCCAATGCTCAACGCCTCGACCAACCAGCCACCAGGAGGGGGCGTGTTGCGCTCGCCGCAGGTACTTGGTGTTAAGTGTCGATGAGGTGATTGTTCATGGGAGATCATCCGTCATACACTCTCATCCACTATGCAGACATACGGGAGGTACCAGGTTTAGTGGGCCCCCCTTGCATTCGCACGTTCCACTCGTTTCCTCGTTCTCACGTCGGGATAAGCCCGTTTATGGAGTAACCGATCCACTCCGCTTCGTGAGAGAAAAGACCGTTTATAGGTCCCTCTCACTTCTTTTTCTCACGGAGAAGTACTCCCGTGGGCGTGTTTGTGTATCTGTTTGTGCCTTGTGTTTATGTGTATTGTTTGTGAATAAGTGTATATGTGGTGACTATTGCTTCGTATTGGCCGCTACTGGAAAAACGCCACTAATGGAAGTAGTAGCTTCTTCCCGCAACGTTGCCCGGCGGGCACGACTGGGACGCTCAAAGATAGTACTTCCCAGAGTAGAGTCGAAACCCGACCCTAGACCGCCCGCCGTGGTAGCAGTGGAAGTAGTAGTGGTAGTGTTACGTCCGCGAATTCGTACAGCGTTATAAATCCAAAGATTGTGAAGCTGACGTACGACACGTAACAATTTTGATGTGACCTCTGTTTTGGGGCAAGACATTTCCGCCCTCTCCACCGGGGACCGAGGTCTGGCCTATCGTTAGTTTCAATGCCCTAAGTACACACTACTAATTCAAATATAGAATATGCTAAAGATTAAACTATTTGGTGAAATTACGTTGCTGTTGAGTTATGATGGAAAACCATGACGTTATAGGATTTGGTAATACTCTTGTCGAGTATGCGGCACAGTCCGGCGGAGCGGATTATACGCTGGCACGAACGTAGGTGAGGAATAATTTGGGATTGGTAATACTCTTGTCGAGTATGCGGCACAGTCCGGCGGAGCGGATTATACGCTGGCACGAACGTAGGTGAGGAATAATTTGGGATTGGTAATACTCTTGTCGAGTATGCGGCACAGTCCGGCGGAGCGGATTATACGCTGGCACGAACGTAGGTGAGGAATAAGGTGAATTGGTAATACTCTTGTCGAGTATGCGGCACAGTCCGGCGGAGCGGATTATACGCTGGCACGAACGTAGGTGAGGAATAATGTGAATGGGTAATACTCTTGTCGAGTATGCGGCACAGTCCGGCGGAGCGGATTATACGCTGGCACGAACGTAGGTGAGGAATAAGGTGAATTGGTAATACTCTTGTCGAGTATGCGGCACAGTCCGGCGGAGCGGATTATACGCTGGCACGAACGTAGGTGAGGAATAAGGTGAATTGGTAATACTCTTGTCGAGTATGCGGCACAGTCCGGCGGAGCGGATTATACGCTGGCACGAACGTAGGTGAGGAATAAGGTGAATTGGTAATGCTCTTGTCGAGTATGCGGCACAGTCCGGCGGAGCGGATTATACGCTGGCACGAACGTAGGTGAGGAATAATTTGGGATTGCGTGGCGATGGTTGTAGGTTTGCTAAGCACAATTCAAATGGAGAACAATGTAATTTGTATTTAGCTAAATGCGAGTTGCGTACAAAAATGAAATATCAATCTATCGAGAAAAATCTTGGATACGAGTCGGATTTCAGGCTTCGTGATTCAGAGTCTCTAGGATTATAATAATATTCGAGTTCGTGATTTGAAATTGGAATTTGTAGAATAATTCAAAGTAAAGACTTAGAATATTCTTGTCGTTCGAGATGTAGTAGGATTCAGTGGATATGGAAGTTAAAATAATTCAAAGTGAAGACTTGGAATATTCTTGTCGTTCGAGATGTAGTAGGATTCAGTGGATATGGAAGTTAGAATAATTCAAAGTGAAGACTTGGAATATTCTTGTCGTTCGAGATGTAGTAGGATTCAGTGGATATGGAATTTAGAATAATTCAAAGTGAAGACTTGGAATATTCTTGTCGTTCGAGATTCAGAGGATATAGAATTGGCCAACCTTTCGAGAAGTCTCTCAAAATGAAATGACAACTTTGCCTGATTTTTGCCTCGTATTTATACCCGAAAAAAGTGATAAATCTATCCCCTCCACCAAGATTATTCTGGACGCAGCAGCGATGCTCATCGCAAGATTTTCACCAAGGGCGGAAGGCGCATGGTGGGGCGTAGCCTAGTCTAAGGGAGGATGTTCTCCTATTGCTTGGTTTATGGAAAGTTCCATGCGATAAGCAGTTTCTTACGCTTCTGACGTCAGCAATCAACACGCTGCAGTGGT